>CM076580.1:11448941-11827951 GCA_034641835.2 Pinus albicaulis
TGATCCTATTTCAAATCCTGACTTCGTCGACTGAAGGCCATGATTGTTTAATGCCTCTTGTTGAAATGTTATAAGAACCTCCCTAGGAAGGCTCTTGGTGTATATGCACCTAGATTAGCTTTAGTTCAACTCTAGAGATTGCATGTAATGTGCACTTGTCTTTACCTAGTTAACTTGTTAGGATATTCCAACCCTTAGGAAATAGTTAAGTATAACTTGTTCTAGAGTAGAGTTAGGTAAAGTGTGTTTCTTTACAATGTACATTTGTAACTTATAATCTGACGGTCACAATATGTAGTGATCTGACGGTTCACTCTCTCCTCGGTGTTACCGACACTTGATCTATGGCTTAACACCCGATTGCTCCATGATCTCTATTTAAAGAGCATGGAGGTTCATTTCTATGGTAACCGTTTATGAGAGAAGCATATGTAAATTTTATTTCTTTATATTAATAAATTTCCTGAAGTGGCCGCGTTGGCTAAGGTCATGGGTTGTTCCCCTCTTTGAGTATTTTAACCATGTCAAATACTAGTGTACTAGTGATCTATTTGTGAGTGGTGACCTTTGGTGTTTGATCTAAGGAACTTACACTGTAAATTACTACATGGTATTGGATCCATTTTGAGGGCAACATCCGTTATTAATCCAAATCTGAATCTTGTTTGACTGCATGTGTCTGTTGTGTTCCAGATATTATATTTCTTACCATTCTTGGGCCAGGAGAACTAATTTGTTGTTACAGTGAGAAACCCTTTTCATTTCATACGAAAAATATTTTTGGTTTTCCAAGTTATTTCAATTTAGATCTGGAGGTATAAAGCAATTTTTTTGCAGTTTTATTTATTAATCCCTCAGTTTATTTAGGGTTATATTTTTTTTATTTCTAGAACTATTTTTAAATTGTGGGATCTATTTTTAAATTTCCATATCTATACCCTCTTGTCAGTGTATTCTCTTTACTCTGTGTTTTGTGCGATCTTGGAAAATCAGAAAGAGGAAGATGAGATTTTTCTGCTATGTATGCTCTTTACCCGCATTTTTGTGCTATCTCGAGAAATCAGAAATAGCAGAAAAATAGATAGTTTCCAGTAAGGCTAATCAGAAAGCGAACATTATGCTATAATGGTTGTTTTTTTTTAACGTATTTTTGTGTTTTTTTGTAGGAAAAAGCACACACATTGAAGAGCAAAAAAAATCCTCCCTTCCTCCTTTCAAACAATAACAAAATCCTTTACAATTTTAAATGGTAAAGCCATTTTATTAGAAGACATCCTAAATGTCTTTCTCAGTTTCTTCTTCAAATTTTTTTTGCTAATTTACTTTTTCTTAAAATGATTTTTAAAAGTTAATGCTTTTTAAAAAATACAGCTTATTTAAAAGCATATGTAAAAGTAACATTGTAAAAGTGAATTTCACTTATTTATAAAAGTAGGTCACATAAAGTAGTTTTTTTTATTTTCAGATTAACTAAGTTTGAAAAGTAAATAAAATAGAATCATCATTTCCAACTCTCAACCTCAATGCAATTATTATTGAATTAGTAACACATTTTATTTAAAAGGGCATGACTTTCTTCATCCTTAAGCCATTTTTGGTGCTTTCATTTTTTATAATTAGCTCAATTCTTTGAGAGATATTTCATTAATAGTTTTGTTTAACTTGTCAATTTTAATGAAAATTTCATGTCAAAGTATTCTTAACAAAGACCAAAAATAAAGCCATGTTTTCTTCTTTAAATTATAGTAACACCAAAAATAGTTGATGTTGGTGATTATAGATCTCTTAGTGTTGTAGGGTCCTGATCTGGAACCATTGATCTAGATAATGGTCAATTAATGATGTATTATGTTTTCCTACCTTGTCTTGCAACCTTCTATCTGTTTATCAGATAACTCGTTCACATGAAGGGAAAACGATATAATTCTCACCTTATGATGTTGTAATTAAGGACCTCAAAGATCCTAGACATAATTTAGCTACTCGCATTACTGATGATTCCACAAGGTTGTATAGGTTTGAAAATTTTAGGTCATCATGTCTTCCCTCCATTTTTGTTTCTCATAATGATGAAATGAGCAAACTTTGGCATGAACGATTTGGTCACTTAAACTATCACTCTATTCGAACACTATGTAAATAAAATATGGTGATAGGTCTTCCTATGGTATGTTTCCGAGATGGTGTTTGTGTCGAATGTGTACTCGGAAAGCATCATCAAGATAGTTTTGAAAAATGTGCCACTTGGCATGCTTCAGCCCCTTTGCAGCTTGTGCATAGTGATTTATGTGGTCCACTTCCTATTGTTTCTTTCTCTGGTTGCTAGTACTTCTTAACCTTCATTGATGATTTTTCTAGATGCACTTTGGTATACTTCTTCAAACTCAAGAGTGAATTTTTTAACATGTTCTTGGCCTTTAAGGCCTTTGTTGAGAAACAATATGGACATCCAATTCTCAAGTTAAGATTAGACAATGGAGGATAATATGTTAACAACAAATTTATCACATTTTTCTCTGAGTATGGCATTCAATTGAAACATGTTGTTCCATATACTCCACAACAAAATGGTGTAGCTGAAAGGAAGAATCGCACCTTAAAAGAAATGGTTAATTGTATGCTTCAATTTAAAGGACTTACTCTTAATTTTTGGGAAGAAGCAATTAACTCTGAAAATTATGCAGTAAATCACAATCCTAATAAGGTTTTAAGTAATATAACTCTAGAATAATCCTGGAGCTAAATCAAGCCATATATAAGTCACTTTTATGTTTTTGGAAGTGATGCATGGGCCCATATTCCAGATGTGAAACATAAAGCCTTAGAACCTAAGAGTGAAAAATGCATTGTTGTTGGATATTCTGAAGATGTCAAAGGATATAGGCTTCTTAAACCAAAATCCAAAAATATAATCATTAGAAGAGATGTATAATTTGATTAGAATATATCAGTCTGCGAACCTAGTTTGGTGGGTGTGCCACCTTTGGCCCACGAACCTAATTCGGCATATGTGCCACCTCTCTCTATCTCTTCTATTTTTGACAATGTCCCTTCTATTTTGGATGATGAAAATCCTCCTCCACCTCTTTAAGGTATTCCTTCAGCTCCACAGCTTCCATTATGGGTCCACTCTACTCAGGATGCAGCAGGTTCTCTTGCAAGTGACCCTGTAGATCGACGTCGTACACGTTCTCAGTTCAAAATATCCTCTTCCTTATTGGCTTAAGTTCTAGAAAATCCTGATCCAGACACATTTAAAGAAGCTTCAAGTAATCCAAATTGGGATGAAGCTATGAATAAAGAATATCATTTCTTATTGGAAAACGATACTTTGGATCTTGTTCCTCTTCCAAAGGGAAGAAAATTTGTGAGATGAAAATGGGTTTACAAAAAAATTTTTTGACCAGATGGCGAAGTGGATAAAAATAAATCTCATTTTTTTTCTAAAGTATTTTCAAAATTTTAATGCATTCATTATACTGAAACCTTCTCCCATGTTGCCAAAATGAAATTTATATGCCTTGTTCCTTCCCTTGCTTCCTCCTTTAAATGGGAAGTCCATCAGATGGATGTTAAAGCTTCCTTCTTACATGGGGATTTGCATGAATAAATATACATGGAACAACCCCATGGTTTTATCCAAAATGACTCTAGCCTTGTTTGTCACCTAAAGAATTCTCTCTATGGTCTCAAACAAGCTCCCAGGCTTGGTATGCCAAAATAGATAGATTTCTCTTAGATAATGACTTTTCTAGGTGTCATTATAACAACACTTTCTACACAAAGAAAGTGGGTAAGTCCTTCATCATCCTTGTTCCTTATGTTGATGATCTTAACCTTACTGGTAGTGATCCCAACCATATAAACCATGTGAATTTTAGCCTTAAAAAGAAGTTTGAAATGACAGACTTAGGACACTTGCATTATTTCCTTGGTCTTCAAGTCTTGCAATCAAAGGAAGGTATTACCCTTTCTTAGTCCAAGTATGCATGTGATCTTCTATGCTACTTTCACATGGAAGACTATAAGCTAGCCCCTTTTCCCTTTCAGTCTAGAGTAAGGCTTTTAGTCACTTGTACTACCCCTCAAGTTGATGCTAAATTATACCATCAACTTGTTGGTAAACTTCTGTATCTAACCCATACCCATCCTGACCTTTCCTTTGCCATTGTTCTTGTTTCTTGATTTATGCACCAACCTCATGAAATTCACTGTAAATCAACTAAAATAATACTTTGATATATTCGAGGTATATTTTAGTTCTAGATTCATTACAATGCCGCAACATCTTCGGTTTTGATTGATTTCACTGATTCTGATTGGACTGGTGACTCTGATGATCGAAAGTTTACTACAAGATATGTATTCACCCTTGGATTTGAACCTATTACATGGTCTTGTAAGAAAAAAAGTGTCTTCTCTATTTCTTCGGAAGAAGCAGAGTATCATGGTGCAGTTGAAGCCATCAAGGAAGCCATGTGGCTTCGTCGGACCCTGTTTGAATTTGGTCTTCATCAACAGCATCCAACTACACTTTGGTATGATAATTGGAGTTCCATTCATCTATGCAAAGATACAGTTCAGCATCAGCATATGAAACACATTGAGCTCCACATACACTTCATTAGAAAGCTCATTCATGATCGTGTTCTTGAAGTGCAATATTGTTCAACCAGTGATCAAGTTGTCGATCAAGTTGTCGATATATTTATAAAAGCTCTCACAAAATTTTTTTTCACCAAACCTCAATCTATGCTTGGTGTTTAGGAAAGTTATCATTAAGGGGGGATAGGCTCTAATGCCTCCTTCCTTCTTCTATTGTGACACCTTTGTAAATACTTCAATCCTATCCCAAGTTTTTCTTAAGGGGGGATGTGAGGATATTTCGACACATAGGAAATAGTCTCCTTCTGTTTCACCTTTGTAAATCCTTCAATATTATACCAAGCTGTTCTTAAGGGGGGATGTTAGGATATTCCGACATATAGGAAATAGTTAAGTATAACTTGGTATAGCGTAGAGTTAGGTAAAGTGTTTTTCTTTACTATGTACATTTGTAACTTATAATCTGACGATCACGATATGTAGTGATTCGATGGTTCACTCTCTCCTCGGTATTACTGACACTTAATCCATGGGTTAACACCCAATTTTTCCATGATATCTATTTAAAGAGCATGGAGGGTCATTTTGCTAGTAGCCATTTATGAGAGAAGCATATGTAAATTTTATTTCTTTATAGAAACAAATTTCCTGAATTGGCCACATTGGCTCAGACCGTGGATTGTTTCCCTCTTCGATGGCTTTAACTATGTCGCATACTAGTGTACTGATCTGTGATAAGTTTGTGAGCGGTGACCTTTGGTGTTTGATCCAAGGAACTTACCCTGTAAATTCGTACATAAATCAAGTGTTGTACATGCACATAGTTAGCCTTAATTAGTTTTAGTCACTACAAGGAAAAGACCCTGAAGAGGAGGTTATAAAGGATGTTTTTAGTGTTATAAAATTGGCCAAAATTGTCAAAAAAAAAAAAATCTACAACATCCATTTTCGGTAATGAAGGTTTTGGCGGGGCTTCTAACTAAATTTTAACGCAACTAAAAAAACCTAGTCGGTCAGAGGTTATTACTGATGTTTTTTTCATCTGCGCGGTAATCAAGTGTCAATGCACTAGTGTTTTTTAGAGTGAACACACTGGTACTGAAAACCTACTAAGCACAAGGATGTAAAACAAATATAGGATTCCTTGGGGCATTTAGCAATGTCCTAGTGCGTGTCAGTCAAATGGTCGCCCTGGGGTGGTCGAAGATGTTCACACCAGGACTTTAAGGTCTACAACTGCACCGGCTACATTGTAAGTGATACAACGCACTGGGTCATTCTAATTAGTAATGGGATTTGTGTGGTGCCCATAGGTCGTATCAACACATCGATGCGTAGTATTATACAAATGCACCGACACACAATATCACACAAACACACTGATCGTTCTAATTGGAATTGGGATTTGTGCAGTGCCCATAGGTCGTATCAATGCACCAGTGCAGAGTATTATACAAATGTATCGATCATTTTAATTTTTATTGGCATTTGTGCGGTGCCCATAGGTCATAGAAACGCACCAGTGAGCAGTCTCACATAAACGCATTGGTGCATAGTATCATATAAACACACTGAGAGTTGTAATTGGTATTGGTATTTGTGTGGTTCCCATAGGTTGTAGAAACACACCGGTTTGCATTAGAATAAAAACGCACCAGTGCACATTTAAGGACATGCACCAGTGTTCATTTTGTATTTTTTAGAAACATCAACCCGTGACAGTGCAATTATTGTGATTTTTTTATATTCATTATTTATCAAAATTCGACACAAATCTTATAAAAATATTCATATTAATTAAATCTTTATTAGTACATTTGAATGTAATGTTTGGATTAATTTGTTATATCATATCATCAAGTTTCACATATTTTCATTATAATATTTAATCATCCATATATTGAATCAGTGGTGTTACATTTCACAACGATAATGGGGAATGCAATAGAATAAATTAAAAGTTATTATATATATATATATATATATATATATATATATATATATATATATATATATATAACACACTCTTTTTGTCATACAAAATGGACAAGACTGGGCACGCTTTGCCTTTCAATTCTGGGACACTATGTCCATTATATTAAACAAAAAGGCATGATTTCATAGACAAATATTTCTCAAAAAAATACAACGCCTTAATTTGATATCCAAATGTAATGATCATCATTCTTCACTTGAACTCGTTATCATCGTTGAGCTATTTGAATTAATATATTGTTTGAAACATGTTATCTAATAATTTTAAGTATATTATTAATGAAAATTAAAAAAAGAAACTCATATTGGATCGATAGTTTTTTTCATTCACCTGATTCATCCTTTTGCAAATTTTCCATCAAGATTTTACTCTCTTTAGGTCCTAGATAATAAATAATCTTATTGAGCTTCATCATTTTATGGCTCTGCATGATACACAGTAAACAATACATATTCGTTAAACTTACATATAGTTCAGAAATAATAATTTTTGTAAAGAATTTACAAAGAACTTGCCTTTTCTGCTTTTCTTGATGTGCTATCATTATTTTTTGTTATTTGATATCTTGTCAACCATTTATTTATCAATATGAAACATGTACCATACAATTCATAATACATTTTATAAATAAATCATAAAATTTTCAGGTAATTCTTTTTTCAAGAAAACGGTGCACCTTTAATTGCACGCACTAACGTCAGTATGGACTGTTCTTATAAATGCACCACCAAAATAGTAGAAACATCATACCATGATCTGTATGAACAAGGAGTACCAATGCATTATATGTTAACTAGCGCACTGATTAACACAGAAAAATTAATAAAAATCCTCTAGTGTAAGTTATTGTAGCAGATGATGTCGTGGAGGAGGCGGTGCGGCATATCCTTATAAACGCACCACACAAACAGGCAACCATCATACAGTGCTCTCTATCAACAAGGAGACCGAGTGCATTATATTTTAAATGGTTCACCGATTAACACTGAAATAAAACATAAGTTTACTTTTTGTCAAACAGTACGTGCACGACGCGCTATAATGAAATAGTGCACTGGTACCCTATTTTACATAAGGCGCACAAATTAAAAAAATATACATTTTTTTTTATGAAATAGTACATGTGCAGTGCCCTGTGATAAAACAATGCACCAGTGTGCTCGTTTTCACAGGGTGCATCGAATAAAAAATACGTTTTTTTTTTAATTTACGCAAGCGCTGACATGGATTGGGATCTGACTATGCAAGTCTTCTCGTGGATTAGATGCCATATATATATATACAAAACCTATAAATCTAAAATGAAAAGCACTAGTTCTGAAATCGCAGAAACATGAAGAAATAAGGGAAGAAACAAAATGAATCAAGGGTTTAGGGTAAAATTGATTTTTTATTTTATTTTTTTTTATTTTTTTATTTTTTATTTTTTTTTATTTTTTTATTTTTTTTATTTTTTTTATTTTTTTTTTTTCTGAAAGTGGACAGTAAATTTAAATTTTTTACTTACTACATAAAAAATATAGCAGAAAATGTTAAAAAAAATAATAAAATTTAATCACCAGATGGTTTTAAATTCTATGCTACAGGGTTTGAATCACGAGAGGTTTGGAATTTTGATTTTCTGAATAGTTTCGTTCCAAAGTATTTCACTGCTCCACAGTGCTCTCGTGGTCTCTTGCTCCAGGTATGTCTTGTGAAAATCTCTCCCAGAAAATTTTTGCAAAAATAATGAAATAATGAAAGTGTTTACTATTTAAAGAATTGTTTTATGAAATTAGATTTTCAAAAATATTTTTCCGCCCATTTTCAATTTACCTTTTTTTTTCACTTTAAAAAAATATAGTTGCACTTTTTTATTTGTGGTTATTCAGCTTTGATGCGTCAATTAATAACACACACCAGTGCATAGTAACTAAAATGCACTAGTGTGGTTATATGTACATTAGCACCGATAATAATAAGTTCATTTTTGAGGCACCAAAATTATTTTTAGGTGTGTACACCAAAATTTATTGTTGATTTTTCTCAAATGCATGGAGAAAATATCATAATTATATCGAATGGAGAATTCTTCAAAATCCAGCTCGTTCCATAATATTTCTCAAAGTCCATCAAGGAGTTCTCCCTATCCATCTCGAGCGTAATATTTACTTGAGATTTTATTTATATTTTGATTACCTAATTAAATTTATGGTTTTTATCCATGTCAATCAGATTAATAAAATTTATAATGTATCCAAATTTGTAGGTTCATGTAGATTCAAAATCGAGTTCAAATGCACAAAATATTCAAACAGCTCCAAAACATTGGAAACTCTTATCAGGAACAGCATACTGCAAGGTGCATTTGGTAGATGAAAATGGACAACCGCTTCACCCTGCCAATTGTAACAATATTGCATCTTTTAGCTACAATCCTTGGACAATGATGGTAATAATAATTGTTTGGTATATTAATTAATGTAATTATTTCAACGTCAAACTAATTAAGCATGCAATATTGTCAACGTACTTACTAATTGATATCATATATTTTGTACTAATCATGTTCAAATATATTTTTTGAAATTATTAGGATTTTAGTGATGATGAGCGACCTACCTACCATCTTATATTGTACCCCACGACAATGTAAAATTGAGAGAAGGTTTAATTAAGAGAAACAATCGGAAAGGAATGATACAAATAATGGTTGAATCAACCACCTATTCAATTCCCACTATGTCAAGATTCACCAATTAGGAATGACTACAACAATAGTAGTTCTTCAAAAGATGGTAATGGAGGCAATCAAATAGAGGTTGGTATGGATGATTACTTAAGGAATACGACTGCCATGGCGACAATGTTGTTAGATTCATTCCAAAACGATGATCGGCTAGGGGATGATACTCATATTGCTGACACCTTTTTCGAAAGCCTTAAATTTTCTTCCACCACCCCTCTTTTGGACCTGGCCGTCAGTCAAATTCTACCCAGTTGGGGACAACGATGTTACTGTACAACTTGAAAGTAAAGTTTTCCTTGTCAAATGCATGTTTCTTGGAAATTTTGAGGTAATTTACCATGAAGTCCTCCCTTATATAATTTTTAGAAATATAATCACACAATGAACATTAAAAATGGTCAATTTTATGAACGTTAATAATTATATCGGCATTAATGTAAATTTAATATTGTCCATGATCACCAACTATAGTTCATTCAAAGCTAAGGTTCTTTCGAGTGATAATGTCTTGCTTGGTAGCTGCGAAGAGGAAAATTAACTATTTAAAGCGTTGTGTGTTGAGTACATATTATATCATGCATTTCCAAATGATTTTATTCTATATATCAGAGAATATGCAAAAAAGGAGATATGTCTGAAATGTTGGCATGACAAGTATGATAAATCAATAAAGAAGCGTAAACCATGTGGTCCACCTTTTAATATGTTGAGGCACATGCCTATAAACCCAAGGATTCAAAGGTTTTTTTGTTTCAAATAATTAGATATGTTGTAGGGATGGCATGCCTCACACAAAAGTGAGTTGGGAGTTATGTGAATCCCAAAAGATTCAATAGCCAAGAAGAATATAGAGGATATATGGCCCAAAAAATTAAAGGATGAAGTACGAAGTCTATGACTCAGCATAGCCATGGATATCGTCAACCCATATTCCCTCCAGAGCACCAACTATTATGTTTGGCCTGTAGTAGTGATCAATAAAAATATTCCCCCATGGTTGTCTATGAAGAATGAACATCTTATGTTGGCTCTCATAGTCCCTGGTAGAAGACAAGTGAAGAATATGGATGTCTACTTACAACCACTGGTAGATGAATTGAAGGAATTATGGGATGGGATAGATATATATGTTGTATCAAGACCTATCGTAGTAGAGAGGAGTTTTACGTTGTATGTCATATGTGCTTACACGACACATTATTATCTAGGCATAGGAGTTTTATCTGGTAAATTATATGTTTATTGATTTGTTTATATACGTAACAATATTCTTTTGCATATTAGTTATTTAATTCATTGTAATTGTTCTGATCTTCATGATATTATTTAACATGCCATGCATATAAATTGTATACAATAATCTTGCAGGTCTTGCAACAAAAGGTTATTTTGGATGTAAATGTTGTGGACCTTATCTAAAAGCTAGATGGTCCAACGACCTATGAGAGCCAATGTATGACTGATCCAAGGTAATCCTCCCAGAATAACACCCTTATAGAAGAGCAACATATTATTTTAATGGTAAATGAGAGAGAACCCAAAGGCCTCCAATAATGAAACTAGTTGAATGGCTTAGATAATATGAGAGAGATAAGGAGAAGGATTTCATAGAAATTTTCGATTCAAATGGGGAGCCTGTATTCAATGATCCAAAATTCTTCGACACCTATGTTGAGAAATTGCCCATTGGGATGAAAAGGAAATCTATCTTTTATAACCTCCCATATTGGAAGCATATTAATATTACCCACATATTAGATCCCATGCATATATTTGAAAATGTTTCATCTTCTTTATGGAGGCACATATCATTGAAAAAAAGTGACACATTGGTTTTTAGGAAATATCTTATTACCTGAAAACTAAAAAGAAACATTCGCAAAGAGGATTGGAAAGTACAGGATCAGAATTAGGTGTTGGTCTCTCTAATTCATGATATTTCAAAGAAGGTGATATCCCATGGATTTTAAAATATATTATATTTATTTGGCAAAGGAATTTATTATGGGTGTGCGGGTGCCATCTTCATACGAGCCTTCACTACGGTGTTGCTTCACCGTGGATGGCGATTTTTTGTGGTTGAAATCACATGACCATTTGAATATTCTAAGAGATGTATAATGTCAAAAGCATAATTTTATTATTTTTTATATTAATAAATTTTATCCCATGCAGGGATCATAAAACATAACTAATTTAGTATATTATTGCACGTTTTTATAACTTTGGAGTGTCATTATCCTTTGTTCATGCATGGGTGTGTGAAACATGAATTCCCCCAAGACCTAGGAGGTGCCATATCTAAATTATCTGCATTTGTACGTTGGATCACGTCAAAGGAGATTCACGTGGCTAGCATTCCTCGGTGGCATTAAGAGATAGTTGAGATTGTTTGTATGTTTAAGAAGGAACTGTCGATGAGTTTCATGGACTTGCAGGTTCATCTTCTAATCCACCTAGTAGATGCGGTTGAATTAGTTGGGGTGGTTTCTTGTCATTGGATGTTCTTCTTAGAGAGGTACATGAAGAAATTTAAAGGTTTTGTTCGACAAAGGGAAAAACTTGAGGGTTTTATCGCAGATGGGTGGATATCATATGAGTCTTTATATTATTCCAGTGAGTACATCAAGCAGATCAACAACAGAACAAGTGCGGTGATTTGGGACAATGAAAGGGATGAGTACAAAAGTGAGGGGGAGCTCCTCCGAACAAATGGACAAGGGCGCTTGATAAAGAGTAAGAGAATTATAATTTTTTAAATTTACACAAAGAAAATATTCATGTCGAACTTTGATATAATGTATGTTTTGATCTCATATGTACTATATTTCAGTTTGATTTTATCAGCAAATGCAAAAATTGAAGTAATCAATAAATTTTTTCTTTACAATTGTGAAGCGACACAACCGTGGGTCGCATTGTACGAACAAAAGAGGATGAAATGGTATAGGGATAGGAAAGAATTCACACGGTTGAATGGTAGATGTATGCCTTATCCCGATCATTTAAAAGAAAATATGTCAAAAATATTCCCCAATAGTTGGGTTGTTGACCAAGTTATAGAGAAATACGGTGCAACCGATCATTACCCGTGTGCTAAAGAGTATGCGCTAAACGTAGGGATTGGGTGCACCCACTTGGTAATAATCTATTAATTATGTACATTTGGAACTTAATAATGCACCTTTCAAATGTAATTACATCTATATTTCATATTTTAACTGTTAGGTTATTATAAGACACATGACACTATGATATTTTTAACTTTTTTATAGGTGCATTTGTTCACATCTATGTGGGCATATGGACACCATTTTCACATTGAAATTTTTATGATGGACACATGACACAATATTGTGGAGTGGAAGTCGAGTTCAATCAATCTAGTTGATCTAGCCACTGTGATCAAAACCTATTACGAGGGATGTTAGGTTACGTCAGAAAGATACAAGAGATCGTTGAAGTGGATTTCTCTTCTTCCGAATGTGTTACTTTTAGGTGCAAGTGGTGGGACACCTTTGATTAGAACAATGTAAAAGGAATATTGTGATAGTAATTTGATATGTATCAACTCTATAAAGATGTGGGATGAAGTTAAGGAGCCCTATGTTTTCCCCAAACACTGCAACCAAGTGTTTTTCTTCCCAAATGTGTTAGATAGAGATTGTTGGTTTGTATTGAGACATGACCCTAGATCAAAACATATTTTTGAGAACAATCATGTTATCATGCCAAGAGAGCTGGAAGATAATGAGCGTGATCATGAGAACTGAGAGTGATATGGTACAAGTGTTATTTCATCATTTATTTCTTTTAAGATGGGTTTTTGTAAAGAAGAGGACTTAATTAACTTATAACTAAGATTTTTTTTTTTTGAAACATTATAATATGTATTTTGAATTAATTGGTAATTTTCATTGTGTTAATGTTAAAATCATTTCACTTGCTAATTTACAATTATGTTGATCTCCAAAACAATGGCATACCATCTAAAATTCTTTTTTTTTTTTTGGTATGTAAGATCATAATAAAATAATGATAATTCTAAAGTACATGAATTTATTTGCATTATTTTATAAACTTTATTATGTTACAAAAATTAATATTATTCTAGATTTATTATTTTACAATTATTTACAATTTTACAATTTTTTAAATTTAAAATTTCTAATAAAATCATTTCACATTAATACAATTAAAATTTTACAAATATTTTACATACAATTAGAATTAGAATTACAATTACAATTTTACAATTTCACATATAATTACAATTACAATATTTACAATTACAACTATAGAATTTTTCATACAATTACAATCATTTCACATTAATACAATTAAAATTTTACAAATATTTTACATACAATTACAATTACAATTACAATTTTACAATTTCACATACAATTACAATTACAATTACAATTTTAGAATTTTACATAAAATTTACAATTACAATTACAATTTCACAATTTTACAATTTTAGGGAGCATTTTAGAACCCAATACTGATATCCATTCTACAATATGCGCTTGGAAGCAATTCAAACTGATTCTTCAAACAAGAACTATGCAATTCAGAAGAGAAAAATAAATAAATTAAAATTAAAATTAAAAAAAGAAAATTAAAAAAAAATGAAAATAAAAAATAAAAAATAAATAAGTAAATAAAAAAAAAACATGCCTTTTTCTTGATTTTGAGGAGCTTGATATTGAAAGTGAATTATCTTGGTGATTTAGGAGTTTCAATATGTGAAATTCGGTGTTGTAGTAGCCCTCTGAATCTTCTTTCGAATACCACAGGTCTGAACTAATCTGCATTCTTCAAGACAAAGTTATTCTCAATCTCCCACAATGACCTAATTATGGACTAGTTCAGTACAGCGAACTTGTACGGCTTTCCACATGTCACTATTTCCTCCTTCAACTCTAAAATTGATACAAAGGAAACTAACATCCGTGTACATACAACCACTTTTTACAGAATTCCAATTCGATGCTCAAAGAGACAGTTATGCTGATTTTCCCACGGTCACCTCTTTGAGATGAAATTTGGGAGCTTGAAAAAAAAACCTCAATTCCACAGATCATATCTCCACAAATTTTACAAACCAAGATCTGAAATGTTTACCCAAAGTTCCTCCAGATTTCGGCTTCGCATGATAAAAATTTCATCTTCTGAACCTTTGTGGAAAAAAGTTATAGCGAAAATGCCACGATGACCTATTTGGAGCAGCGAAACCCTAGAATCCAAAGCTCTTATACCAAATGTTATGAAATCAACTCCAAAAATAGAAGAAAAGAGAGATCAACGCCTTAGAAATAAGCCACTTCTAGGGGACAACCTCTTTTACATTACATAAATGAACAATTCTTCGATGATACAAATGACAAAACCTCCTTCTATATATAGGATTCCATGGTATCACAATATAATCCTACTCGACCTAACAATAATAATGTAAGGGCACAATAATAGTAGTATTGGGGTTATAGGGGTACAACAATAACAATAAGGGGGCTACACTAAGAACAATAAGGGACTACACTAGTAATATAGGGACCTAACATCATACATGCAGCATCGGCCTACGAGGCGTCTGAACAAAAGTAGGCATCATCTCTCGAAAGTTCATCCTCCCTTGTGCCTGAGCACGAAATATATCTAAAGTGTACATAACTGGTGCAAAAAAATCCCACACCACCTCACAAGTCATGGCGCCTGTAATAAAGAATCAACATAAAATAAAAGTGGGTAACTAATGCATTTCCCATCATTGGTATGGTGTGAAATGGTCAAAATCAGTAGTGAGAGGCACTTCACCTCCTCTCCACCAAATGAAGCAATATGTAACTTACGACTAGAGACTTGAAAATCTATAGGAGACAGTATATCGGTGTTAACCAACTGACTCCCTATTGCATAGCCAATGGGGACCTCTAGGAACGAGGGAAAATCCTGCCCTCTCCTCGATAGGTCAGTAATAAAATAGATGTCCTCCTCAGTGGGCGCATACAACTGGTTAGGACCAACCCGGACAGCTTGTTGCTGGGCATTCCACCTGAATATAAGTTGTCGCAATAACCCACCATGGCCCTTTAGGGATGTAGCCTCTTTGTAGAACTTGAGGAGGCCTACCTCCCTTAGGAGTGGCTGGGTGGTTGTTGTAATAGGGCGAGGGTACATATCTTTCTCCCTCTCTCGTGCCTCCCACAGGCAAACCACGTTATACTGGTCCACTACATGTTGTTGTTGTTCCCTCTCTTGTAACCTTTGGCATCGTTGAATGGTTCAAATATTAAATAAAATATTTTTATTAAATGAGACATGTATTTACAAATATATAATTTTTTTGAAAAGAAAAAAAACAGTTGGTGCACCCCAAAAAACATGCATGCACCAGTACCGGTGCGTTTGTTTTTATCACGCACCAGTCGCGGTGCGCCTAGAAATTTGTAGCAGACCACACATCATGACCTGTACTTTCTCAAGTGATGCATTGACCAAACTATCCATCTCGGGGCTAATAATGCCAACAACGCACCGCCAAACATTAGATAATGGTCAATGGTAGGGTAGTTTAACCAATCGCATTGTTGACTATCTACAAATTCGGGAGCGCGGTGTGTTGACCAAAATACTCACCCAAGGGTAGATAGTTTCGTTAGCGCATCGCCCTCCTGGAATCATAACATGGTCAATGGTGCGGTGGTATAACTGACCGCATCGTTGATTATGTATTGGTATCGAGAGGGTGATGTGCTAACCAAAATATGTGCCCCGGGGCATATAGCTTAGGCAGCACACCGCCCTCCTGATGTCACTACATGGTCAACGGTGTGGTCTTTTACATGACCGCACCATTGAATATATCCAAGTTTGGGAGGGCGGTGCATCGACCACGATATCAACCCCAAGGCGAATATTTCAGTGAACACACCGCGCTCCCGAACTTGGACATGGTCAATGGTGTGGCCGAGTAGCCGACCACACCGCAATTTCTGTAATTTAAAAAAATATCGGTGCATCGGTTTGGTACCACCTCAAAATTGATGCGGATACCATTAGCACTGGTCATGGTGCGACCTGTAAATTTACATGCAGCACCACGAACTGGTACGAGCCGAATGGCTCGAGCGCAACTCGCAGGAATTTTTTTTATTTTAAATTGGTGAATTTTAAGCTATTTTAGAAAAATAATCCGCTAAAAAGTTTGATTATGGAAAAACAAGTAAAATACCTGTATATTTGGGCACCGAGGAGGCATATTTGCTATAGAATTTGCAAAACTATATTTTCCCAGTATTTTGAAAAATTCGAAATGGAGATGGCGGGCAATGGATAGTAGTAGTGCATGCAATGGGAGCATTCATGGTAGTGCACCTCACACAAAGTAAATTTGCAACGGTGCTTGAGAGCTCTGGAGCACTGAAAACTAAAAAAATGCAGATTTTTGGCATTAATTTTTTTCTTATTTAACCCTTTTTTGGTGCATGGATTTTTTAGGTCCACCGGGAAGCTTCTTCTAACCACAATAGGCTATTTCAGTTTTGGTGCGGGTTTTTAGGACACAACCAGGCTAAATCTGTGTAGGGAACCCATGGGCTACTATAATTAGATGCACTAGGAGGTTTTGTACAGAGAGCACTGTGCCCCAGTATGCCAATTTGTAGTACACACTGGTGTTTTTCTAGTGATATTCACCGGTGTCGTGTAGGATGACAAACGCACCACACAAAAAACATCGACAAAAACCTCCACCCACCAACCTCCTGTAGTAACCCATGATACAAACGGATGTCTGGGCTATTTTTATAAGGGGTTCCTCTAAAACATCCGCTAGAGTGTCTTTTCCTTGTAGTGATTTCAACTCTAGATATCACATGCAATGTGCACATGCCTTTAGTTAGTTAACTCTAGTGCTTCCATGTGGTGCATGTGCACATTAACAAAACACAAAGCACAGTTAGCTTTAACTATCTATAGTTATTTCAAGTATAGATAAGATTAACTCATTTTATTTTATGTATTTATTCTAAAACTAATATTGATGAATCAAATTCATTCTCAATTCAAATTTTTATTTTTTCAACTGTCGCAAGTTTGTGCTATTATTCTTCAGCTAGATCCATATTTGTGCTCTAATAATTTTACATGGTATAAAAGCCTGGAACTAGGCTTGATTCCCCCGAGCTGCATTTGAGGGGCTGGTGTTCCCCTAAGCTTCATTTGAGGGGGGTTGTTGGAGTAATCACCGCACCTCTATGGAATCCATAATTCCCACCTCGGGGATCCTAGTTACCGGTTTGGAATGTTACCTAGAACTGTGGGTTTTTATGTAACAGAAAACCTCTTCAAACTTTCAATAGGAAGGTGCTATCAAAGGGAAACCTACCATTGAAAAGGCCACCCTTTCGCTATTTCAATTACAATCATGAAGAAGAAATTCCTATATTCTCCCAAAATTTTAGATTTATTAGAAGGGAAAACTTGGATCTTCACTAGAAAAAATGGAGATTCTTCTGTAGGAATAAGGCTGAAAATTTTGAGGTGAAATCTTGATTTTTGTTATTTAAACTCATTTTTGACTTTATATATGGATTTAGCACCCTAAAAATCCCCTAGAGTACTTCCATTTTGCAGGAAAATACCTTGAAAGTTCTCAAATCAATCCCGCCTACTTCTCACTATTTTGGTTATTAGTTGAAGTGAATGATAAATAAAGCCGAGTTGAAAGGGAGTTGATCAAAACAATAAATGAGCACATTCAATGAGAGGTAAATTATTATTTTACCTCTCCCCTATTTACCTATCATGGTTTTATTAATGGTATTCATCCTGATGATTTTCTCCATGTAATTCTGCTCTAGTTCATAAATACACTCAAGATCAGTTGAGGAAATGACACTACTGGATTGGTTCGGGGCTTGAAAAATAAGAGGAACCCTTGGCTAGGTAATACTGTTGATATTATATATGGTTAATCTTATTTTATATTTTCATCAGTGTTTATACCTTTAAAATTGTTTTCTTGGTCTCTAGATATTTCTTTTTAGAAAAAAATAATTTTATCTTGTTTTCATCCTTTTTTTATTTCACACTTTGTTTTCATTTCAATATTGACATATTTTCATTGTCTCTTTCCCATTTTTAATATGGCCATGGATCTTCATACTGGATTGGCTTCTGAAGTGGTTCCAAACATCATTAATTCCATCATTCCACATTCCTAGGAGTCAACCACTCCATGATGACTTTAATCATTTCCAGGTCTGATGCTATCCCTTCCTTGGGAACAACATGTCCCAAGTAGTGAATCTGAGAATGAAAGAAATTGTACTTACTAAGCTTGGTATACAACTAATTCTCTCTGACCAATATGAAAACTACTACTAGTTTCTCGACACGCTCTTCGTCATTCTTAGAATAAACTAATATATTGTCAACAAATTCTATCACAAAATTGTCCAGGAAAGGGCACAACCCTATTTTCATCAAACACGTGAAGGAGGATTGAGAATTGGTATGATGACCAACAGGAATCACCAAAAACTCATTATTCCATTACCTCATGTGAAATGCAATCTTGTATATGTCTTCTTCTTTGATGTGCACCTCACGATATCCTGATCTCATATCAATCTTCAAAAATAATGCTACTCCCTTCAACTCATCAAAAAATTCATTAATCCATGCTAATGGATACCTGTTCTTGATAGTAACCTTGTTCAACTACCACCTATAATTAATTCACAATCTAAGAGTGTTGTCCTTCTTCCTTACAAAAAACACTAGTGCAACCCAAAGTGATACACATGGCCTTATGTATCACTTATCAAGGATTTATTTATGTTGCAACTTTAGTTCCACCAACTCCAATGTGCTCATCCTGTAAGGTGCTTTAGATGTTGTTGTTTCTCATGGCATCAACTCAATAGAGAAGTCCTCTTCCCTATGAGGTCAAAAATCTAGAAACTCTGCAAGAAACACATCGTGAAATTGTTGCAAACAAGCTACTTCTTCTGGACTTCCTCATCCTCAACATCCTTTCCTTTGTCACTGGACACATGCCATGCACTTCAAATAAAAAACATTGTTTCCTGCAGTTGCACTTGTCTTTCATGATTGTAACCATTCTCATTTTAGTCTTATAAATGAAAAGCTTTTCCATGCCCAAAATCAGACTACATGAACCAAAAGGAAGCACATTTATATGTGTCGATGTAGGAATACCATTCAGGTCAAATGAAAAATATCTCACCCAATGATAAATTCTTCTCTTGGTCCCTATAACAAACTACACCAACCAATATTTTTCATGCACTTCATTACTCAAGCAACACTTATCCACTAAGTTAGGACTAATATAACTATAATTTGATCTAGGATCAATCAAAACATAAAAAACTTCATCATGAAGCTTACCTTCCATATTAGTAATCGATGACTCATGATATGCCTACCTTTTAACTACTGTTGCAAATCCAAGGAATACTTTCACCAACATCCCAAACTATTTGTGTTTCCTAAGCGCTGTAAATCTCAGGCCTCCCACCATGGTGTGATGGGAATTCATTCGTTCAATTCTCTCCACCACAAGTCCAACACCTCAAAGGATTTTTGTCAATTCCCTTATTCTTCTCCCTAGGCTAAGATCCTTGTCCTCCATCAATTAAAATGGCTTCTTGCAAGGTGCCATATTTTCCTTATCACTTTCTTCTTCAAGTCTTCCTCACTTCTTAGGCCATGTCCCTTTAATATTTTAATTTCATTTCTATTCATTCTTGAAGTCAAACTTGTGCTTTGACTAGTCATAAAAATTCTTCAGCTTTCTGATGGCTTCCTTCAATGATCTAGGCTCATCAAAATTAATGTGGTCTATTAATGGTGCTCGAAAACCACTAATGAACCTTCGACTCTTAGCTTTCTCATCCTTAAGATAAGGCACATACCTCAATAACTCCAATAATTTACTTATGTATTCATCATCTCTCATAGGACCCATATTTAGCTCATATAACTGCTCAACCATTTCAACATAGTATATTTAAGATAGATTCTCCTTATTATAGAGTCTCTTGAACTCATCTCAAACCAACTCTTCTTCTCTAATTCCTCACATTCTTCATGTCTTTGCACTCTTTACACTAGATTTCTTCTTTTCCTTTGAGACTTAACTATCTTGTTTTTCATGTTCTAAAATTGAAACCCAATATACTCTCACCAACGCACCCAACTAAATATATATACAATCTTTACATTGATTTAAAAACACACTACACTTCTCACACTCATCTATTTATATAAATATAAATATATTGATATAAATTTTTTATACTAATACATAAATATAATAATATATTAATAATTATTACAATACTACATGAGAGAAGTTTTTAAGACATTTATTTAAGATTAAATGTTTATTTCATCTCAAATACATATTTTTATCAATTAGACAAAACGAAAAACAAACCATCTACATTTCGTAGGATCATGACGTCAAACGTTTATTTCATGTCAAATACATATTTTAATTTTTTAATAGTCTCAAATTAGACAAAAATAAAAAATAAACTAGTTACATTTCGTGGGCTCATGAAATCATTCTCTCTCAATTCCTCTTCCATTTCTCGGTAGCCCAAAGGCTTTGTCTCTCCATTCCTCTCCAATCTAATTCCATCGGCAAGAAACTACTATTGGTAGCATCCACCATAGGTTTCAGCAATGTTAAGGAGTATCCTCATGGTATGTAATTCTACACTATACTTATTCCACCATCAAAATTGTTAGAACAATCCTTGGCTGTGAAATGGAATTCCAAGGTGCGAGGATTTGTATAATTTCAATGATTCAAGGTCTAATGTCGAGGATTATGATTCTATTTCAAATTCCGAGTTCGTCGATTGAAGACCACGATTGTTAATGAGTCTTGTTGAAATGTTAGAAGAACCTCCCTAGGAAGGTTTAATAGCAAGGTGGTATCAGAGGGAAACCTACCATTGATAAAGCCACCCTTTCACTATTTCAATTACAATCCTGAAGAGAATTCCTATTTACTCCCAAAATTTTAGATTTATTAGAAAGGGAAACTTGGATCTTCACTAAATAAAAAATGAGGTTGAGACCCTTGCAACTTCTCGAATCAATCCCACCTACTTCTCCCTATTTCGTTCATTAGTTGAAGGGACTTGAATGAGCGCATTCAATGAGAGGTAAAATATCATTTTACCTCTCCCACATTTACCTATCAGGGTTTTATAAATGGTAAACATCCTGATGATTTTCTCCTTGTAATTTTGCTCTAGTTCATAAATACACGCAAGACCAGTTGAGGAAATGCCACTTGGATTGGTTCGGGACACGCAAAGTAAGAGGAACTCTTGGCTAGGTAATAACATTGATATTATATATGGTTACTCGTATTGTTTCTGGTCATTAGGGTTTAGACCTTTAAGGTTGTTTTCTTGGTTTTCTAGAGATTGCTTTTTAGAGAAAAATAATTTTATTTAATAATTAAGGGTATTGTAAACTCTTGTTTTCATCCCGTTTTCATTTCACACTTTGTTTTCGTTTCAATATGGTTTTATAGAAAAGAAGTTATCGCTCCTCACCCTATTTTTCAAGTTCTTCACAACCAAGAAATAAGGTTATTCCCTAATCGACCTACCTACCCACCTACCTTATTGTATTTACTAGAAAAGATCGGCCCCATATTTTTCTACAAATATAGTAATTAGCATATTTGTACTTAACGTTCAAAGGAAGCATGATTTTTTTTATTTTTAGTTTCTCCTAGGTTCAAGAAAGTATTCCATCCTCTATTGCTTAGGAAGCATGATTTGCTTTGTTTTTCTTTTCTCCTAGGTCCAAGAAACTATTCCATCCTTTATTTCTTTGGCCTCGAAAGTTTCCGCTCTCGGGTCCGAAGATTGAACTTTAGAGCAAAGAAATATCAAAATTGTGTTCCCTAGAGGCAACACATTTCGAAATAAAAAGTTTTGTACATTCTTTAAGGTATGGGACCTTTACAGTAAACATTTTTATATGTGAACCAAGTTTAGGTACGCGCACTGATAAGTTCATACATGGTAAGGTGTTTCAGGCCAAAGAATAAGTTGTTTCCATTTTGATACAAAATTCTCAAAATTGAAATATCTAAAGAATATTGCAGACTCGCAATGCAGCATAAATAGTGATTTATTCATAACACTGAATCAATGTTGAGTATTATGAGGTTGTAGATGTGTCTATTTTTTATAAAACGAGACGTGATTTTTAAAATTTATTTTTTCTTATTCTAAATATGTAATTCATTGAATCAATTTCCTAAGATACATATTAATATTCCTGTTCCCTTTTCTTATTGTAGTTGGCATTCTTAGAAATTTGAAATTGAGATAATTGGATGAGTTATAAAATGTGAATCAATGAATCAATGAATCTCTTTTGTTTTTGCAGATTAGTCCCTTTCAGACTTCAAAAGGTGAAAAGGGCTAAAATGAAACTAATAGTCAATTTAGATAAGCATGGAATAGTTTCGATTGATTCTACAATGGTTTGCAGTGATGGGTTTCACATATGATTTTTATATTTTACTTATAATATGAATTATGTATTGATGTTGAAAATGGGATTCATGAGGTAGAGGATAAAGTTTCCAAGATGGAGATGGATGCCAAGGTACATTCTTCTCTTGCTTTTTCCAATATTCTTATAAAAAAAGTTTGGCTCTAAACAAAAACAATTTGATATGGAGATCTAAGATTGACATGATTATGTCCATGATTAACTAGTTGTCTAGCTCTAGGAATAGTGGGAGCCATAGCCAATCAAAAAATAATACTATCTGAACACATTTCAATTAATTGCAAGTGGATGTAATCATTGTTAGTCTGTCATGAAAATGTATTTTTTTTTTCTTCTGGATAGACTAAATCATTAACAATCTAGTAATTGTATCATATTCAAATATTAGAGAAATAAGGTAAGTGTTGATTCTTGAAGCCTCATGCTCATTTGGGTCTTGCAATAAAAGGATGGGATAGGAAGATAGCCTTCTTGCAATAAGTTAATGGGCAATAAATCGATGGGATAGAAAGATAACCTTCATGAGATAATGATGATTGCATCTAGAGGTACATTCAATGTCGGCTTCAACAATAACTTACATAACCATATAAATTAAAAATTAAAAACTCATTTAAAAAAAATTAAAATATTAAGAGGTTTACGAACACTTAAAAAGGAGAAATGGTAAATAAATAAAAATGTAAATAAACCAGATGCATGGTAAATAAATAAAACCTCTTTTTATACTTACTATGGAGGTATGGTAAATAAATAAAAATATAAATAAACTAGAGTTATGTTAAATAAATAAAGCGGCTCTTTTATATTTACTTCATAAAACCTCTTTATATTTACAAAAACTCAAAAAGAGGATTTATTTAGGCGAAGTCTATGGGACAAATTATTACTAATACCATGCACACAAAAAAACACTATTAACCCTAACGTTAATATTAAAATATTAATATTATTAAATTTAATAACTTTATATTAATACAATATTACTTGTTATATTATAATATATATTAGTATATCATGACATATGGTATAGGTGGAGAAATAGGGGGAGTGACAAGGGATACATGGAGATAAGCTAAAGGAAAGGGGAGAGGAGGAATGAAGAGAGAGAGAGGGAGAAGACTCAGAGAGTTAGAGAAGGGTAAGAGAGGGAGATGGAGACATAAAGATGGAGGTGGGAGGGTGAGAAGGAGAGAGGATTGGAGGGTAGAGAGAGAGAGAGAGAGAGAGAAGGGAGAGGGAGGTAGGAGAGAAAGAGAGAGAGAGGAAGGATGAGAGGAGGAGGATAGAGGGAGTGATAGAGAGATGGATTTGGATTTAGAGAGAGGGAAGGAAGAATAAAGACATAGAGAGTGAGAAGTGGAGAGAGAGGGAGTGACAAGGGAGAGATGGAGAGAGAGAGTCTATGTTTAGGGGTGAGATAGAGAGACATAGAAGGAGTGATGGAGACAATGGGGAAGAGGAGAAATAAGGACAAAGGGAGGGATATAGTAACATAATTGGAGAGCGAGATAGAGTGATGGGTGAAGAGAAAGGATTGGAGGGAAGATATAGAGAAGTAGAGGATTGAATGGAAAACAGAGAGAGAGAGAGAGAGAGGAATGACAAGAGAGAGGAAGAGAGTGATAGGGGAAGAGAGAGGATTGTAGGGGGAGAGATAGAGAGGGAGAGAGTGGGGGGGAAGAGTAAGGGAGGTAGGAGAGAAAGGGAGAGAGCGGAAGGAAAAGAGAGGGGACTTGAAAGAGAGTAGGAGAGAGGGAGGGATAGAGAAATGGAGCTGGATGGGGAGAGGTGGAGGGAAGAATAAAAACATAGAGAGTGAGTAGTGGAGAGAGATGGGGAGTGACAGGGGAGAGATGGAGAGAGAGTGTATATGTTTTTGGGTGAGATAAAGAGACAAACAAGGAGATATGGAGAGAAGGTGGGAGATAAGGAGAGAGAGAGGAATATAGTAACAAAGTTGGAAGGTGAAGATAGATAGGGAGAGAGAGAGAGAGAGGTGGGAGAGAAAGGAATAGAGAGAGAGAGAGAGAGAGAGAGAGAGAGAGAGAGAGAGAGAGAGGTGGGAGAGAAAGGAAGAGATAGAGTGAAGAGAGGTAGCAAAAGAGAGATGGAGATGGAGGGGGAGAGAGTGGGAGGTAACAATAAATACATAGAGAGTGAAAGGTGGAGAGAGAGAGAGAGAGGGAGTGATAAGGAATATGGAGAGAGAGGGAGAAAGGATAGTAGGATGGAAGAGAGATAGAAGTGGGGGGGGGGAGGGGAGGGGGGGGGAGGGGATGAGAGAGAGAGAGAAGGAGAGGGAGAGGAGGGAGTGATAGATAAAATATTGAAGAAAGAGAGTATATGTTTTGGGGTTGATAGAGAGAGACAGAGGGAGATATATATATAGATGGAAGGTGAAGAGAAATAAGAGATATATGGATACAAAGAGGGAGGGACAAAGAAATTGATAGATATGGAGTGAGAGAGCGTGTGTGTTTGGCAGGGTGAGATAAAGAGACAAAGAAGGAGAGATGGATGGAGATATATATATAGATGGATGGGGGAGAGAGGGAAGAAGATTTCTTGCAGTATATGCATTGATTTTCATGTAAATGGTGATTTCTAATCATATTTGATTGGTTTCACTAGATGCATTTATTTTAGTGTAGATGTTGATTTCTAATGATATTTGATTACTTTCACTGGATGCATTGATTTCAATGTATATTATTTCTAATCCTATTTGATTGTTTGCACTAAATTCATTGATTTCAATGTAGATGGTGATTTCTAATCCTATTTGATTGCTTGCACTAGATGCATTAATTTCAATGTACATGTTGATTTCTGATTATATTTGATTTCTTCCACTAGATGAATTGATATCAATGTAGATGACTTCTAATCCTATTTGATTGCTTACACTAAATGCATTGATTTTAGTGTAGATGGTGATTTCATTTTTATTTTATTTCTTGCACTAAATGCATTGATTTTAGTGTAGATTGTGATTTCTAATCCTTTTTTATTTCTTGCACTAAATGCATTTATTTCAGTGTAGATGGTGATTTCTGATCTTATTTGATTGCTTCCACTAGATGTATTAATTTCAATGTAGATGTTGATTTATAATTGTATTTGATTGTTTCGACTAGATGCATTGATTAAATGTAGATGATTTATAATCCTATTTGATTTCTTGCACTAAATGCATTTATTTCAGTGTAGATGGTGATTTATAATCCTATTTGATTGCTTGCATTAGATGCATTTATTTCAATGTAGATGTTGTTTTTTAATCCTATTTTCCTACTTTCACTAGACATATTTATTTGAGTGTAGATGTTGATTTCTAATCTTATTTGATTACTTGCATTAGATGCCTTGATTTCAGTGTAGATGTTGTTTTCTAATATTATTTGATTTATTGCATTAAATGCATTGATTTCAATGTATGTTGATTTTTTATTTGCTTTAATTTGATGTATAATGGTACATTAATTTTAAAGTCACTGGATTAATAGTGCGCAATGATTTCAGTGTAAGCACAAAAAATGATTGACAATGTACATTGGTTTTTGTGTTATAGTAATTAAACCTATTAATATTGGAGAGCAAGAGAGACAAGGTATGATGTTTACTACAACAACTAGAGCTAAATATTTAAATGGTTTACAATTCCAACTGTCCTTTTCATATAATCAATATGAAAATATGACAAAACAAACAAGGGTGGAAATAAGAATAGTAGAAGAAAATAGTTTGAGATTGATCACAATGAAGAATATTTGTAATTGACTACATTCTTATTATTCACAGTTTCTATCATTCAATATTATTACATTGTCACTATGCATTCAAAAAATTTGTCTCATCATTTTCCGTCATTAAAGTTATTTCTCAACAAACTGAGGTAACTAAGAAAATTAAAAATTCAAATTACTGAATAAATCTGAGACATATTTAGCATATTTAAATTGGTTATATTAATATTATATGTATTTACATATTATTGATACTTAATCATATGTTCCTCATATTATCGATAGCTTTTCATTGGCCGCACACAATTGAAACTAGCCTAGATCCATCTTAACTCCAGATCTATCAAGCATTGAGAGGGATCAAATCTCTTGAGGTGCAAACCTTTCCTCAAGTTTTTCACTCAAAAAATAGGTTTGCACCTTGAGAGATTTGATCCCTCTCGGGGCTTGATAGATCCGGAGTTATGCTAGATCTAGGCTGGTACATAAAATAGTTGAAGTAGGATTTAAGGATTATTAGTTCCCTTGTATCATATTAAAATGAATGTTAAATTAAGTACTTAATATCCCGAAAGGAAATAGACAAATAGAAAGCAATACAAGCATACGATAATACGAGAAAATGCCGAAATATAACATAAAGCAAATACTCATAAAAATACCAAGATGCTAAGCCATTTTAATTTTTTTCTAGGTAAGCTTGAATCTATTAATATAACATATGGTACATCGAGTTCAAGGCATCAGAGCGCCATATAGTCAACAAAATATCAGAAAAAAGGGCCACCCACAGGGGGAAACCGACCCGAGAAACATTTGAAAGCTGCCTCGCGAGAGGAAACCAGCCTTGGCCTAACAAAACAAAGCAGAGACCGAGAGCTGCCCAGGTGTGGGCCGACTTTGACAACGAAGACTCTTGATTAACAGAACCTACAAAAATTCTCAATAGACTAGACAAGATAGCAAAAGCGGGAGCATTAGAGGCCATAGTCACCCGAGGGTGATTCCTCTTCGATACGGCACCAACACTCCTTGTCGTCATCCAGAGCTGGTGTACTTTGAGTAGCAGCCTCCCCTGCATCTCGTTCTCCTGCTTGCGCCTTCATGTCTTGGTGTAAGCTCGAGCTGCAGTCACCTTCCCTGCGAGAGGGACCTTTGTCCAATCGTTGAGAGTCCGTCGGCATAGTGGGAGGGGTTGGCGAGGTGAAATGGAGGACAGAAGGTGAGGGTGCCAGAGTTTCCTCTGGGATCTCTTTGAAGGAAACATTAACCATAGCAATGACTAGGGGCCGGGAGGAGCAACAATGATAATGGAAGATGGCGGTTGAGGGATTCCGAATAAGAGCAAAGGAAGCAGGCCGCGGCTCAACATGCCAGGAAGAGATTAAGGCCTCATGCCGAGGAGAGGGAGGCAAACGGCGAGACTGACCACGGCCACGACGGCGGGGAGGACTTGCACTGGTACTGCGAGAAGAGCTTGAGGGGGAAGAAGGGGAAGGGGCGCGCCGCCGCCTGGAACTTCCTCTGCGACAACGCAGACGATGCCTCAACCTCGGCATGACAGTATGAAAATCATGGGAGAGGGCGGAATTTCCAGACAGACTCAGATGCGGAGCAGAGCAAAAGCTAGACAAAGCACAGAAGGGGCTGTGCGAATAGTGAAAGTCGGGGATGAAATTTAAGCAGCAAGTTAGAGGGCAACGCCTTCCCACAGTGGTGCGAAAGCTATGAGCTTCCCCTTCCTGCGAGCAACGGGAACCCACTGGCCAAAGCTGTCTCGACATGGATACCTGCAAGCCACCACAATTACAGATCAAAGCACACGAAATTTTGAGCGAAGACGGAGGATCTGGAGGCTTCATATGGAAGTGCTGGATGTCTCGGCCTCCCCACCGGCATAAATGCCGCGTAGGGTGACGACCCATCATATTGAAAGTTCCGAGGGTGAGTAAATGTTCACCACAGGCAACCCCATGGGCAAACCACGCGCCCACCTGCCGGATTGTCCTCTGCATCACGTCAATGGCCACCCGCATCTGGGATGCTAAGCCATTTTATTAATCTGAGAAATATGATGAAATAAAATAGATGATCAGAATGATAGCACCTATTCTTGCTCAAGGCAAGTGAAGAACTCTCTCAGAAAAGATAGGAAATGGCTGCTCTAAGAAACTGCGTCCCAGCTGCTGGTAAACTGCCGGAAACTGCCGCTGCTGAAATGAACTAGAAGCTAGGGGCTGCTCCCCTTGCCGGAATGAGCAAAAACTCTGCAAATCACCTGTACTCGCCAACACGGACAAAACCCAGAAACCATATCAAAAATGGTCAACCTCCGAAAATCACCAAAGAAACCCTCCTCAAGGAATTACGCTGCCTCTGCAAGGCTCAGCGCAGATGCCAAATAAAAATAGCTGGAACAGTGCCACAAACTCCTCAGGAACCCTCCTACTGGCAAAGACTGATCCTCTACTCCGGATATCAACTGAAACTCCTGCAGAAACTTCGAACTGGAACACCTCCAAGAAGAACTGCGTCCTCTCTCCTAGTGACTGCGCAGTCACAAGAAGAGCCCAGCTCTTCAGCAAAACAACCAACCAAACCTCCTACTAAAGACTGAAGAAATAACCTTACCCGAGCAGGCACTCGAAGTCCCCCGAGGCTAAGGGCGAGATCTCCGACCGGAGACACTCAACGCACTAAACAGTGCTGCAGACAGGCTAAACAGCCAGCGTGCTCAAGAAGACAAATGTCTAGCTCAAATATCATCAACAACAAGAATGCCAAATGAGAAGGCTCTCCCACCTTTTATAACGCTGGCCCCTCTCCAAAACCCTAACGTGGTCTCCCTCTCCTCCACGTGCTCCTCATCAAACTGCGCAGAAGCTCCTAGAGGCTACGTGGGCCCCCTCCTCTGCATGGTGTTGGACCCCCATGGCTCCCCATAAGTTATAACGTTGTGCTACTAGGGAAACACTTTATTTTATTTAAGTGAGTTAGACCCCTCCTCTCACTTTTTATTTATTAATAAACTATAGTCGGCAAAACTATACAAAATCGAATATTCCAATTAGCTGTGGCTAATTAGGAATATTACAGTCTCCCCCGGCAAAACGTTGCTTGACCTCAAGCAATTGAAGTGATGGATGCTGCAGTATCTTCTCATTCTCCCAAGTGGCATCCTCATCCGGCAAATTATTCCACCTCACCAAGAATTCCCGGACCGTCTTTCTCCGCAGCTGCCTCTCCCTGGTATCAATAATAGCCTCTGGTTGCAACACCAGATGCCCCTCATCATCCGTGGGTGGTAGCTCATCCGTGACTGTCACCTGCTGTCCCAATGCCTTTTTCAGGCATGATACGTGAAAAATGTTATGAATCTTGCTGCCTTGAGGCAGCTCTAACTCATATGCAACCTGACCAATCCTGCGTATCACCCTGTACGGCCCATAGAAACGGGGCTTGAGCTTCTCAGCCCCCTTCTGCTTTAGTGACGACTATCGGTATGGTTGTAATCGTAGGTAGACCAAGTCTCCTACCTCAAACTGTCTCTCCACCCGACCCCTATCAGCATACAGCTTTTGCTGATTTTGCGCTATGGCCATGTTATCCTTGAGAGCTCGGAGGATGTCCTGACTCTCTTGGATCCAAATCTTGGCTCTCGGAGCCCTGCTAACACCAAACATCACGTCCGCAAAAGATAAAGGATGATACCCATACAAAGCATAGAACAGTGACATACCAATGGACATGTGATGCGTCGTGTTATAGCAATATTCTCCCAGATGCAGCCACTTTAGCCATGCTCGCTGCTGCCCACTGACATAGTTACGCAAGTAGCCCTCCAGCCACTTGTTAACTATCTCCGTCTGTCCATCCGTCTGTGGGTGATAACTAGTGCTCGGTGTCAACTCTGTCCCCACTAGCCGGAAAAGCTCCTGCCAGAATCCGCCCATGAAGCGGCTGTCCCTGTCACTGATAATGGTCTTAGGAAGACCATGCAACCTGAAAATCTCCCTGAAGAACAGCTCTGCCACCTGTGCTGTTGTGTAGTGTGCGGATATGGCGAAAAAGTGAGCATACTTCGTCAGTCGATCAACGACTACGAAGATACAATCCTTGCCCTGTACCATGGGCAACCCTGTGATGAAGTCCATCGATATGCTCTCCCATTTTCCCTCTGGAATGGGAAGAGGCTGCAACAATCCTGCGGGATGGCTCATCTCTCCCTTGTTCCTCTGACAAACATCGCACTCCCTGACATGCTGGAGTACGTCCTCCTTGAGGCCCTTCCATGAGAACCTCTCTCTAATGGCCCTGTAGGTTTTGGTAAACCCCTGATGGCCAGTCAATGGAGAGTCATGTGACACATGGAGTATCTTCTTCTTAAGCTGAGATCCCTCAGTCAAGAAGATCCTGTCCCTGTAATAGATGATCTCATCAACCACCCTGTACCTGTCATCTGCTACCTGTCCATCCAGCACCTCACATGCAAACCTGTCCTTAGAGTACTCCACTAACAGTCGAGCCCTCCAATCTGTATCCAAGCTCATAAGAGATAACGTGGCCGGTCTACGTGAAAGGGCATCTGCTACCACGTTATTCTTGCCTTTGACGTACTCAATGTCAAAGTCATAGGCTTGGATCTTACTGATCCACTTCTGCTGCCTCTCCTGCAACTGCTTCTGCTCCAGAAAGAACCTGAGGCTGTTGTGATCGGATCTCACCCTGAATCTGCTGCCCACTAAATACTGCCGGTACTTGGCCAATGCATGCATAATGGCCAACATCTCCTTGTCGTATATGGAATACAACCTCTCATGCGGAAGGAGCTTCCGGCTCTCAAAAGCTATAGGATGACCACCCTGCATCAATACTGCACCAATCCCCTCTCCTGACGCATCGCACTCCAAGACAAATGGCTGCGTGAAATCCGGCAATGCAAGCACAGGGCAGCTACTCATCACCTCCTTGAGCCTATCAAAGGCTCGTTGTGCTGTATCTGACCAACTGAATGCCCCCTTCTTTGTCAAATCTGTGAGGGGTGCAGCGAGCTATGAGAAACTCTTGACGAACTTCTTGTAGTAGGTGCAAATGCCAATGAATCCCCGAAGCTCGGTCACGTTCCTCGGCTCTGGCCAATCTCTGATGGCCCGGATCTTCTCCTCGTGGAATCTCACTCCGTCCACTCCTATGATATGTCCCAAGTACAACATCTCCGTCAACCCAAACTCACATTTGGAGAGCTTGGCATAGAACTACTACTCCTCCAAGATGCGCAATACTGTCTCAATATGTTGGAGATGCTCCTCCCAAGTCCTGCTATATATGAGTATGTCATCGAAGAAGACCAATACGAACTTCCTCAGATGACTACGGAAGATATGGTTCATGCACGACTGAAAGGTGGCGGGTGCGTTGGTCAGCCCAAAAGGCATAACTAGAAACTCAAAGTGCCCATAATGACACCTGAAGGCGGTCTTGGGAATGTCCTGTTCCCTCACGCGAATCTGATGGTACCCAGATCTCAAATCAATCTTTGAGAAGAACTGTGCTCCTCTCAACTCGTCCATCAACTCATCGATCCTGGGAATGGGGTACCTGTTTTTCAGGGTCTTTTTGTTCAGAGCCCTGTAGTCAATGCACATTCGCAATGTGCCGTCCTTCTTCTTCACCAACACCACGGAAGAAGCAAAAGGACTCGTGCTCGGCCGAATGTGCCCAAGGGCCAGCAACTCCTGAATAGCTCGCTCAATCTCATCCCGATAGGCCTTGGGATGCCTATAAGGTGTGGTGATCACGGCCTGTATACCCTGCTCAAGCTCAATGGTATGCTCAAACCCCCGATCCAGTGGCTGCCCTGGCAGAATATCCCCGAATACTATGGCGTACCTGTCAAGGATGGTCTGTATCTCTGGGTGCACTGCCTGTCCCGTAGTCGCTGCCTCTGATGCCCGCAGCTCTACTGCCCGCTCTACATCTCCCTTACGGAAGGTTGCCTCCATCCGATGAGCCGAAACAGTCTGAGGCGGATATGTGTGCTGTCCTCGTATCTTCTCATGCCTCCCTGTCTTGGGATCATCCCACTCCATCTCTAGGGCCTTCCAATCCGTCGTGACCTTCCCTAGAGTGATAAGCCACTGAACACCCAGTATCATGTTGGTGTTCGGAATATCGACCACAAAAAAGTGATCTGTCAACGTATAGGTGCCTATCGTCACCGATAACTCGGGAACATATCGAGCACACACCATGGTCTAGTCTCCTGGGACCAAAACTGAAAATCCATCGAAGCTCTTGGTCTGTATACCTCTCCGCTCAACCATCTGCGCATCGATGAAGTTTTGGGTGGCCCCACTATCGACCAAGATTGATACTCGTTGGCCACACACTGTCCCCCGTACGCGTAGCGTCAAATACTTGGGAACTCCCCGCAATGCTGCAAGAGCTCCTCCAGTAGGTGCAAACGACGTACCACCTGCTGCTGGTGGTGGAGGTGGCAAAGTATCCTGCACTGCATGACAATCTCCTGCCTCCACATCATCCTCCTCATCCTCTTCCCCGCTGCTCTCGGAGAAAACCTCAATGAAATGTGCTTTCCCAGCAGCACATCTATGTCCTGGTGCCCATGGCTCCTGGCAGGTGAAGCACAACCGCTTCTTCTTCATCTCCCTCCTGGCCTCATCATCAACCTGCACCCGTCCGGGATTCCCCTTGGGAGGCAGAATCCTCGCGTCCTTCCCCTTAGGCTGGAAAGCCTGTCTCTGAGGATAAGGTGTCCGAGTCCGGGGTAAGGCATCCTGTAAGTCTCGGGTCCTGCTGATAGCATCCTGGAGTGTAGCTGGTCTAGTCGACCTGACTAGGCCACGAAGTGGCTCTGCTAATCCCTCCACAAACATGTAGATCATCCGAGCTGCGGATAGATCTGGCACCATCACTGAAACCCTCAAGAAATCCGCAATGTAAGCCTCTGGGCTCCCAGTCTGCTTGAGCCTCGTCAGCTCAACAAAGTGCTGTTCCGGATCCCTCCGGTCAAAACGCTCTATCACTCTCCTGGTAAACTCGGCATATGTCGTCACTGTAGAATGCCCGAGTGTCGTCATCCCATGAAACCACCAGTCCTGGGCCTCACCATCCAAATGTAATGTTGCCACCTTAATGGCCTCTGTCTCCGACATTTGATTAAGCTGGAAATAGATGTCCAAATTTTCCACCCAAGACTTTGCCGAACTGTTTGATGAACCATCAAACGTGGGCAAATGAAATCTGCTAGCTGTGCGGTGGTTGTCTCCATCATGATGATGCTGGTGCCCTCTGTGATGATCGCGGGGTCTACTGTCCCGCTGGAGCTGAACAAAGTCTCTGAACGAGAGAGCCTCCCTGAACTCCTGCCCGTATGCTTGGTACTCTGCAAAATAGTCACCCATGTGGCCCGGCTCTGGCTCCTGCTGTGCTCCTGCCCTTGTGTCCGCACCTAGGAAGGTGGGCATAGTGGATCGCGTGGGTGCATGCGATGCCATAAGGGGGGTAGCCTCGCGCTCCTGCATATGGTGGGATGTGCCTGATCCCTCACCAATCTGAAAACCCCTTGGGGTTTCACGCTGTCTAGCCTCCACAGCGGTGAATCTCTGCCCCATCGTCTCAATCTGTCTCAACAGATCCTGTATCGATTTGAGGAGCATTTCCCCAAATCTCTTCGCATCATCATCGTTCCCTGCTATAGGACCCTGCTGCTCTGCGTCCACCACAGGCTGCTCCTGCTCTGTATCTATCACAAGCTGCTCCTGATCTGTGTCCACCACTCGAACACAGTCTCCCTCTTCGTAGGTGTTCTCCAACCTACGCTCAATGTCTCTGTATTTCCTACCTCTGTAACAGATGTAAGGTTTATCTCTCGGCGTCATAGACCGCTAGCTCCACAGGCTGAGCCAAATCTATGGTCTGATACCACTGTAATATTCCGGAGGGGAAATAGACAGCAATACAAGCATACGACAATATAGAAAATGCCAAAAATAGAACATAAAGCAAATACTCATAAAAATGCCGGGAATGCTAAGCCATTTTATTAATCTGAGAAATAAAATGTAATACAATAGATGATCGGAATGATAGCACCTATTCTTGCTCAAGGCAAGTGAAGAACTCTCTCAGAAAAGACCAGAAATGGCTACTCTAAGGAACTGCGTCCTAGCTGCTAGGAAATTGCCAGAAAACTGCCACTGCTGGAATGGACTGGAAACTAGGGGCTGCTCCCCTCGCCGGAATGAGCTGAAAATCTGCAAATCACCTGTACTCGCCAACCCAAACAAAACCCAGAAACCATATCAAAATTGGTCAGCCTCCAAAATCCACCGAAGAAACCCTCCTCAACGAATTACACTGCCCCTGCAAGGCTCAGTGCAGATGCCAAATGAAAATAGCTGAAACAGTGCCACAACTCCTCAGGAACCCTCCGACTGGTAAAGACTGATCCCCTACTCCGGATATCCACTGAAACTCCTGCAGAAATCCCCAAACCGGAACACCTCCAAGAAGAACTACGTCCTCTCTCCCAGGGACTGCGCAGTCACAAGAAAAGTCCAGCTCCTCAACAAAACAACCAACCAAACCTCCCGCTAAATACTGAAGAAATAACCTTACCCGAGCAGGCACTCAAAGTCCCCCGGGGTTAAGGGTGAGATCTCCGACTGGAGACACTCAACGCACTAAACAGTGCTGCAGACAGGCTAAACAACCAGCGTGCTCAAGAAGACAAATGTCTAGCTCAAATATCACCAACAACAAGAATGCCAAATGAGAAGGCTCTCCCACCTTTTATAATGCAGGCCTCTCTCCAAAAACATAACGTAGTCTCCCTCTCATCCACGTGCTCCTCCTCAATCTGCGCAGAAGCCCCTAGAGGCTACATGGGCCCCCTCCTTTATGTGGTGTTGGACCCCCATGGCTCCCCATAAGTTATAACGTTGTGCTACTAGGGGGATACTTTATTTTACTTAAGTGAGTTAGACCCATCTTCTCACTTTTATTTATTAATAAACTATAGTCGGCAAAACTATACAAAAATTGAATATTCTAATTAGTTGTTGCTAATTAGGAATATTACAAAATCATATTCCTAATTTGCGACAACAAATTGGAATATTCCTTTTTTGTTTATTTTTCCTCCTATAGTTTGTAGATAAATAAAAAGTTAGTAAAGAGGGTCTAAACTCACTTAAATGAAATAAGACATCCACCTAGTAGCACAACGTTGTGACTTAAGTGGGAGTCAAGGGGGGGACCCAACACCATGTGGAGGAGAGAGAGAGACTACGTTGGGTTTTGGAGGGAAACCAACACTATAAAAGATGAAGGAGCCTCCTCATTTCATTCATGCTTGGATTATGGATTGTTGAGTGAGACATATTGTCTTCTTTGGCACGCTCGCTGTTTAGCCCGTCTGCTGCACTGTTTAGTGCAACCGAGTGTCTCCGTGCGGAGATCTCACCCTTAGCCCCGGGGGACTTCGAGTGCCTACTCGGGCAAGGTTATTTTCTTAGCATCATCCTCCAGGACAGCGTTATTGCTGCAGCAGTGTAATACTGTGTTGTAGGGTGTTGTCGTGGTGACTTTATGACACCACCTCCTTCTCTTGTTTTTCAGAGGGAGAGTCTCTCTTTCCTTTGGAGGATCAGATTGGGAGATATTGGAGCTTATTATCAGATCTTGGCATCAGGCCTATATGTTCTTCATGGTATACTGCGCAGTTCTTTCCCCATATCTGCGTTATTGCTGAAGGAGCAGCGTTCCAGGGGTTTTGGCATCATTTTGGAGTTAGATCTCTGATTGAGGGTGATCCTTGGATTGGCCAACCAATCCAAGTATATTTCTGATCTGATACTGAAGTTTGCTTCAGAAATTCTGAATCATTCTTTAGATCTGCTCCGGCATTCTCATGTATTGTTGAAATCCCAAAGGGGAAAGTAATAAAGAGCCCTTTGGGCATTTTGTCTCATTATAGATCTATGTTTTCATGTATTTATCGGTTGCAGATCTGTAATATAATAAATATAAGCTTCAGCCTCCTGGAGAAAACGCTGAAGGGTTTCTGGATCAATCTTTGTCTTGCGGCACCTCTATCTTGAGGGGTTTTCTATATAAAACTGTTGTTTAACCTTGCTGAAAGCCTATGCCTTGTTCTCAAACTCATTCTCTGATTATTCATAGTGATTTACATCTCATACCTTCAGAAAATACGCTGCCCTTGCTTCAGTAAAATTTTGCATACTCAAAGTCTTGGGAAATCAGGGTTTTTCTTGACTAGTTGGGAAGGAGGAACTGTTTAACATAGAAAAACGCATTTTTTTGAGCTGAAATTCGACATGGAAGTCCCTCTTAACCTAATGTAACATATTCCAGAACCTTGACCCGTCAGTTTACGCAAATTTTCTTATACACTCATTTTAGGGCCAAAATCCTCACTTTTCCCCACCTTTTTGCCCCTAAAAGTTGAGTAAAGGTTGCTGCAGTATTTGGAGTGGGTTTTTGAGTGTTTATAAACACTTTTTATATTGTCTGAAGCATACTTTCCTGAGGAATGCGTTTTTGAGTCATGATCTGCTAAGAATTCCATTTTTGGGATACTACAGTTTGCTGCACTATTATTGTTTAGGTGTTCTAGTTCTATAACACTTGGTGTGTTTATCTCTTACTCTTAGACAGAGTCTGGAAAGGGCCAGATAGCCTCCGGATCTCGTCCTCTTTTAGAGGCGACATATTCGGTAAATGCCCTCCCAGTCAATCTCTGGTTGGGGTTTGGTGTGTTTTGAGATATCCTGGAAAAAGGGATATTACAGTGGTATCAAAGCATAGTTCTGGCTCAGCCTGTGGAGCTAGTTATCTATGGCACATATGAGGATTTCACATCAGCATGGTCATATACCCTTTGGAGATTATTTCCGAGAATGGCAGTCCAAGGGGGAAGACTTCAAAGCAGCTTTGCCCTTCAGGGATTAGTGTCAGCTCAGGCAGGATGAAGGAGGAAGGTACTATGGTAACAGAGGAGTTTCTAGCATGCAGAGTTCAGATTTGCAGCGTACCACTGGGAGATCACCTCTTCCCATGCATAAGGGATCCAATAGTCCCTGTGAGTCTAAGCCCAAGAAGACCGGAACGATGAAAAATGAGAGTTTATTCTCATCTCTTTTCAGATCCAGAAGAAATACATCCACCTTTGAGGAGGTCAAGAAGAATGAAGAAAAAGAAGAGGAAGTACCATGCGCTTCCAATTCTCATCAAGAAGAAGAGATCACATCACCTCTTGAGGAGGCTTGTGAAAATGCTGTCACACTCATGGAGGAGCAGCCACATGCATCAACAGTTGGGGCAGATGACACTTTTGAGGATGGGACTCTTGCAGCTCTACAAGAAGTTCCAAATGCAGATCGAGAGCAGCTTGGTTGCACTGCGCTGTGCAACATGGATGGAGGGGAGGTCTCAAGGAGAGATCTCACTGGAGATGCACTTCGACACACCATGGGGTGCAATGAATTTCTTCCCTTCTCACAAGAGCAGGTAGAAGATGGAGGACATCTTAGGATGGATAACATCTCTCATGCTTGTGTTGGACATCCCTTGAGCCATACACATCATGATGGGAGGTTTTTTCCTACCACCTATTTGATTCTTGATAGGGTCTCATTGATCCTTGAGAAGTTTATATTTCAAAATCCCATGAAGTGCAAAATCAGTAATTTGATTTGGGAGGATGGTAGCCTTCATGGGAGGAGTACGAAGATGAGGAGAAGAAGGAGGCATCCACAAGTGATTGAGTGGATGGGGATGATGAGCAAGGAGCTAAAAGGCTACTTGCAGATCTGTGATACCAGGCAGCAGGAGGCTTGGCTGCGCTGGTTACTCTTGAGGAAGTTTGGCCATCACTTGTACTTGTAGATCTATGATACCGGGCAGCAGGAGGCTTGGCTGCGCTGGTTACTCTTGAAAGAGTTTGGCCATCACTTGGCAAACACTCTTCCTAAGAGTCGGAGGATGAAGGAAAGATGGCGGGATACTTGCATCATTGAGCAGCATAGAGTATGGATGCATGGTGTTGATATGATACTCATATCATTCATTGTGTCTTCATCACATGATTGGTATGATGGAGGTATGGGGAGGCAACACAATGTCTTGTTGCTTGGTTTGTTTCTGAGAGAGCAAGGGTAGATTTGCTCTCACACTTTGTATGATGTTGCAGGAGGAGGAGATGGCACTATCTCCTTGGTCTTTGATGATGATTGGGAAGCACTTCCATCTTGGGAGGTATTCCATATTTGTTACAGCATTATTAGAGGAGTCTTTGACAAGGAGCATGTCAAAGAACAAAGCTTTGTATTGACAGGAGCTTACTTGCATGAGCTCACAGCATTGTCACCTTGGAGCAGAGACTTATGGATGAAGTGTGCCCAACGTAAATGTGGTGGATCTATAACCCATAGGTCCCAGGATCACTTCATATTTGTTTCACTTGATGAAAAAAGAGGAGGTAATGATGATAGAGACATCTATGGCATATTCTTCTTGACTTGGGTTCCCAAGCATCAGGAGGATTATCTTCTTGCAGCACATGGTTCATTCTTCTTCACAGTGGGCCAAAGCACTATGGAAGACTCGTGTATGGACCCATGCACTATATTACTTCCAAAATATGGTGAGAATTTTGTTTATACATTCATTGATTTGCACACTCTTACCATTCCTATGCAGTGCATTGCTTCACAAGGGGGCAAGCTTGTCATATTGCTCCATGAGTTGTATTGGGCCAATCTACATGATGGAGGTAGCCATCTCTTTTGTGGCCTTGGGCAAATGTTTTATCACTACATGTATGCTCATTTGCTGCACTATAGCATGTATCATATGGAGACATGCATGATTAACTATGTAAGAAGAAATATTTTGCCTTGTACTTTCATCAAGCAGCAACTTGTAAAACTGCGTTGTACTTGTTTGGGAAGCTGTTGGTATCGTCTTGCACCACATGAAACCTTCAGCATTCTCTTCATATTATTGCTGATCATGTCTCCATTTGTTGATATAGATCAGATTTGTATGGGAGGCTTGATTATGAGGGAGACACATGAGCTGGATGTGTCTTTGAGTGGGAAAAATTCTCACAATTTCTGCACTACATGTTCTAATGAGAGCATGGGAGGAGGCATGGCCACCACTACTACATATGCGTTTTCTTTTAAGGTGAGCCATGAGATTGATATTCATCCATTGTATAGCCATGGGAAAGTGTTTGGTCTCATGTTGTTGTCATATTCAGCCATTTACTATCCGTTAGTGGATGTGATGGATCTTGTACATTGCTTGCCATGTAATTTTCTGAAGTTGCAGTGGATGAAACTGCGTTGTATCCTCGTGAGAGATTGTTTGCATCATGTATCATCATGTAAAATATTCAGCAAACATCTCATTAGGATGATCCATGATGACCATGTCCTATTCTTCATGGATGAATTGTCTTGGGCCAACTTGTTCTTCATTGTTGGAGGGACCTTCTTTGGAGGATTGTTCTTCACTTTGCCATTGGAGGGCAATGATTTTCCAGCCCAGGATCAACATACACTCTACACTTGTCATGAGTGGAGAGAAGGGCCAATTGAAGAGCGAGCGTTCCGGGAGGGTTTTGGCGTCATTTTGGAGTTAGATCTCTGATTGAGGGTGATCCTTGGATTGGCCAACCAATCCAAGTATATTTCTGATCTGATACTGAAGTTTGCTTCAGAAATTCTGAATCATTCTTCAGATCTGCTGCAGTAAAACTCAGATCTGCTCCAACATTCTCATGTATTGCTGAAATCCCCAAGGGGAAAGTAATAAAGAGCCCTTTGGGCATTTTGTCTCATTATAGATCTTTGCTTTCATGTATTTATCAGTTGTAGATCTGTAATATAATAAATATAAGCTTCAGCCTCCTGGAGAAACGCTGAAGGGTTCCTGGATCAATCTTTGTCTTGCGGCACCTCTATCTTGAGGGGTTTTCTATATAAAACTGCTGTTTAACCTTGCTGAAAGCCTATGCCTTGTTCTCAAACTCATTCTCTGATTATTTATAGTGTTATACATCATATTCCTTCAGAAAATACGCTGCCCTTGCTTCAGCAAATTTCTGCATATTCAAAGTCTTGGGAAATCAGGGTTTTTATTGACTAGTCGGGAAGGAGGAACTATTTAACATAGCAAAACGCCTTTGTTTGAGCTGAAATTCGACATGGAAGTCCCTCTTAACCTAATTTAACATATTCCAGAACCTTGATCCATCATTTTACGCAGAATTCCTTATACACTCATTTTAGGGCCAAAATCCTCACTTTTCCCCACCTTTTTGCCCTTAAAAGCTGAGTAAAGGTTTACTATTTGTTATTTATTTGGTTCTTGAGCATTCTCAAACTATATATATGGTATCTCGGCCATCATGGTGAGAAGGATTCGTTTTTCATGCGACAGTCATTTAGAAATTCATTTGGATGAGTTGCCGTAGTTGCGGGAGTACAATGTGTATGTTTTAATTCCATACCACTTGGTGTGTTCATCTTCCACTCTTAGACAAAGTACAGGAAAGGCAGAGATAGCCTCCAGGATCTCGCTCTTTTAGAGACGACATATCCAGTAAATGCCCTCCCGGTCAATCTGCGGGTTGGAGTTTGTCATGTTTTTGAGATATCCTGGAAAAAGTAACGGAACCGGTTTATGCCTCCCAATATTTATGCCTCATAAAATCAAAAACGGTGGGTCCATCTTAGTACACATGGCTGTGCGTAGATTTTGGCAACTAATAAGCCGGTTAATGTGAGCAACAGTTGTCCTAAACAAAGCAGTTCATACCTATAAACAGTCTCTTAATTTTTAAAAAACGGCGAAGTGTGGTGGTATGCCGGGTTTTTTGGCCGGTTTCAACCGCCGAGGAGCCTAACCGGCCGGTTTGGCCGGTTTCCGGTTCAAACCGGCCGGTTTTTAAAACACTGATCTAAACTGTCTCCTTGCAAGCTAAGGGAGGTATACCCTAACAGAAATGAAGGAAAAGAACTGGTTGAGAATCAACCAATTCAGGAGACAGTCAAATAACCAAGTACTTGTTAAGATTAACGAGATTTCACAGATCCAATTAGATTTGAAAATTAAAACCAGTGCCTTATGGAGTTAAAGATCTCGTTATAAAAAATTAAGGTCAAGTACTTGATGTATAACTGCTGCTATGAAAACACAAATGATATTCGATGAAACACCTTCACAATTGTGCATTAACCGTGTTCGATAAAGATATTCGTTTTATCATTACTTGAAATATTCCCAAAGTGAACTTTAAACAATTATATGCCAATTTCAAGCAACTTAAAACCACAATTAAGGATAGCTCAAAAATCAACAACCACAAGTAAGCATTAAACTTTGAACCAAAGATTTAAATTTGAGATGAAAAATATTATCATGAAGGTACCATCGAAATTAAATGTCAGATCATTGCAAAATAAATGAATTTATGATATTTCAATTAATCCAATCCAAGAAATAAAAAATTTATATAGTCAAACTTTAGATAGAGATTTAAAGCTCATTTGACTGTGGGATTTAGAATTTTTTTTTAATTTTTTAAAATTTTGAAAATTTTATATTTTTTTTATTATTTTTTTAAATCTAAGACAAATTAAAACCAAAAATTTTAAAACTAACACTAAGACAAACTAAACAAAACTAATTCTAAATTAAACTCTAAAATTAATGTAAACTAAAAAAAAGAAATCTAAAACTAACGATATTAAAACCTAACACTAAACTAAACTAAATTACTAAAATCTAAAGATTAAAAATTAAAAAGCTAATAGAATTAAAAAATATACTCCTAAACTAAACCAACGCTAAACAAAAAACTAAAATCTAAAATTTAAAATCCAAATCGAATAAAATCTAAACCAAAACTAAACTATATGTAAAAAAAATGAATCCGCATAAAAAAATTGAAACATATGCGTAAGGGCTTTTCAAATTTTATATGTGCATTTTTTACTGTTCGTTTGTTTGTTATGGAGGTCGGGCGACGGACGACATTGGAGCACGACAGAGGGCTGAGGTTTGAATGGAGGAGGAACGATGTCAGATAAGGGCAGAGGCAAGGAGCTGGGTGTCAAAGGCAGAAAAAGGATCGGTCAGTGAAGACGGCAGGAAATGAGAAAGGCTGGACGGCAGTAGATGCAGAGTTAGGCTGCAGCGATGAAGGGAAAGAAGGGTCGAAGGAAAGGGAGAAAACAACGGCCAGAAAAGATGGAGCGAGGATTAACGCAGCAAAGGAAATGGACAGCGGAAAGGGGATGTAAAAAAAAATGACAGTCGATGGCAAGAGAAAGTTAGACGTGCGGCAAGAGATGGAGCGAGGGTAGAGGAGAGTAGGACAGCATAGAAAAATGAAGCATAGGCTGGAGGCATAATTATGCAGTGAATAACCCAGTAAAAACATCCAGCAAAACTTCAATTTATTTTCTCTCAAAACTCAGATTTTCAGATGTTCTTTAAGTCGAATAACGTCCAGATTTGCCCACAGAGGCGATTTGATGCCAGATCTGGCCCTTGGGGCCTGGATCTGGCTCAGATCTGGCCCTTGGGGCCTGGATCTGGCTCAGATCCTAAAAAAAAATTTCTGAGTGAAACCTACAACCTCCAAGAAACCAGTCAAATCCTAAAGATATATACACCAAGAAAATTATTAAACCCTTACAGCCCTAAAAATTACAAATTTACAAGCTAATTTACAGATCTGAGGCCCACATGGCCAGATTTGAACTCATTTCAGCACAATTGTTTTTTAGAAATTTGAAACTTTAAAGATAGGCATAAGCCTTAAAAACCCTGTAAAAACACAATTTTGTCATATAACTTTGAGAAATTAGAAACGATGGGATTTTTTCAGATTTACAAATTTGAGAGTCGGCTGGTCCAACTGAAGACTTCCCCAGACACTCAAATCTTTAAAAAAATATCCCTACACACTTAGATCTGAACTTTAGATCGATAGATATTTAAGAAAATAGCGTGAGATCCTTCAGAAAAAATCAAAATGTCATTTTATGAACTCCGAAAACTGCACAAGATAACTGTATGCAGATTAATCCATGAAGGCCATCAACCATAAAAATATCAAACAAAGTAGCAGAGTTTAGAAATGAGTCACCACATAGATCTAGAAAAGGAACACCAAAGTTTGTAAACCCAAAGTCTTTATGCTTTATTCATCAAAAGAAATTACAAGAGCTTCTAAGAACAAGTGCACGATCCTAAGATTGGATGATTCAAGACTGACAAAGACCTTTAATTTATATGACAAAATCTCCAACAGCTAGTTCGGTTGGTCCACGTCAAAATAATCTCGACCGTTGATAAGATTTGATCATCTTTTAATTTGGACTGTCGAAATTATAAATTTGGGGAAAAAACGAATTTATGATTTAAATCCATTTTAATTAACTCAAAAATATTATTTTTGAGTTAATTACCCCAAAATTTTGACTTTGACTTAACCATCTAGGCCTAAGGGTCCAAAATTTCTTAAAATTCTCAATATTCCCTTGACCTGGGGCCTTTAAAAATCCACATTTTAAGGACCAACGAATTTTGCCTTTGAAGAATTTATCCTCACCTAGGATCTAAAATTAATTAAATTTCTGGCTTTTGATTTTTTATTAATTGACCAAAAAATTTAATTAATTAACTGAGAGGAGATTTTAATTATTTTTCCAACCCTCTTTACATAAGATAATACATTTAGACACATGAAGGGGGAATACTCATTTGTATAGACCCTCAAATAAATACCCAATTTTGCGACTCAAAACATGATCTAGTAGACCAAGTAGCTTGTAATAGAATAATCTAGCCAAATAGCTAGGATTATTCTCAAACTACTTTTACAAGGACTCGATAGAAAACACTAGGACTCACTTAGCATGCTGATGACAAAATCCACTGTAATATCTCGGATGGGATATTCTAACTAAAAATGCAGAAAAATACTGAATACCACAATTTGCAGTAAAATAAACATTCACTCAACAGAAGATTGCCATGCAAAATTAAACACATAAATACTGCAATCGAATACCACATAGAACAGGAGAAATCTCAGCTTTTATTGTAAATAATAAGAGGGGTTTACATATAGATCTGACCCAGAAAGTGCTGAGATAGAAAACTGGCCAACAATACAATCTGTTGCACTGCTACACGGCGATGGCCTCCCAAAACTGACTGCTGCCCTCTCCCTCCGGCGACAGCTACCACTGAATCCACTGAAGCTCCCGATGAAGATCTGAATGATCCTCACTCTAATATCACTAAAGCTCTGCGAAACTTCTGAATAAAGTCTCCTAAAAGAGAGTTGGGTTTCCGTCCAACACTCACAACTCACCCGAGGGTTTCCGTCCTAGGGCTATGGCTGAAGTAGAGAACCACGTCCTCAAACCTCTCATACATAAGCAAATGATCTACTCCAAAGATATCTCCCAATGGCCTCCTCCCTTTCTTTTATAGATCTCTTGGAGTCTTCTAGAGCATTATTTTATTATTAATATATTCATGGTGCACTTTTCCCTTTTATTAAAATATTCCTTTTTAATGCAGAAAAGGGTAAATCGGCTACCACGCCTCCTCCGGTCACTGAAATCCATGTCTAACTGTCCTATCGTGTAGGTCTCCTCGTCCCGGTTCCAATGAGCTATTACACTAAGGTGTTCCATCGTGTATTCCTCCCGGAATGCCACCTTGAGCATAATCAGCTGAGTTAAGCCCATAAATAACTCAAAATTCCGAAAGTTATCGGAATCCATCGGAACGAAAGCCAAACTGCTCGGATGATGGAGTATATCAAGCGAATGCCTCCGGATACCATAAAAACTCCTCAAAACTCCTCCGAAAAGCTCCTGAGCCCACTGATAGCACCAATGTGTACATGTGACCTGTTTGCTCCTAACTCTGGAAGTCCCTCCTAGTCCTGTCATGGGTGTCGCCAAAAATGGGAATATTACATCCACCCTAGCTTTGGGGTGAGGCTGGAGGGAAAAACTCTGCCGATAACTTGTGTCAAAAAAACACAAGTAAATCAGTGAGACAAAAAACCTCCTAGGATAGAAATCATCAACAACATACTAGGCTTACCTAGGTTGTTACATATATTGACGGTCTTACTTAGATCATTTACATCATAACATGCAGAATGGGTTTACATCATTTATAACAAAATGTCGTATGTCGATGAAATCTGGATGACGTGAACCTCGAACATGACAAGCCTCATTTGAAAAAATGGAGGTGTACTGCTATGGGGTCCTTGACAAAGTGTGGTCAACCGGTTGTACTGCGTATTTTGGAGGAGCAGCATTTCTATGCCAAGCTCCAAATGCGAGTTTGGGTTGACAGAGATGATCTACTTGGGGCATATCATTGGTGTGGACGGAGTGAGAGTCCACGAGGAGAAGATCTGGGCCATCAGGAAATGGTCAGAACCGAAAAACGTAACAGAGCTCCAGGGATTTGTAGGCATCTGCACCTACTACCAGAAATTTGTCAAGGGGTTTTCCCAACTTGTTGCACACCTCACAGATCTCACCAAGAAGGGGGCATTTGGCTTGATGGGTACTACGCAGAGGGCCTTTGACAGGCTCAAGGAGGTGATGAGCAATTGTCCGGTGTTGGCTTTGCCAGACTTCATGCAACCCTTCATCCTGGAGTGTGATGCCTCGGGGGAGGGAGTAGGCGCAGTATTGATGGAGGGGGCCACCCTATAGCTTTCGAGGGCAGGAAGCTACTACCGCATGAGAGGTTGTATTCGATATATGACAAGGAGAAGCTGGCCATTATGCATGCACTGACCAAGTTTTGGAAGTATCTGGTAGGCAACAGGTTTCGGGTGAGGACTGACCACAACAGCCTCTGATTTTTCCTTGAGCAGAAGCAGTTGCAGGAGAGGCAGCAGAAGTGGGTCAGTAAGATCCAGGCTTACGACTTTGACATTAAGTATGTCAAAGGGAAGAACAATGTAGTGGTGGATGCTTTATCACGCAGGTCGGCAACGCTGTCCTTGATGAGCCTAGATGCAGACTGGAGGGCTCAATAGCTGGTGGAGTACTCCAAGGACCGCTTTGCTTGTGAGGTGCTGGATGGTCAGGTTGCAGATGACACATACAGGGTGATGGATGAGGTCATCTACTACAGAGATAGCATCTTCTTGACTGGGGATTCTCAACTCAAGGAGAAGATACTGCATGCATCCCACGATTCACCATTATCAGGCCATCGGCGATTCACGAAGACCTACAGGGCCATCAGGGAGAAGTTCTCTTGGAGAGGCCTCAAGGAGGACGTACTCCGGCATGTCAAGGAGTGCGAGGTGTGTCAGAGGAACAAGGGGGAGATGAGCCACCCAGCCGAACTACTACAATCGCTTCCCATTCCGGAAGGAAAGTGGGAAAGCATTTCTATGGATTTCATTACTGGGTTACCTGCGGTGCAGGGCAAGGATTTCATCTTTGTGGTCCTCGATCGACTAACAAAGTATGCTCACTTCTTCGCCATATCAACACGATACAGCTACACAAGTGGCAGAGTTGTTTTTCCGTGATGTTTTCAAATTGCATGGTCTTTCGAAGACCATAGTCAGTGACAAGGACAGCCGTTTCATAGGCGGCTTTTGGCAAGAGCTCTTTTGTTTGGTGGGTACATAGTTAACTCCTAATATAAGCTATCACCCTCAAACGGAGACAATGAACAAGTGGTTGGAAGGCTACTTGCGAAACTATGTCACGGGGCAGCAAAAGGCATGGCTGCGTTGGGTACATTTGGGAGAATACTGCTACAACACCACTTTCCACATGTCTATCGGTATGTCTCCATTTTATGCTTTGTATGGATATCATGCTCTAACTTTTGTTGATGTTATGTTTGGAGCTAGCAAGGCCCCTAGAGCCAAGCACTGGGTCCAAGAGAGCCAAGATATACTTCGGGCTCTTAAGAACAACTTAGCCACAATGCAGAATCATCAGAAGTTATATGCCGATAGAGGGCAGCTAGAGAGACAGTTTGAGGTAGGTGACTTGGTCTACCTCCAACTTCAGCCTTACCGGCAATCTACGCTAAAGCAGAAGGGGGCCGAGAAGCTCGAGCCCCGCTTCTATGGACCTTACAAGGCGATCCGTCGGGTAGGAGAGGTTGCTTATGAGTTGGAGCTGCCAGCAGGTAGCAGGATACATAACATTTTCCATGTATAATGCCTAAAAAAGGCATTGGGGCAGCACGTGATTGCAACAGAGGAGCTCCCACATACAGATGATGAGGGGCATTTAGTGTTACAACCATAAGCCATCTTAGACACCAGGGAGAGACAGCTACGGAGCAGGACAGTTAAGGAGTACTTGGTGAGATGGAGAAATCTTTTAGATGAGGATACCACTTGGGTGAGTGAGAAGATTTTGCAGCACCCATCTTTACAGTTGCTTGAGGACAAGCAACATTTTGGCGAGGAGGATTGTAATATTCCCAATTAGCAGCAGCTAATTGGAAATATTAATTTTTGCTCAGATTTTGCATTTCTAATGTTCAGCCATAAAATAAAGAGGTGATGGGACCCATAACCCAACTTAGGAGAAATAAACTCCCTAAAGTCACTTAGACATTATTATGATTTCAGCGTGGGGCCCAGGGAGAGGGACAGCGCAGAGGCAGCGTGGGCCAAGCAGCACAGTGGCAGCGTGGGTCAAGACAGTGCAGTGTAGGCAAGGCAATGTGGCATGAGGAGACAACGCAGCATAGTGGGGCCCAAGGGAGAGCTAGGGTCTCAAGCATAAAAGGAGGGAGAGGCTAGCTACTCATCCATTCTATTATGCATCTTCAGAATTTCTGTCTAACAGATATTGAGCATGCTTACGTTGTTTATCTAAGTCTACAAGTGATGTTCAGCACACGTGTGTCTCCGAGCGGAGATCCCAACCTCAGCCTCGGGGGACTTCGAGTGCTCGCTCAGGTAAGGAGCTTCACCATCGATTTTCAGAGCAGAGAACGCATACCCATTCAGCCAGGAGTTACACAGTCATAAAGGCAGCGCAGTCACACTCAGAGATTACGCAGCCTTGGAGGAGGCCAGCACCGGGACTTAAGGGAGATCAAGGATTTCAGTCCGAGAGAAGTGTGAGGGGATCAGCCCTTCACAAGTCATCTTTTGGAGCAATAGGAGGCCAACATTTCCAGCCATTCAGTTCAGGGGCCAACGTACTCACCAGGAGTCCGTAATTTTCCCAAGGGGGTCAAACTCCGCGATCAGCCTTTCTGGAATTCCTTCCTAGTTTTTTCCTGGTTTTTGGAGGAGAGTCCGTAGCCGGAGTTTCACAATTTTCTGAGCAGGGTAACAGCCCCAAAGAGCAGCTCTATTCCAGCCAGAAGCAGCATTTCCCAGCAGCATCAACTCAGCGAGTTACGGAGTCCAGAGAGAAAGCAGCAATTTCCAATAGGGTTTTGAGAGTTATTTCAGGTTGCCTTGAGCAAGCCAAGGTGCCATCTTTCTGATCACCTATTTTACTCATTCATCTTTCATATTTATAAGAAAATGGCTCAACTTTTCTCAATGTTTATAGTGCTTTTCATGGTGTCTCTCTAATTGCTGCAGTTTTTGTTTATGTTGCTTTGTATTGTTGTTTATTTCCTATTCGTAATATTACAGAACGCAATACTTTTATCCTCTTCCCTGTCAGATTCTCAACCAGAGCCTTAAACTCTTTGAATCGATCAAAGAACTCATCCTTGGTCTTTAGAAAGTATATCCAACTCATCCTGGAATGGTCATCAATGAAGGTGACGAAGTAATTTGCACCACTAAGAGCTTTTGTGGACATTGGTCTGCAGATATCTGAGTGTATCAATCCCAAAACACTCTTTTCCTTATTGTTACTTCTGGAATAAGTCGCTTTGGCGTACTTGCCTAGTACGCACCCTCTACAAACATCATCTTCTTTGGTGCTTAACTCTAGAACTCCTGTGACGGTTTCTCTGAGAATTCTTAGAGCCCCATGGTGTAAGTGCCCCATCCCTTTGTGCCATAGTTCATTCAAATCTTTTTCACCATTGTTTCCTATCAGTGCCATTGGAGATTCTAGCTATAACTTATACAGTCTATTGCTTCTAACTCCAATTTGGGCCTTCTTCTTCCAACTCGGTTGTTTGACATATACTTTGTTTCCAATGAGGTATACATCATAGCCCTTGTTTTGTAATTGAGATACAGAGAACAAGTTCATCCCCAATCCAGGCACATGCAGCACATTGGTAGCCCGAAGTTGATCTCCTCCTTTTGTTTGAAAATTTATAGTACCTCTTCCAATAGGGGTCCATTTAGTCTTATTTCCCATGGTGATTTGGAATTTCATCTGTTCTTCTTGGTAACTCGAGAAACATTCTCGTATTCCCGTCATGTGCGCAGAAGCCCCGCTATCAATATACCAAACCTCGGAGGAAGCAGAGCTTGACAAGCAAGCGACTTCTTCTTCCAATCTGGAAGTCAACACAAAAATGTCGTGATCCATCATATCTTCTGTGATTTCTTCTTTTCCAGGAGAACAGCGTGGGTCCCTTCGAGTTGCTGCCCCAACAGCATCATGACCACGACTCACTGTAGAATCTCCAACCTTGTTGCCCGACCTTTGCTCTGATACCATGTAAAAATTTCTAACTTGAAATTCTACTGCAGCAACTAATTTATTTCTCCTACTACTTTTTGCATAATACGTTATTTACAAAACCCTTCAGTAAACATCAAAATACATTCTACTGTAGTTATCACATTAATTGCATATAGAAAAAAACAGTGAAATGCAAGCACAAGAATCAATCACATCAACACAATTGTTTTTGGATAATATTCCCCGAAAAAACCCAATGCGGGAAAACCGGTGCAGCAGATGAGGGTTTATTTATTATTCTTCAGCAACAATATCTTTACAAGGAATGACTTGCAGAATCATGGAGAAATTTTGTGAAAACACCTGAGATCATTTTCCTGTAATCACTGGAGAAATTCTGACACCCAAGAGACCCTCCAGCCTCCACTGCATCACATCTGCGTCCTTTTCTGCGTGAGGACTGTGTGCTCTGCTACGTTTCCTCTCTGCGTTGTCCCTCTACTGCTCTGCATCCCTCCTCCTCTGTCTCTGACTGATGCTTATACCCTCCTCTTCCTTCACCCTGCAACTCCCCCTCTGAAATCGAACTCTTACTTCTGGAGAATCGATTTCCCTCGGGTTACTAAGTGTTTGCCCCATGTGTCTCCAAATGATCCTCAAGTCTTCATTTATACTTTTCCTGTTGACATATGAACAGTCGTGATCAGATCTCTAATCAACTGCTAAAATTAAAACAGACTTGATCCTCGTCTCTTAGAAGCTTCTCACCCATATTTCTATTACATCGATTTAATTATTTTAATTCCCTAAGTTTTAACTTAGGCTCCATTAAAAATAATGAATTATTTGAAAAAAAATCCATTCCGGGCAAAATTTTTGGGTCTTGGAGATCTCATGTGTTCTAGCCCCTCCACAAAATTTCGAAGCTAGAGTACATACGACGCTACCCAAAAATCAACAACAATTAGGAGAATAATTTCTAGTTGTTGCAATAGGATTCCAGTGTAGGAATTTTCACATGGTATCAGAGCGCAGTTGATCAGCCGAAGAGCCCAGAGGCAAAAAGAAGGAATTTCACTGTTTAGTGTGGGCAGTAGATTGAAATTCCCAAGGGCAGCGCAATCACTTTTGCAGGAGGCCGAGTTGCTTGAGGAAATTCAATTTTTCTGAGAGGCAGAAAAATTTGAGTTTTCCAGATCAAGTGATTCCAGAGGCAGAGGGACCAACTCAAAATTTTTCGTTGGGAAGATCTTTAGCTAGACGCAAAAGGGTTTCTGCTGCAGTTTGCTAATGCACAACCTACGTCGGGTGGAAGAAGAGCTTACACTGAGGGAAAATTTCTATCAGGGAACTTATAGTCTCGGAAGTTCAAATTTCTAGTTGTAGATCGACAGTAGCAGCTAATAGAGCCACGTATTCTAGGAGGGAGTGCGAGTAGCAGAGCAACAGTCGAGCACAAGGGAAGAGGGAGTTTTCGATATTTTCAGAGATGGCCACTATTGGGCTTAGAGATCAAGACAGGTTGGATGGATCTTCCAACTACGTCATCTGGAAGGAAAGGATGTCCCTTCTTCTAAATTAATATGGCCTGAAAGCCTATATTCATGGAGTGGTGGCGATTCCCACGGATGCAGATCAGCTGAAGGAGTTGAAAAAGGAGATGACACGAGTGAAGCGACTGATCCTGGATTGAGTCTGAGATCATGTAGTCTCACATATAGCTGGCAAAGATACTGCCAAGTAGATGTGGAATGCACTCGCCACATTGTATCAGCGTACTTCCAAGCAGCAGAAGATGTACCTCGAGGAGAAGCTAAGGCTCATCTGGATGCAGAAAGGGGAAGGCATAGACCCCTTCCATACCAAGATTATGGAGGTACGAGATCAGTTAGCAGTTGTTGGGGTAGTGCCTCAACCCACAGAGCTAGTACAATTGGTACTCAATAGTGTCTCAAAGGAGTGGTAAGTCTTTGTCCAAAGCATATTGAGCAGAGATAGGCTACCAGACTGGGATAGAAAATGAGCAGATTTGCAGCAGGAGGATTTGAGACGAGCTCTATTAAAGAGCTCCATCAGTGGCAGCAGCAGTGGATCGAAGACGATAAAGGAGGAGAATGTGGCCCTCGCATCAAAGGGTCCCAGTCAGGGACGGGGGGAGCAGAGGAAGAAGAAGAAAGACTTGTGACAGGTCAAGTTCTTTAGGTGTGGCAAGTTTGGCCACTACAGTACCCAGTGTCGTTTCAGGAAGAAGGACAAAGAGGAGAAGCAGGACCAGGTGGCAGCTCATGTCGAGATTGATAAGTTGTCCTCCAGGCTGGAGGAATACTTCGCTATGTTCGTCGATATACCTCCAGGGATGAGGTGGGGTGACTTGGTGTTGTAGCCATAGAGTTCTACAGATGGGTAGGATCCTTGAGGAGTCCACCTCTTGGATCAGTACCTGGCTACAGGGACCCATAGTATTTAGTAGCAAGATGGACCAGTGGCATTTGGTGCAGTTAGATGCTAGAGTGACAGTTGCAGAGACTAGTAGCAGCCAAATAATCGGGAGCGCGGTGCAGAGTGGGCAGCAGTGCAGATAGTTGAGCGCAAATTCCTTAGAGACAATGTAGATGCTAGTAGCAGTCAGGACTCGAGTGACAGATGCATCATACTAAACACAGTTGGTTATGTTTTGGATGTTTTTCAATTGCAGATGTTGCAGTAGAAGCAGCAACTGAGTTGCAGTGCAGATGCAGTGTTGGTAGCAGTGCAGCAGGGTCAGCAACAATACAATATCAGAGTTGTGCAGTGATTGGTGGGTAGCAGTAGCCAGACATCAGCAATGTGATAGGAGATCGTATAGATATAGGGTGTTGCTACCAGAAGTGCAACAGTACTAGAACACATTCCTTGCTAAGAGGGAGTGTTAGACTTTGTAGCATCGGATGTGTTCTAGCCACGAATATTTGTGGAGAGGCTAGAATACATGATATCTCCAGAACCCAAAAATCATTTCTGGAAATTCTGCCTAGTAGTGTCTCAATTAGATTATTAACTAATTTTTAAATATTTCTTAAGCCTAAAGTTAGGGAATACGGTTAATTAATTAGTATTAATTGAGATAAGGCAAGAACTAGAAACTCACATGGATCAATCCAAAGATGATCCTACCCGTTGATTATGTTTTAAGCTTGGTCGTTGGTGCTCCAACAGAGGATTATAAGAGGAGGTCAATGTGGTGATTGAGAACACACTTGCAGAGTTCAATTTCATTGGCAGGTCGATTTCCAGAGTAGCAGCAGTCAGTTGTCGGAGAAAGAGTCAGAGAGATCAAAGCAGTGAGATAGGGGAAGAGATAGTGAAGTCGAAGGAAGATTTCCAGGTCCAGTGAGTGCATTGCAGAGAAAGGCGGAGATTTGTACAGGAATTTGCGTTGAGGCAGCACAGAAGCTTCAATGAGTAATTTGATTTTGCTGGGGTGAAGCTAGATTTCAATTCCAGAGGCCGGAAAGCATTTCCAAAGTGTCGGAGGGTCAATTTCCCAGTTAGCAGAAGGCAGGTTGACTTGATCTTCAATTGTTCTGGGATAAGTGTGTAGCAGACTACGCAGAGGTGATGCAATAGTTGCGCGGAGCAAGAAGGACAGTTTGTTTTTCAATAAGCAGTCAAGAGTCGGGATTGCTTGGAGTGAGGGTAAATTCCCTCAAGATATTTTTGTCACTATTTTCTCTGCACGATTGCCAGTATTCGGCATCCAGATTGTACTCAGATTATTTCACTGCTGCTTAATAATAAAACCCTCAGTTGTTGCCCCGGTTTTCTCAAGTTGGATTTTTCCAGAGACTTGTCCAAAAATAATTTTGTTAATTTTATGTGTGTGTGCTAGTATTTCTTCCAGTGTTTATTCTTCCATAGTTTTATTTGTGTAGATTGCAGTGTGATTTATTCAGTATTTTCCGTAGAAAAGAACAAATAAATTGTTAAATTAAATTAACAATTAGGAGAATAATTTCCAGTTACTGCAATAGGATTCCAGTGTAGGAATTTTCACAATAAGCTACAACATCAAGTAGTGTCAAGGCCAACCTAGGGGCATCTTGGTCTATTGGGTACAACATCAAAAAATCCAACACCAAGCAAGAGGAGCTCAACCTTTTCGCATTTAGGGATGCTCTGCTCTGGAGGGGAAACGCTCCATCTACAAGGTCACCACTGCTCTCTGAAAGGTGCAAAACAAACTGGGAAATCTGTGTAGAGGAGAAATATAATGTGCCCTCAAAAACCTTTGTTGTTGTGTGAAGAACCACCTAGAAAAAAAATATCGAGATAACGGGAAAGCAACCAATCATTAGGGACAAAGACCATAGATGTATCATAGTGGACCATACTTTATTACTACGTGCATAATAACACTTTAAACTGAGATCACCTTCAAATATCTAACTGGACTAAGTTATGTAATAGTGTTCCCTACCAGAGTCAGGGATGGCTAGATGGTCAACCATATTAGGTGTCTCCAACCCCTAAAGGGAGGTTGCATGTCCTCGGTCAACCATTCAATCTATAGGTGTTTGTGATAATAGTATTCAATGGAGGGGAAGAACTTCAAGGAATGGTGTCATGGCCATGGGACTAGCTGATGGAGGTCCATCATCCTGAATGTATAGATGTAAGGAGGGAGAAATCATGTAGGAATGAGTTACCCCTCTCCTCAGCCTTCTTTTTCCACCCCTTTGATGCGTCTCTTACTTCTTTTTTATAATGCTTTGATTGGGACAATAGCTTATGATCCCAAGCTTGCTTTTAATGATGTAGAATTTATTAACCCCTTAACGATAAGTTACTTTTTTGCTAATCAGCGATGGGATATACAAGACTTCCTTTATTATGTGATGGAGCATCAAGTGCTCAAGGAACAAAGTGATGGCTAATGAGGTAGAGTAGATTTCATGCTAGGATTGTTCCCATTTGCTAATTAATGTCCCAATCATCTTTGGCATTTTTACACTGTTATCATTATTTTAGTTGCATCAACCTCCACATCAAACTTTTAGGCCCAGACTCAAGGATTATCTAATCAAGAAAGAAAGAACAAAAGCAATTATCTAATTGCTAGCAAAACAAAATTTTATTCTCTCCAAATCTTTTTGAATGAGTTAGATTGTCTTCCTTTTAAAGAATAAGGAGGCCTCTAATCCATCAGTTACAATTCCATGTGCTCCAAAAAAAGATGGAAGAATGCAAGTGGTTTCCCAACTAATTTTTTACCCTATTTTGATGTGCTGAAAATTAAAAAAATCAAATATTTTACTTTTTCTAGAAGATCAATATAAATAATAAAGTGGTCAAAGCACTATTGAAACTTCTAGAACTCTAGTAATTGATGTTAGTTGTGTTCATATGACCAATTAGTCAATTTTACATCATTTTTTTCCTAATGTGCACATAGACAAAGAAAAATTTCTCATGTATGTGCTAGAAAAAATTTGTACATTAGAAATAATTCTTCAAATAATGTTGTTGTAGACCAATGCAAATGATGAAGCACCATGTAGTTACTCGTGTTGGTTGATAACATTGTCAGTGCCTAGTTCCAAACCTTCAATAACACATCAAGCTTCAACTAATAGTTAGACATTAGCATAGATAAGATAAATTAACACAACTAAATTAGCCATTGTTACCAATTTACTCAAAAAAAAGGCGGGGGGGCAACCTCACCCGATAACACATGACTTTGGCCTAAAACATAAGGCGTTTCTGTGAAAATTTCTGAATCTTTACAATAGAAATCCTACTGTAGAAATCTGATTTACATTACCTACTTGTTTTCATTAATTTAACAAGTTATTTTCTGAATACATCAAGAAAATATTAATGTAAATACTTTGCAAGAGATCAAGTACAGAAAAATAAATCAAGTACTCAAACAAAGGACACACTTATTTTCAAACAAATGTCCCCGAAAAAACCCAATGTGGGAAAATCAGTGCAGCAGTTCTGAGGGTTTATATTATTATGCAGATTTCTGAATACAATCTAGGGTGCCAAATCCGACTCACCCAACTGAGAAAATCCTCGGCAGAAGTAGCTCTATCCAGAGACAAATATTTCGGTTGATCCAGCAGTAGAATGAAGAAACCCCAAGGTGAATGCATTGTCCCCAGTGCTGCGTAGCGATGGCTGTAGCAAGCTCTGCACTCAAATTGTGTCACTTCCTCTAGTGGCTGCGTCACCCTCCTTGTGAGCCTTCCTGGCTCAGAAATCGATCTGCTAAATGGTTGCCCGATCTGCCTCACAGAAACCCCAGTGCAGCTACTCAAGTGACTGCGTCACCCCCTCTGGCTCTTCGTCACCCTTCTAGCTCTGCGTGAGCCCTGTTGGCTCTGCGTCACCCTCTTAAGGGTTGCATTGTCTCTCCTGGTGTTGATCTACCTCTCTGCACTTGTATTCTCGGCCTTCGACTGAAGTCCCACTGCCGAACTACCCCTCACTGCACTGAATTACTCAGATCCGATCTTTGTCCGAGCACTGCTCTGTCAAAAGAATTAGATCTCTAAATTCAGTCTCTATGTGTGTTCTCCAACTGACCCTCAAGCTTTCCTTTATACATTTCCTGTTGATGAATCAACGACCATGATCTAATCTCTAATTGACAGCTAGGATTAGAAAAGACTTGATCGTCGTCACTTAGAAGCTTCTCACCCACATGATTAAATTAATTCACTTTAATTATTTTATTTTCCTAAGTTTTAACTTAGGCTCAATTTAAAATAATTAATTATTTGAATAACTTAAGCTTCGGGTGGAATTTCTCCAAACGATTTATGGGTCTTGGAGATCTCATGTGTTCTAGCTCTTCCACAAAGTTTTGGAGCTAGAGCACATCCAATGCTACGCAAAAATTAACAGTTTCTTGAGTCTTCTAATTTAAAGTGGATGGATGATGTCGTTATTTTTCATGGAAGGGGATGTAAGGATAGCACATTGATTAACTTCCAAAGTCATAGATAATGCTAAGGGTGTAATTCTGGTCCAACTAGCCAATTAAATTATGGCTTAGTGTCTTCTTTGTTTGCAAAGCCTCGTGAGAAGGATCTTTTACTAATTCGACCTATGCACACTTCCCCTTTAATTTTTCTTTGATTTAGCTTGTTCTACATCCCTTTTATTTAAATAAACATTCGGCTCCTAAGAATTTTGAGGGGCGAGTGAAGAACCATGATGAAGTAGTTTCTTTTATTGAATTTATGTTAATTTTGGGCAACTAGGTCCAAACTCCATGTTGCATTGCTCATATGATGGAGATGATATTTTTGTTGGATTCCTCTTTCGGAGAGGTGCAAGATTGATCTAAAGATCATCTTGTTTGGATGAGCAAAACTTATATTTTGAATTTATTTTCCACACGTGCAAATTGTCAAGGTGAACCAGAATTGTAACATAGGCTCACAAGCCCCAACAGATGTGTTACTCACCCCCAGTCATAGATATAAATTGGAGAGACATGATGCTGATTTCATCATCAACTCATCTAACACATATCCCCTCATCTGATTGGTTCGTACAACCTTAAAGAGGCTTCTCTCTCCTCCACGTGTGAAATAGAAGCTGCAATTTTCGGATTGTTTTAGGGTTTTTTTGACAGCGTTGACCAGCATTGACTTTGGGTTAACCCTCACCTTTTGACTACATTTTCTTCTCAAAAATTTCGATTTTGGAAGGCCACATTGGAGGGCACAGAAATCAAGGTCAACCGTTGACCTTTGACCACATCATTGACTGATTTGACCACAAATTTGATTGGTGCATTCACTGTTTTGTGGATTGGTTTTTGGGGTGAGTTTTACCTTGAAGAAAAGCCGACTTTAACCAAGTTTGACTGAACTTATTTGGAGGTTGAAAGGGCTGGTTTGACCAGCAAAGTCTTTGCTGGCTACGGCATCCTGTTAACTGTTGTAACAAACATTTTTCTCTATCTTTGTTGAATAAGAAGAATTACAAATTCTTGTATCTTATATTGGTGTGTCTTTTGTCGATTTAATTTTATGTCCTATCAGCATTTACTTTCAATGATTCCGTGATTGCAAATTTGAATTGGGCTAATAAGAAATATTGAAGTAACATACCATGGTTATCTAAAATTAACATGGTATCAAAGCTAAGGTGAATACAAAGCACAAGCAAGAGTGAAAAGCAATCGCCGAAGAAGTTGAATAATCAAGGACTGGGATCAATGGCCTCCTCATCATACAAGGGTTTCAAATCTGATGATAAGTTGACTGACAAGTCTGATTATCATGCTTGGAAAATGTCTTTGGATTTGACATTGGTAAACCAAGATATTATGGATTATGTGTTGGGGAAGATCAATGAGCCTCCATCAAATGCACATGTTGCCACTAAGACGAAGTACAAGAAAGGGGAAGTCAAGGCTAAAAATATCATCAGGGATTTTATTCATAAGCACTTGGTCGCTTATATCTCTGAGATGGGCACATCTAAAGAGATGTATGATAAGTTGGTTAGCATGTTCAGGGATAGCAATGCTAATCAAATTCTATTTTTGAAGAACAAGTTGAAGGAGATCAAGAAGGGCAAAGGAGAATCCATCTAATCATATTTCATGAGGCTCACCGAAATCAAGAATGATCTCTTAGCTATTGGAGAAGCCATAGCTGACCGAGAGCTTACTCTCATTTCTCTTAGAGGACTCCCCCGAGAATGGTATGTATTCAATACTACTATTCTTAATAATAATGTGATTCCTGATTTTGATGAATTGCTGACGAGATGCACTCAAGAGGAGACAAGGATGATGGAGAGAGACCATCCCTCAAATGAGAATGGAAGTGACCCTGCTACCTTCACTGCTCATGCAAAGAAGAGGAACAATGTTGGTCCGAGAAATCAAAATCATGGAAGAGCGGATCCCAAAGGAAGAAAAGGGAGATGTTACACTTGTAACAAGTTTGGTCACTATGCAAGAGAGTGCCCTAATAGAAGGGACTCTTCCAGAGATGATGACTACAACAACAACAACAACTTCAGTGGGAATGGAAATCAATGGAACAACAGGTTCAAAGGAAAGAGGAAGGATCCCTCTGATCAAAGTGGAAATGGGCAACCTTTCAAGAGGTCAAGGAATTCCAGGTATGATGAATCTAATGTTGTTAGATAGGAAAAATGAATATATTCTTATATCTGCCCTCTCTACTACATCTCCTTCCAACATCCTAGACAATTGGTTGATTGATAGTGGTGCCTCAAGGCACTTCATTGGATATAAGGAAGCCCTCTCTAATTTGATTGAAAATGATACTAACTTGGAAATTATCATTGGAGACAATGCCACCTATCCCATAAAGGGGATAGGGACTATGACCCTTCATCTAACTCAAGGTCAAGTCCTCCGCTTGCAAGATGTGTTGTATGTACCTAATTTGAAGAAGAATCTTGTGTCCATTTCAGCAATGGAAGACAAAGGATTCAAGGTGGCATTTATCGATGGAAAGGTACACATTTGGAAGAAGAACTTCAATGAAACTCTTACTATTGGTTTTAGATTTGATACGCTCTATCAGGATGGTGGAAGTCCGTTAACAGCCATGACATGTGACACAACTCTTCAAACTGAGCTATGGCACCGAAGGTTTGCACCTTCATTACAAAGCCCTTCTCGAAGCAAGGAAGGTGGTGACAATGATGCCTGATTTCAAAGATGATCATGAAGGTGTATGTCAGGGTTGTCTTGAAGGAGAGCATACAAGGGGACCATTCCCCTCAAGTGTCACGAAGACATCTGATATTTTGCAATTGATACAATCTGATCTATCTGGTATGTTGCCTGTAACATCCTTAGGAGGATGCTTATATTATATCACTTTTATAGATGACTTCTCCCGCAAGACCTGGATATACTTTTTGAAGAAGAAGGACGAAGAATTCAAGTGGTTTTGTACCTTCAAGGCCTTGGTTGAAAATAAAACAGGGAAGAAGATCAAAATTTTGAGGACCAATAATGGAACCGAGTATGAGTCAAATGAATTCAATGACTATTGCAGGGAAGCTGGCATTAAGAGGGAGACCACCACTATGTATACTTTGGCACAAAATGGCGTTGCTGAAAGGAAGAATAGAACCATTTTGGAAGTTGCCCGTGCCATGCTTTATGACCAAGGTCTTCCGAAGTTTCTATGGGGAGAAGCTGCCAACACTATTGTATATGTTCAAAACAGATGCCCACATTCTGCATTGGACACCAAAACTCCTGAAGAAGTCTTCTCTGGTAAGAAGCCCGATGTCTCTCATTTTAGAGTTTTTGGAAGTCTCGTTTATTTTCATGTGTCGAAGAAAAGAGGAGCAAGTTGGATGCTTCTGAGAAGAAAGGAACATTTGTGGGCTACACTGAAACCTCGAAGGCATATAGAATCTATGTGCCTGGTCAAACAAAAGTGGAGATATGCCATGATGTCACCTTCGACGAAGATGATGCCGACGAAGATGATGCCCTCAGGAAAGTCAAGGATCTTCCTATCTCAAAGGAAGACAAAGAAGAAGAAGAATCTAGAAGGCAAGAAGAAACGAAGGATGAACCAATGCTCGATGTTCAAGGACCGATGGATCCTATAGATCCACCTTCTTCAAATAAAACAAGACCTTCATGGCTTTGAGACACTCTCAAAGATGCTGAGGGACATACTTCTCCAAGGGGAACATTCCGTGAAAGTAAGAAACCGAATAGGTACAAAGTGTACCTAGCAACCATGAGCACTATTGTACAATCTAAGCCTGGGACTTTTGAAGAAGCCCTCATTTAATGTTGTGAGTTGCACACAATTCGACAGAAATTTTTGAAAAAAAAACTTGTTTTTAAAATTTGTACAGCGATACGGAAATCCGTACAATCCGTACGAAATTCGTAAAGTTTGTATCCGTACAGTACATATTTTCAGCTTCAAGTGGGCATTGAAATCGAGGCAAAGTAGACACATTTTTCAAGGAGTTTTGAGCTGAAGAGATAAGTTGTATTTTGATGTTTTGTTTTGTGTGCAAATTTATTTTTCCTGAACTTGAAAAATAAATAAATTTGAAGAGCTTTCTAACAGGCTTTCCTTGGAGAAGATTGAATGGGTTTTTCCTGCATCTAAGTTGACAAAAATATGTGTGTATTTTTATGTGCTGTTGGCTTGTTTATGTCCATATTTATTTTTAGCATGAGTCGACAGCCCCATGTGTTAACAGTCCCATGTGTTTTAATTTGAAAATTTCATTTCCAGAATTCTATATGTTGAATGTATGTTTATGGGAAAGGGCATTTAACTGAATGGGAGTGATAAGGTGAAATTAAAACCGGGTTGGGATTGCAAAAAACCTTTTAGTCATCAAATTTCAACACAGTATCATAGCTACAGGCTGAAAATTGCAGTTTGAACAACAAACAGTAGTTTGCGACAGCAAACAGTGGTTTGGACAACAAACTAAATTTTTGAATAGCAAATTGATATTTTGGGACAGCAAGGTGCGCTAGAAAGATCATTTCTCCATTTTCTTGGTTTTGTAAATTCGGACAGCAGTCATGGCCATGTTCTTAAGAATAGAGGACAGACTGGATGAGGAGGCAGCAATTTGGGACATAGTGTGGCAAGAGGTTGTACCTCCTACTGCTGCAGATGAACTTGTTGAATTCAAAAAAAAATAATGCAAAAGAAAAAATGATTTTGATGGACAATCTGAAGGATTATGTGCTTCCTCAGGTGAGAGGAAACACATATGCATATCAGAAGTGGACAGCTCTAACCACTCTCTATCAGAGTACCAATGAGAGCAGGAAGATGGTACTCAAAGAACAATTGAAGAACATCAGGATGAAAAAGGCTGAGAGTGTAGTTCATTATCTTCGCAGGGTCAAAGAGGTACATGATTATTTTGTTGAGATTTTGTGTATTTGGGGAAGCATCTGTTGTGCTCTCGCTCCCAAATTTTGAGGAGAGACTAGAGTACACTTTATCTACAAAACCTAGAAATGCATTTGGGAAATTTCATCTGGTTTAGGAGATATTAAATTAATTAATTATTTTAATGTATTTCCTAAGTTAAAACTTAGGGAACTTAAATAATTAAAGTGAATTTAATTAAACATGTGATGAAATTGTCTCAAGTCACACGGATCAAGTTTTCTTTTAATCTTAGCCATTGATTCAAGATCTAATCATGGTCGTTGGTTTCCCAATGAGAAAAGTATAAAGGAAAGGCTTGGGGTCATTTGCAAAGAAACACAGAGGCAAAGCACTGAAGCTAAGATGAGATTCTAAGGCAAGTTTGCTAAGAATTCTCAAAAGTGTTTCAGCTGCTGAGAGGGGAATTTAGGCCAAGGGCATGATCTGATCTCGGGGTCTAGAATCAATAAGAAGCAGAGATCAACTCAGAGAGACAGCGCAGAAGCAGGAGAGCAGCAACAGCAAGGACAGCGCAGTCCCTAAAGGACAGTGTGATTTCAGCAGGAAACCCTCAAGGGTTACGCAGAGACTCTAAGGGGCAACGTAAGGACTCCGTCACCAAGTCTGGGGTAACGCAGCCCTTTCCAGAGCAGCGCTAAGGGACGCAAAGGCTTCAGAGGCTGACGCAAAGGCTTTCCGGGACAACGTTGGTGTTTCTAGGACTTAATCTTGGCTGAGTTCTGTAAATCCTATTTGAGGGTGTGGATCAGTCATTATTTGGCCTTAGAACGATCAGTGAGCTGTAGATCTATTATTTCTCTGTCGGGTTTCCCAGATCTGGAACCCAGATTTGTTGTATTCAAAAAATTCTTAATAATAAAACCCTCCAGCAGCCAAAAGACCGATTTTCCTGCATTCGGTTTTTTCGGGGACTATTTGTCCAAAAAATACCTGTATCACTTTGTCTATGTGTGCATGTACTTGTTCTAGATCTGAATTGGTGAAGATTTGTTATGTGTTTTGCTTCGATTTTAACTTGAATTTATTCAGTCAATAACTTATCTAAGTAGGAGGAGCATAACCAAATTAACAGGAAAGATTTCTGCATAAAAATAAGATTCAAAAACTTTCACATGGTATCAGATCAATTGCAGATCTAGGAGGGTCACCAGCAAGAGACTGAAGGTTCTAGCAGCTGGAAAAGCAGCAGAAACACAGATTTGAAGGGACAGCGCAATTTTCAGAGGCAGATTCACGCAGAGGGAAGGGTGACGTAGTCTAACTCTCTCCTAGCAAGCCCACGCAGTTACTGCACAGAGGCAGCTCAGAAAAAGTGTTGGATTGGTCTGAAGCCAACCAATGTGATGCAGATCTGAATCTGTCAAATCCAGAAAATGTTAGGATATTTCGACACATAGGAAATAGTTAAGTATAACTTGGTCTAGTGTAGAGTTAGGTAAAGTGTGTTTCTTTACTATGTACATTTGTAACTTATAATCCGACGGTCACGATTTGTAGTGATTTGATGGTTCACTCTCTCATCAGTATTAATGACACTTGATCCGTAGCTTAACACCTGATTGGTCCATGATCTCTATTTAAAGAGCATAGAGGGTCATTTGTCCGGTAACCGTTTATGAGAGAAACATATGTAATCTTTCTTTTTTATATTAATAAATTGCCTGAAGTGGCTGCGTTGGCTCAGGCCGTGGACTGTTTCCCTCTTTGAGAGTTTTAACCACATGATATACTAGTGTACTGATTTGTGATCTATTTGTGAGTGGTGACCTTTGGTTTTTGATCTAAGGAACTTACCCTGTAAATTCCTACATGGTATCAGAGTTATTTTGAAGGCCGCATCCATTGTTGATCCAAATCCGAAGCTGGTTTGACTGCATGCGACTATCGTTTTCTAGATCTACTATTTCTAAATATTTTTGGGCCTGGAGAACTGCTCTGCTGTGTCCGGAGCGTCAGTTACAGTGAGGAACCCCTTTCGTTTCATGCGAAAAGGTTTCCGATTGCCCAAGTTATGTCATTTTAGATCTGGAGGTATAAAGTATCTGTTTTGCAATTACATTTATTAATCATTTTGTTTTATTTCGTTTCCCTCTGTTTATTTCGGTTTATATTTTTTTATTGTCGGATTTATACGCTCTTCTCTGTGTATGCTCTTTGCTTTGCGCTATGTGCGATCTTAGCAAATCAGAATCAGGAAGACGGGATTTTTTTTTGCTACGTATGCTCTTTCCCCACGTCTTTGTGCGATCTCGGGAAATCAAAAATAGTGAAAAAATTGATAGTTGCCAGTAAGACTAACCGAAAATCTAACATTTTGTCGTAAGGCTTGCATTTCGTTTTTTGTTTGATCGGATTTTGTGTTTTTTGTACGAGAAAAAGCACGCACATTGAAGACTAAGAAAAAAAATCCCTTCCTCCTTTCAAACAATTACAAAATCCTTTTACTAGCTCACTTGGTGAGAAGTTAGTTTATGAGAATAGAAGTCTTGGGTTCAAGTCTCTTTCTCAAGCTTCTTTTGTAAAAAGCTTTTTGTTAAAGGGGAGGGGGGTTTAAAAGTCGAACTTCATCATCAAATTTCAAACCGTTCCCGTAACTATTTGACATCTACAATTCTTTTTTTCAAAAAGGCATAGCTTCTTCATCTGGAAGCCGTTTTTCGAGCCCTTTTTTTTTTAATCAGCCTAATTTTTCGAGATCTTTCCATTGGAGCAGTTAGTTTCAGCCATTTTCAGCTTCAGTTTTCTTTTTTTAAATGGAAAGTGCATGCCCGTTTATTCTTAATAGCACCAATTATTTCCAATGGCTACCTCATATGGTAGATGTACTTAGAAGTAAAGGGCTTTATAGAATAGTCACAGGACAAGAAACTAAACCTAGCGATGGAGATAAAGCTGCTAAATGGGAAAATAAATAAGATCAAGCACGAGGGTTGATAGGAATGTCCATTGCCCAAGATCTTCGATTTCATATCCTTGAAATTGACACCCCTGATGAAGCGCTGAAAAAGCTAAATACTGCCTTTGGCATTCAAAATCAAATCAAGGCCCACTAGCTTGAAAATAAGTTGCTTACTTTGGACCCCAATAATTTCTCCTCTATTGAAGATTTTTTGTCCAAATTCAAGACCCTTAGACTTCTTTTAGAAGGTTGTAAGGTTAAAAAGGATGGTAGCCTCATCTATTCCATTCTTGCTAAGCTTGGTCGTGCATACTCTGTATTTGTTTCTACTTTCCATTCCACTAGAGAAGCCATCATTTCTTCAAGAATTGCCTACAAGAACCCCTCTTTTGATGCCTTTTGCGATTCTTTGATAAGAGAACAAGAAAAAATCTTACACCTCACTCTTATCACTTCTGGAAACGCTTCTAAGAAAGCCTTAGCAGCCCAACAACAACCATATCAAAAGAATCCCAAGAAGCAGTATCCTAAAAAGTATGGTCCTAAACCAAACAAGGGTCCTAAGCAATTTCAACCACAAACTGAGAAAGCAACTCACCAAACTGATAAGGCAACTAAAAACAAAGGGAAGAAAACAGACAGACATTGCAACTTTTGTAATCGTGATGGCCACGTAGGGTCCAAATGTTTTAAGAAGATGGAAGCCTTGGAAGCAACAATGAAGAAGCAACACATCAATTTGGAGACCTCTTCAACTTTATCTTCAAGAATGGCACTTTCTTCTTGTGGTTGTCAAGCATCTGGTTATGTATTAAATGTATCTTCTTCTTCTCATTCTCATTAGTGGCTCATTGATTCTAGAGCTTCTTACCACATGGCCAAAAATAAAGCCATGTTTTCTTATGTAAATGATTGTAACACCCAACATATTTATGTTGGTGATGATAGATCTCTTAGTGTTGTAGGATCTGGAACCATTCATCTAGATAATGGTCAGCTTAATGATGTACTATGTATTCCTACCTTGTCATGCAACCTTCTATCTGTTTATCAGATAACTCATTCAAGTGAAGGGAAAATAGTAGAATTCTCACCTCATGATGTTGTAATCAAGGACCTCAAAGATCCTAGACATATTTTAGCTACTGGCATTGCTGATGATTCCACAAGGTTGTATAAGTTTGACAAATTTGGGTCATCATGTCTTCCCTCTGTTTTTGTTGTTCATAATGATGAAGTGAGCAAACTTTGGCATGAGCGATTTGGTCACTTAAACTATCGCTCTCTTCAAACTCTATGTAAAGAAAATATGGTGACAAGTCTTCCTATGGTATCTTGCCGAGATGGTGTTTGCTCCGAATGTGTACTCGAAAAACATCATCGGCATAGTTTTGACAAACGTGCCTCTTGGCACGCTTCAGCCCCTTTGCAACTTGTGCACAGTGATTTATGTGGTCCAGTTCCTGTTGTTTCTTTCTCTAGTTGCAAGTACTTCTTAACTTTCATTAATGATTTTTCCAGACGCACTTGGGTATACTTCTTAAAACTCAAGAGTGAAGTTTTTTAACATGTTCTTGGCCTTTAAGGCCTTTGTTGAGAAACAATCTGGACATCAAATTCTTAAGTTAAGATCAGACAATGGAGGAGAATATGTTAACAACAAAATTATCAACTTTTGAACGGAGAATGGCATTCAATTAAAACATATTGCTCCATATACTCCACGACCAAATGGTGTCGCTGAAAGGAAGAATCGCACCTTAAAAGAAATGGCTAATTGTATGCTTCAATCTAAAGGACTTGGTCTCAATTTTTGGGCAGAAGTAATTAACTGTGCAAATTACATAGTAAATTGCACTCCTACTAAGGTTTTAAAGAAGATAACTCCAGAAGAAGCTTGGAGCTCAATCAAACCAGATGTAAGTCACTTTCATGTTTTTGGAAGTGATGCTTAGGCCCATATTCCAGATGCGAAACATAAAGCCTTAGAACCTAGGAGTGATAAATACATTTTTCTTGGATATTCTGAAGATGTCAAAGGATATAGACTTCTTCAACCAAAATCCAAAAATATAATCATTAGAAGAGATGTAAAGTTTGATGAAAATGTAATATTCCCAATTAGCTTTGCTAATTGGAATATTGCCTTTTTTTGCTTTATTAGATAGCAATAATAAATAAAGTGAGAAATAAGAGGGGTCACCTCACTTTAGCCACCTCACTTTATAATAAAGTGTTCTTTTTTCCTAGTAGGTTGACGTTGTGACTTAGTGAGGGCCTTGGGGGTCCACGTGGATGTGATGGAGGGGAAGCATCAGGCTAACCCCAGGTAAACTGCGCAGTTCCAGGGTGAGTTAAGGAGGGAGTTGATGTTATAAAAGGAGAGGCTCTCACCTCATTTGATTCATTCATGATATGATATTCTTATTGATAGTCAGACGTGTCTGCTTCAGCACGCCGGTTGTTTAGTCGGTCTGCAGCACTGTTTAGTGCACGAGTGTCTCCGGTCGGAGATCTCACCCTTAGCCTCGGGGGACTTCGAGTGCCTGCCCTGGTAAGGTTTTTCTGGTTCTACCCTCAGCTTCGGGGGACTTCGAGTGCCCGCCCTAGTGAGGTTGTTCTGAGTACATTTTTCAGTGGAGCAGCAGCAATTTTTGAAGATTATCTGAGGAGGAGGAAGCCCTCTTGTGGCTGCGCAGAGCAAGAGGAGGAAGGACGCTGAATCTGGAAGGAGAAGGACGCTGTCCCATCTGGAGAGAGGACGCTGTACCTTTCAGGAAGGGAGGACGCAGTCCAGTCTAGCAGGAGAAAACGCTGTTCTGAGGAGCAGAAGGACGCTGTGAAGCCCTAGAGTGGGGACGCTGTCCATTTCTGAGGGTAAGAGTTGCAGATCTGAAGGTTTATTGCTAGATCCAGTTGTGGAAAGGGTAGATCTTGCAGATCTAGTCTTGTATGTGGCAGATCGAGTCTTGTATATTGCAGATCTGAAGGTTTGGCACCAGATCCAGCTGAAGGAGTGACAGATCTGAGGAGATATTGATAGATCTAGTCCAGATCTGGAAGGGTAACACCAGATCTAGCCCTAGGGGCTGTAGATCTGAAGAGATAGTTCCGGATCTAGTGTAGATCTGAGGGTTTGATATCAGATCTGATATTGGAGGACGCAGTTCAGAGAGGGAAGGACGCAGATCTGATTGGAGGCTTCAGATCCATCAGGTGGGACGCAGATCTGAGGAGCAGACTAGTGTGAGAAGGGCTCATCAGCGTTTTCCAGCATCCTGTAGCAGATCCATTTGTCTGGAGGATTGAGGGCTTGTGCTGCACCTGTTTCTGCGCTGTCACTAGCAGGGACAGCGTTTTCCAGCAGAGGGGGTTTTCAGCTTGGGATCAGCCCAGTTTCTGCGCAGATCATCACCAGTCTCCAGGGCAGCTGGGACGCTGTCATTATTTGCAGCCATTTCTTGTATGGGAGGGTCATCACTTGCCTAGGGCAAGGATAGGTGCACTGATTCTGATTTCTTGTATTACTCTACATGTACTTTCTGATTAATAAAATGGCTCAGATTCTGGTATTACATGTGTCTTGATTCAGTGATCTGGTTCGGTATTGTTTCCTTTCATATCTGTCTGGCATATTTCTGTTTATTACTGCTTATTCCCCTTTGGGGATATTACAGAAAATATATCGACCTGCGAGCCTAGTTCGGTGGGTATACCACCTTTGGCCTGTGAGCCTGATTCGGCATATATGCCACCTCTCTCTATCTCTTTTATTTTTGATAGCATTCCTCCTAGTTCAGATGATGACAACGAGGATGATAATCCTCCTCCACCTCTTGAAGATATTCCTTCTGCTCCACAGCTTCCAATATGGGTCCGCTCTACTCAGGATGCAGCAAGTTCTGTTGCAGGTGACCCTGCAAATTGACGATGTACACGTTCTCAGTTCGAAAGAGCCTCTTCCTTATTGGCTGTAATATCCCGAGAGGGAAATAGACAGCAATACAAGCATACGATAATACAGAAAATGCCAGAAATAGAACATAAAGCAAATACTCATAAAAATACCGGAGATGCTAAGCCATTTTATTAATCTGAGAAATATGATGAAATACAATAGATGATCAGAATGATAGCACCTATTCTTGCTCAAGGCAAATGAAGAACTCTCTCAGAAAAGACAGGAAATTGCTACTCTAAGAAACTGCGTCCCAGCTGCTGGTAAACTGTCGGAAACTGCTGCTGCTGGAATGAACTGGAAGCTAGGGGCTGCTCCCCTTGTTGGAATGAGCTGAAACTCTGCAAATCACCTGTACTCGCCAACCCGGACAAAACCCAGAAACCATATCAAAAATGGTCAGCCTCCAAAAATCACCAAAGAAACCCTCCTCAAGGAATTACGCTGCCTCTGCAAGGCTCAGCGCAGATGCCAAATAAAAATAGTTGCAACAGTGCCACAAACTCCACAGGAACCCTCCTACTGGCAAAGACTGATCCTCTACTCCGGATATCAACTGGAACTCCTGCAGAAACTCCAAACTGGAGCACTTCTTTAGGGATTCCACTAGTACGGAGTTCACATGGCACTTCAGCTGACGCAGGCACAGGTGTCGTTACAGGTTCTTCGAGGACAGATGCTAGTACAGGCACACCAGGGTCAGTTGGCAGGCCTTCAGGTTCACCAGAATGGGGAGCAGAGGATGAGGTTCCCTATGGGGAAGCTTCTTCAAGGAAGAGGAGGCCCAACTGGCTTTAGGACACCTTGAAGGAAGCAGAGTCTGTTGGTCCTCTGAAGAGCGTGAACAGGGAGAGTGTGCCACCTGAGCAGTTTTGCAGTTATCTAGCAAAGGCTACTAGCATTGTTGACTCTGAGCCTACTAGCTATGAGGAGGCTACCAGCCAAGAGATATGGAGAGAGGCTATGGTGGAGATGTATGCCTCTATCATTAAGAACAATGTCTGGGAGGTCGTGCCTAGGCATGAGGGCAAGTCAATTGTGACTTCCAGGTGGCTCTACAAGATCAAGCATGCTACAGATGGCAACATTGAGAAGTTCAAGGCGAGGTTTGTGGCTAGAAGGTTCTCACAGATAGAGGGAGTTGACTATGATGAGACCTTCGCTCTCGTAGCTTGGTACACTTCTATCCGGTCCCTTATTTATATTGTTGCAGAAATGGGTTGGCAGATCCATCAGATGAATGTGAAGACCGCATTTCTGAACATAGTTATAGAGGAGGAGGTGTATGTGGAGCAGCCACGGGGCTTTGAGGTATTTTGGGTGGGAGACCCATCTATGTCGGTTGAGGCAAGCACTCTACGGACTTAAGCAAGCTCTGAGAGCTTGATATTCGGGGATTGATACTTACTTGCAGCAGATGGGATTCACGAAGAGTGATGTAGATCCGAACCTATACTACATTATTGTAGGGGATGATCCACTCACTATTGTGCTATATGTTGATGACTTGTTCATTACTGGGGCAGAGAGATTGATTAGTGGTTGCAAGGAGGATCTTGCTATGGAGTTCGAGATGCAGGACATTGTGCTGATGCATTACTTTTTGGGGCTTGAGGTGTGGCAACAGGAGGGGCATATCTTTCTGGGGCACGGATAGTATGTTATGGATGTGTTGAGCAGATTTCACATGGCAGACTATAGATCCATGTCTACACCTATGATCACCAACTGGAAGAAGCTTCATGCTTCAGATTCTAGTTTGGTGGATCCCACATTGTATAGACAGCTTATTGGGTCCTTGATGTATCTAGTCAACACTAGGCCAGATATATGCTTTGTAGTGAACACACTTAGCCAGTTCAAGGTTGAGCCCAGGAGGGTGCACTGGGTAGCTGCAAAGCACATTCTTCGCTACGTGCAAGGAATCGTTGATTATGGTTTGGACTATAGGCGGGGAGATAGAGTGAGGTTGGCAAGTTACACAAATTCAAATTGGGCAGGGTGTGCTTCTAACAAGAAAAGCACTTCAGGGTGTTGCTTCAGATTGGGTTCGGCAGTTGTGTCATGGTTCAGTCGAAAGCAAAAGCCATTTGCTTTGAGCTCTTCTATGGCTGAGTATATGGCCGCTAGCCAGGCTAGTTGTAAGGCCATTTGGCTTCGCAAGTTTTTGTATGGCCTATTTGATCAGGAGTTGAGACTAGCAGTTATTCACTGTGATAATCAGAGTTGCATTAAACTCACGGAGAATCCAGTGTTTCATGACAAGTCAAAACACATTGACATCGGATATCATTTCATCAGGGACTATGTTCAGAAGGGGGAAGTGAAGCTGAAGTATATATCGACAGATGAGCAAGTGGCCGATGTTCTCACGAAGTCCTTTCCAAGAGGCAAGCATGTCCATTTCAGGGACAAGATGGGTGTGGTGAGAAACACTTTCCTCGGTAAGAGGGAGTGTTGATTTTTAATGTACCTTGGACAAGTGGTTTCCCATGGGTTAGTCTCTACCTAGGGAAAAGTGTCCAAAATAATTTTTTTCCTAAGTGTGATTTTATAAAGTGAAAGTGACTTTATAAGTGATAAAGTCAATGTTAAATTATAAAGTAAAAAATTATTATAAACAAAAAATACAATGTGGTTACTTTATTACATGGGTGAGTTAAAAAATAGAAAGTGAGAATTAAATGCACATTTATTCTCATTTCTTGATCTAAATGAATCTCAGCCATTATATCTTAGGGTTTCCCAAAAGTCATTTAGGGAAACAAAAGGGGGAAAGAAAAGAGAGACTGCATTTCATTCTTCATGAGCAGATTGGAGAGAGGACACTGAGGGCTGGAGAAAAGTTCTTAAGGAGAAATTTGTTGCAGCAGGCTAGAGGAGTGATTTCTGGGCAAAGTTGGGCACGGAAATGAAGGCATAGAAGACAACAAAAGGTATAGTACGAACATCATTTAGTGTTGTGAGTTGCACGCAGTTCGAGAGAAATTTTTGGAAAATAAAAAATTAAAATCCGTACAGTCTATACAGCGGTACGGAAATCCATAGAGTCTTTACGAAATCCATACAGTATAGTCTGTATCCATACAATACATATTTTCAGCTTCAAGTTGGCATGGAAATCGAGGCAAAGTGGGCACTGTTTTCAAGGACTTTTGAGCTGAAGAGATAACTTGTATTTTGCTGTTTTGTTTTGTCTGCAAATGAATTTTTCTTGAACTTGATAGATAAATAAATTTGAAGAGCTCTCTAACAGGTTTTCTCTGGAGAAGATTGAAGGGGTATTGCCTAGGTCTAAGTTGACCATAATCTGTGTGTATTTTTATGTGTTGCTGGTTTGTTTATTTCCATATTTATTTTCAGCATGTGTTGACAGTCCCATGTGTTTTAATCTAAAATTTCATTTCCAGAATTCTATATGTTGAATGTATGCTTATGGGAAAGGGCATTTAACTGAATGGGAGTGATAAGGTGAAATTAAAACCAGGTTGGGATTGTAGGAAACTTTTTAGTCATCAAATTTCAACAGAGTATATTTACGGTTGATGTAGGAAAGCCTCCTTTGTGGTTTTAAGTCCACTAAAGAGCAGAAAAAAGGTTGTTGAGGTGTCAATGGCAACCCTTTCTTTTTGATACCATAAGGTATGGCCCTCATCCGGTGAGGATTTGCACCAGGCCTACTAGATTTTGCAGCAACACCTCCCATTTGACACAAGAAATTGTGTTGATTGAATCACCCTACCTTTGGTAACTCCAATAAAGAATTCCCAATTTTGGCAAAAAGCCTCAAACATTTTTTTGTGTACATAATCAAATATATATCATGGATTCATTCAATAAAGAAGGGGGAATTCAGTAAAAAAAACTTCCGTGATTAGTTAACTACTGTAAACAAAATTCTTTGTCTAAGGACTAGAACTTAGGCACCCTCTACAGAATGCTGACTGAAATGATATTGCAAGTGAGTTTAAAAAGTACCAAGTCACCACGAGTTAAAAAACATGCAACTGCATGACGAGCAAGATGATGCATCCATCCCCATTTCCGAAGCTGGAAAACAAAAAAGAATACATCCATTTGTTTAAAACAGAAAAATAGATGATATTGATAATTGAGAAGCACGATAGGAAATTCCTGCAGGGACTTGCAATGAAAAAGGCATACCAAGCACGTGGAGCTTAAACAAAGCATGGACCTATTGAGCACTAGCTTAACATACCTGCACCATGGCTGCATCAATCCAGGGGTATCCTGTCTGACCATCTCTCCAAGCAGAAAGTAGGCTATCATTATTATTCCAGGGAATCTGGCCATGTAAGACACACTATCAACAATCAATTTACATCGTAAGACAAAAATGAGAAGACGGAACTCAGGCATAATAAAATTCACATTTTGAATGACAAAACATGTTTGAGAAAAAGGCCAATTATACTCATACTGCTTTTCAAAGTAAACTTAAATCACCCAATTTCTTGTTTCCTCTGTAGCTCATCACGGAAATAATAAAAAGAGGCAAAAGAAAATTACCTGTTTGCAAATTGGATTTCCTTCCATTTGATCAAACTTGGGGATCCCGTATGCCACTGTGTAGAAAAACTCTCTCCATAACAACTACAGGGTACATGCTGTATCATGTAAATATACAGATCCAATAATGAATCATGGTTGTGGTGTCTACTAAAATGACAAAGACTGACCTGCCCTTCCAGTGAAACTGGAGGTTTTGTATGTTTTTTCACATTTCTATACACTTCTTGCAGGCGCTGATAAAATAGTCTCGATGACAGACAACCAAACTGCAAGAGATTAAAATTTTATAGTAACTAACAAAAGTCCATAATATATGGACATTGGATACATTGTTCCAGTTCTAGACTGTTAACAGCTCATATAGAGAGGCACAAACCATATACATGCCCACCAAATTAGTATTGTAAATATCCTTAAATGCAAGCATATTCTAAACTAGAATCCATTCACAAGTATGAGTATGTGGCCGTGAGCTAAACATTTTTATTTTCAATAAATACAAAGAAAATCTTATAACCAGAACTTACTTTCAAGTACGGTGACAAAGCAGTTGTGGCAGGCTTCAAGAATGCAGTTGGGTCCCCTTTAGGCTTTTCAAATGCTGCTACCCATTCCTTTACAAACAAAGAGCAGATGAGAGAATTTCACTTGGAATGAAATGAACGGCCAGTGAATTGTTGTATAGATCCACTGCAAGTAAAAACATATTTTTTTAAAACAAATGCATGTTCTAGACACTTCAATAGTTTAGTGGCCACTGATTGTACTCATTATACTCATTGACTATTTCTTGGTCATTTGCAGACATTAATAAAATCATCTTATCTTACTACTGCACAAAAAAGCAACATATATTCATAAATTTTCTCAAAAAAATTAAAAGCATGGACATTTCCCCTCCCCAATAAAATTTCTCTTTCACACCAACTTCAAGAGAATTACCAGCATAAGAGACCTGAAGAGTGACTTTATGTCCTCTCAAGGTCCATAATATTCAGATCTGGATTATGCTATGTACCTGAGATTTTATTAATAGAAAGCTGTCTTTTACTTTATTATTCAGATTCTAATGTAATGTGATGAAACAAACATATTGTAAGATTATTATGGCATTTTATCAGCTTGGTATGTTGGCTGAAAAGTGAATTTCCAGAAACGTTATCACTGAGAAATACTGCTGTCTGGAGCATCTTTGTTGGTTGAATATTGTCTATTGTTGAATTATCCAAGTCTTTAAAGCAGTGTTGAAAATATCGGTATCAGAAAAATATCGGCAAGGGTCCTAAAAGCATCTTTTCGGCAATATTGGTGAAAATATCAGCAAAATATCGGAAAATATCAGCAAACATAAAAAATGCGTAATATATATTCATTTTTTTCAGATTTTTAAACATATAACATGAAATAAACACATTGGCACATAAATATGAAAAAAGCACTAATATATGTGATATAGTAGATGTAAAGTAAAGATGATACATCAAAGGCGATACCAAATCCTGCTGATCCCTGATAATTGTCCAATCAAGGACTCAAATGTGGAGAACCAATACAAAATAACATCACAAATATAAAAGTATCTCATCATCATGACTTATATGTAGCAAAACAAATCAAACTAGCAGTTAGCTATCTAAGATTAGTGTCGTCTCCCCTTTTTACGGGAAAACATGATGGGTCATTTGTCAGGCCTGCCCCTAGCAGTAGAAGGCCCTGACCCTGCACCTAATATCAAATAATGACTATTGGGTATGGATCTGTGCTCTCCAATATCTGTAGCAGATGGTGTTGACGTTGACGCTCCCACAGTCTCCTCCTCCTCCTCCTCTTCCTCCTTCTCCTCCCCCAAGTCCTCCTCCTCTTGCTTCCCATGTACTAATGGTTCCTCCTCTAAACATGTAGATGACTACTCCAAGATGGGCACCTCAGACTCCACCCTCGACTGAGACAATACATCAATATTGTCTAAGAAAATGGCATCTAGATCCATTTGTTTCTCTATTTGCTTCACTCGAAGTCGGAGATTGTAATGCACATACATTAAATCATTGAGGCGTGAGAACTCCAACCTGTAAGAGTGTCAAAAAAACTAATGAGTCTTGACTCTTGACACTTGAGGGTCATAAATTAAAATTACAATAAATATAATTGCTCAACTAAAGGTTGAAGCTCAAAGTTAGACCTTTTGAGCTTTTTCGAGTGTATTTTCTCAAATACACTCCAATTGTGCTCACACCCTGAAATCTGGTCTGTATGAAGATACCCATTATTGGTTATGTTGGGCTGGGTATATTTTGTTGTATGATCACAAAACAAATCACATAGCTCACTGTTAGCTTACTGTTACATAAATTTATTTGAAGTAATTCAACACGGTGACATTAAACTGAGGCATGTCAAAGGATGGATTCATTGGCATTTATTTATTTTTATTTTTATTTAATCATATTTTACATACATTGAAGTGGAATAATGGTTAAGGGTGGCTCTTACTGGGGTTTCAATATCAATTTTTATGGTATCAATAATAATAAAACTGTCGGGGTTAACCCTAGTGCAAATAGAGCTAGATTTCATTTAATTTTCCAGTTTTTTGTATCATTTTTAATTTTAATTTTTTTTTGTCTATTACAGGCCTACAAGAGCCATAATTTAAACACAAGTCCAAAACAACAACATGCCGAGGGAGGACTTTGCTTGGGATTATTGTGAAAAGATTCCCAGAGACCCCAGGCTCCTTTGTAAATTTTGCAAATCAAAATGTAGTGGAGGCATTTATAGATTCAAGTACCACCTTGCACAAATACCCGACCATGATATAGGTCTCTGCAACAAGGTTGACAAAAATGTCAAACACCAAGCAACCTTGGCCCTTGATATGTTGAGTCAACATAATGCCAAGAAAGCAAAGCAAACTAAAGAAACAGGAACTCTTGGAGCTGACGATTCTTCTTCCAATACCCCCTTGTCATCTCCCTCTATTGAATCCTGTGAAAATCCGGCTAACCCCGAATGCTATTGCCGCAACTGATATTAATTCTTCTAATTGTTAAATCTACTTACCAATTTATCTGTTGTTTCCTACGACAAATATTGAATTAAATACACTGCAACCTTTGCAAATAAACTACAGAAGAAAAATAAACGTTGGAAGAAATATATGCACATACAACAAAATGACATCATTACTTTTGGAACAATGTCCCAGGAAAAACCCAACTTGAGAAAACCAGTGCAGTAGCTGAGGGTTTTATTATTATGCAATAGTGAAATCTAAGTACAAACTATGGATGCCCAAACTGGCAATCCAAACAGAGAAATACTGGAAAAAATATCTAGTGATTAAAATTTCTCACTCCACAGGTTATCCGACACTGACCTCAACTCAAAATTGAGCCATCCCCAACTGCCTCTGAGCAGTCTTTGCGTCACTCTATGTAGTCACTGCGTCCCTTCAGCTCAAAACTACATCACCTCTCACTGTCTTGTCAGTTGTTGTTTGAGAAACTGATTCTCCCGACCTCTGGAACCTCTATCCAGCTTTTGGCACTAAATCTCGCCTTCTCCCCAGCAAAACAGAATTTCCTCTACAGGGCACTGTGGCACTCTCTGCCTCTCAGCAAATGTACTCGTTGGATTTGGAATGCCTCCTTCGGCTTCACTATATCTGCCCCTCTCTCACTAGTTCGATCTCACTGTATCACTTCCAGCAACACACACCTACTACTCTGGAAATCGATTTCCTAGCAAAATTGAATGCTCAACTGATTTGGTGTATATCCTCCAAGCCCCATCGAATTCTTCTTATAATCCTCCCTTGAGACTTCAACGACCACGATTAAATCTTACCCGATGGCTAGCATTAACTAGAAATCGATCCATGTGCTTTTCTAGAACATTCTCACCATGATTTAAGTAATTCTGTGTAATATTCCCAATTAGCCTTGCTAATTGGAATATTTCATTTTTGCTTTATTTTGCCGCTTTAGCTAGACATAATAAATAAAGTGAGAAATAAGAGGGGTCACCTCACTTTAGTCACCTCACTTTATAATAAAGTGTTCTTTTCTAGTAGATTGACGTTGTAACTTAAGAGAGGGGGCCTTGGGGGTCCACATGAGTATGATGGGGGAGGCATCAGGCTGACCCAAAGTAAACTGCGCAGGTCAAAGGAGAGTTAAGTTTTGGAGGGAGTTTGGCATTATAAAAGAGAGGTTCTCACCTCATTTGGATCATGCATATTTTGATATTGATATTGAGAGCTAGACTTTGTCTGCTTCAGCACGCCGGTTGTTTAGTCGGTCTGCAGCACTGTTTAGTGCACGAGTGTCTCCGGTCGGAGATCTCACCCTTAGCCTCGGGGGACTTCGAGTGCCTGCCCTGGTAAGGTTATTTTTGGTTTCACCCTTAGCTTCGGGGGACTTCGAGTGCCCGCCCTAGTAAGGTTTTGTTCTGAGTTCACCTTTCAGTTTCAGTAGCAGAGTAGCAGCAGTTTCTGGTGCAGTTTTGGAGAAGGAGGAGCCCTCTTGTGGCTGCGCAGTTCAGAGGAGGAAGGACGCTGTTTCAGGAGCAGAGAAAACGCCGATTAGCCTTGAAAGTGAGGACGCTGTCCAGTTCTGAAGAGGAGGACGCAGATCTGAGGGTTACAGTGATAGATCCAGCCTTGGTGATGATAGATCTGAGCAGATAATTGCAGATATAGTTTGGTATGGTGCAGATCTGGAAGTATAGCATTAGATCCAGCTTGGGAGATTGCAGATCTGAGGAGATATTGGCAGATCCAGCCTAGATCTGAAGAGATAACATCAGATCCAGCCTTTGAGGTTGCAGATTTGAGGAGATATTGGCAGATCTAGCATAGATCTGAGGAGATAGCAGTAGATCTGATATAGGAGGACGCAGATCTGGAGGGATAGGACGCAGATCTGGATTGGAGGCTTCAGATCCAGCAGATCTGAGCATATAGGACGCTGATTCATCTAGGAGGACGCTGATCTGATGAGCAGGAGCATGTGTGTGGATTTTGGCAGCATTTTCAGTGTTTTCAGCCCTGAGGAGTTTGGTTATCTTATCTGGAGGATTTGCAGGAGGACTCAGCCCCTTTTCTCAGCATATTTCTTGAGCTTCCGTGCCTTTCCTGGAGGCCCAGCGTTTTTGTAGGAGGAGGGTTTCTGGGGGCGATTTTCGGAGGTGGTCCGTTTGGTAAATGGTTTCTGGGTTTTGTCCGGAGCAGTGAGTATAGGTGATCTGTAGATTTTTAGCTCATTCCTGCAGGATCAGCCCTAGTTTTGGCTCTTCCAAAGAACCGGGATGCAGTCAGAGGCGTACCTATTTCCTATTTTTCCGAGAGGATTCCCGTACTTCGTCTGAGCAAGGATAGGTGCACTCACTCCGATTTTCTTGTACTCCTCTCTATGTACTTTCGCATTAATAAAATGGCTCAGCTTTTTTCCGCATTCTATGTATTGTCTCATGATCTTGCCCAAGATTGTATTTTCTATGATTCACTAGCATATTTCTCGTTTATTATCAAGTGCTTTCCTTGGGGATATTACAGCAATGAGCATACCTCGCCTGCACTCGTGGACTATAACATCAGAAAAGAGATCATACAGAGCAACGGCAGTTGCAATACCAGAAACGCAGTTGGAAAAAGGGCCAAAATAAAAAGGGTCAAATTTTGAAGTTTGGAATTAGGAAAAACGTTTTCTGGGTTTTTCTGGGTTTGGGCGAGGATCACTTTCCCAAATTCCTGGAATTTTCTGAATAGTTTTCAGTGGATAAATCAGAGGTTGAAGTTAAGCCACAGTATGGGTTTGCAGCAGCCGTGCAGTTTCTGAGGAGCCTGTAGACACATAGCAGAAAGAGCTGATGGCAGGTGATGTGGATAAGAGGAGATTTAGAGAGGCAGAACAGCGGAATCTAATGGAGGCCATGTTTGCGAAGTTGACTGAGAAGATGGATGCATTCATGCAGGATGTAACCAAGAAGATTGCAGAGGGGACGCAGAAAGAACCCTCTAGGGTTTTCCAGGTGGGGGAAGGATCGGGCGTGTCTAGTTGCATACCGGATGCTATCCCCATTGTGACAGCACAAAGGGTCGATTCCACACCCACGCGACCTACCATGCCTACCTTTCCGGTAGAAGAAGAGGAGCCAACAGCACCAAGAGATGGGGATCTAGCTCAACATGCGACTCTGTTTGCGGATTGGCGGAGCATGGGACAGGAATTCATGGATGCTTTTCCTTTTAATCAATATATCCAGTTCCGATGTGGTATCAAACCCCCTGAGCAGCACCAGCACAAAGGGCACGGATACCACCGTGATGACCACCGCACAGCTAGTAGAGATTATGTTCAGCATGATAGTAGACCTCACGACCTTCACAGAGGGAACAAGCCCTCACATGATCAGGGCTTACAGCGCACAGAGGACAGATTCCATCTACCGACATTTGACGGGTCATCCAGGCGCTCAGGAAGAGCTTGGGTGGACAAGTTGGATACCTCTTTCCAGCTTGACCGAGTATCGGAGAGGAAAACCATTAAAATGGTTACCTCGCACTTGGAGGATGAGGAGACACAGGATTGCAGGGAGTTCGAGGATACACCTAGTGTGACACAGGACTCACCATCATTAGAGACTACCTTGACCGTGCCAGTTGATATCGTAGTGGAGGAGGTAGAGCCTACCCCGATAGAGCCATCCACTGAGGTGATGACTGGAGCCATGTCCGAGTCTTCGGGTGGTAGCAGCACACGACAGATGGGTGAGGTATCAGGAGATATATCTACTATCGATGAGGCACTAGGAGACACAGAGGCATTGGATGATGGTCGCAGGCAGCGGTATCATCGGCTTCGGACGGACCTTCGAGCTTTGAGGGAGAAGGCCGCGTCAGTACGGGAGACCATTATGTTGCAGGACCAAGAGCTGGAGGGTATGAGAGTGACTTGTGCCAAGTCGGTGGCCAAGTTGGTCCACATTGGGGAACAGCTGGATTCCCTGATGGTACAACCCGAGAGCACATTGCAGCATCAGATCATTTCCCTTCAGGTATGCATGGATGGGACTAGCAGTATTGTGGAGTCATCTCTTCCCGTTGGAGAGAGAGAGGCAGAGCCACCTAGTCAGATCTCATATGTTGACTTGGATAGCGGTATGAGACGATCAGAGTTGTACAGGGTACAGCATCCATATGTTGAGATTGGATGGAGAGAGATTTTGAGTTGGTACTCGGTGGAGCGGGCTATGGAACACAATGATTTGGTTCCCTTCTCACAAGAACAGATAGAAGATGGAGGACATCTTCGGATGGATAACATCTCTCATGCTTGTGTTGGACATCCCTTGAGCCATACACATCATGATGGGAGGTTTTTGCCTACCACCTATTTGATTCTTGATAGGGTCTCATTGATCCTTGAGAAGTTTATATTCCAAGATCCCATGGAGTGCAAAGTCAGAAACTTGATTTGGGAGGATGGTAGCCCTCATGAGAGGAATACCAGGATGAGGAGAAGAAGAAGGCATCCACAAGTGATTGAGTGGAGGTGGTTGATGAGCAAGGAGCTAGGAGGCTATTTGCAGATCTATGACACCAGGCAGCAGGAGGCTTGGCTGCGCTGGTTACTCTTGAAAGAGTTTGGCCATCACTTGGCAAACACTCTTCCTAAGAGTAGGAGGATGGGGAAAAGAGGGATGGATACTTGCATCATGGAGCAGCATAGAGTATGGATGCATGGTGTTGATGTGTTACTCATATCATTCATTGTGTCTTCATCACATGAGTTGTTTGATGGAGGTATGGAGAGGCAACACAATGTCTTGTCGCTTGGGTGGTTCCTAGGAGAGCAAGGGCAGATTTGCTCTCACACTTTGTATGATGTTGCAGGAGAAGGAGATGGCACAATCTCCATGGTCTTTGATTGGGAAGCACTTCCACCTTGGGAGGTATTCCATATTTATTGCAACATTATTAGAGGAGTCTTTGACAAGGAGCATGTCAAAGAACAGAGTCTTGTACTGACAGGAACTCATTTGCATGAGCTCACAGCGTTGTCACCTTGGAGCAGAACATTATGGAGGAAGTATGCGCAACAGAGATATGGTGGATCTATAACCCATAGGTCCCAGGATCACTTCATATTTGTTGCACTTACAAGAAGTAATGATGATAGAGACATCTATGGCCTATTCTTCTTGACTTGGGTTTCCAAGCATAAGGAGGATTATCTTCTTGCACCACATGAGACCTTCGGCATTTCCTTCATTTTGCTGCTGATCATGTCTTCATTTGCTGATATATATCAGATTTGTATGGGAGGCTTGATTATGAGGGAGACACATGAGCTGGATGTATCCGTAAGTGGGAAGAATTCTCACAATTTCTGCACTACATGTTCTAATGGGAGCATGGGAGGAGGCATGGCCACCACTACTATGTATGCGTTCTCTTTTGATGTGGGCCATGAGATTGATATTTACAGCCATGGGCAAGTGTTTGGACCTATGTTGTTGTCATATTCAACCATTTGCTATCCATTAGTAGATGTGTTGGATCTTGTACATTGCTTGCCATGTGATTTCCTGAGGTTGCAGTGGATGAGACTGCACTATGGTTTGTTTTGGGCCAGCTTGTTCTTCATCGATGGAGGAACCTTCTATGGTGGATTGTTTTTCACTTTGCCATTGGAGGGCAATGATTTTGCAGCCCAGGATCAGCATAGACTCTACACTTGTCATGAGTGGAGAGAAGGACAGCAGGAGGTAAGCTATGATGCTTTCCAAGTTCATATTTTCAGCCCACCTTCATTACCAGAGCTTGAGGTGGAAGGAGATTTTTGGGAGTTGCCTTGTTGGGAGGTGGCTCATTTGGTCTGGATGATTGCTTGGAGATGGAGGATCCTCAGGAGGGAGATATTCCTCATTATATTTTCGACTCCATGCCTTGATGGGAGAGAGATGATGAGCTGGTGCACAGTCGATGGGACAACTTACACAGCCATAGATGCAGAGCAGCAGCGGTCATGGTCTTTAGTCATAGCCAGAGGCAGTGAGCAGTCCGAGTCATGGGACTTGTGCGATTATTGGCCACAGTGGCGATGGGATCCGGGAGGACTATTGATTGGCTGGTACCATGAGAGGCCAGTTTGGGATCCTGGCATTGAGATATCCCTTCATGTCGGGGTGATGCAGGAGACAGAGAGGTTTCAGTGGGACCCAGGCACATTTTGCAGTATCGGCAGGGAGCATCAGCTAGAGAGTAGGCTTGTTCAAGCATTGCTTGAGAACAAGCAATTTTTGCCGGATGAGGATGCCACTTGGGAGAGCGGGCAGACTTTACAGCATCCATCACTTCAGTTGCTTGAGGACAAGCAACGTTTTGCCGGGGGAGACTGTAATATTCCCAATTAGCCTTGCTAATTGGAATATTTCATTTTTGCGTTATTTTTCCGCTTTAGCTAGAAATAATAAATAAAGTGAGAAATAAGAGGTGTCACCTCACTTAGTCACCTCACTTTATAATAAAGTGTTCTTTTCCTAGTAGATTGACGTTGTAACTTAAGAGAGGGGGCCTTGGGGGTCCACATGAGTATGATGGGGGAGGCATCAGGCTGACCCAAAGTAAACTGCGCAGGTCAAAGGAGAGTTAAGTTTTGGAGGGAGTTTGGCATTATAAAAGGAGAGGTTCTCACCTCATTTGGATCATGCATATTTTGATATTGATATTGAGAACTAGACTTTTGTCTGCTTCAGCACGCCGGTTGTTTAGTCGGTCTGCAGCACTGTTTAGTGCACGAGTGTCTCCGGTCGGAGATCTCACCCTTAGCCTCGGGGGACTTCGAGTGCCTGCCCTGGTAAGGTTATTTCTGGTTTCACCCTTAGCTTCGGGGGACTTCGAGTGCCCGCCCTAGTAAGGTTTTGTTCTGAGTTCACCTTTCAATTTCAGTAGCAGAGTAGCAGCAGTTTCTGGTGCAGTTTTGGAGAAGGAGGAGCCCTCTTGTGGCTGCGCAGTTCAGAGGAGGAAGGACGCTGTTTCAGGAGCAGAGAAAACGCTGATTAGCCTTGGAAGTGAGGACGCCGTTCCGCTCAAGTGTCCTCCCCAAACATCCGAGGGTTACAATGTGATAGATCCAAATGCCTTTGGTGATGATAGATCCGGCGCATAATTGCGCATCTAGTTTACTATGGTGCAGATTCAAGTATAGTATTAGATCCAACTTTGGGAGATTATGTGACTGAGGAGATATTGGCAGATCTAGCCTAGATCTGAAGAGATAACATCAGATCCAGCCTTGGGGGTTGCAGATCTGAAGAGATATTGTCAGATCCAGCATAGATCTGAAGGGTTGGTAGCAGATCTGATCTAGGAGGACGCAGATCCGGAGGGATAGGACGCAGACCCTGGCATATAGGACGCTCGATTCATCTAGGAGGACGTCGATCCGATGAGCACAGGAGCATGTGTGTGGATTTTTGCGCTGCGTGTTTTCACTTCGAGGAGTTTGGTTATCTATCTCGGAGGATTTGGCAGAGGACTCAAAACTCTTTTCTCAAAGATATTTCTGAGCTCGTGCCTTTCCCGGGAGGCCTGGGGCCAGGTTTTTGTAGGAGGAGGGTTTCGGGGGCGATGAGGTGGTCCAGTTTGGTAAATGGTATCGGTTTTGTCCGGAGTAAAGGAGTATAGGTGAGCTCGTAGATTTTTAGCTCATTCCTAAGAAGGGGCCCAAATTTCTAGCTTCAGCTTGCTTTCCAAGAACTCGATGCAAGCCAGAAAGGTACCATTTCCTATTTTTATGAGAGGATTCTGTACTTGCCTTGAGCAAGGATAGGTGCACTCACTCTGATTTTCTTGTACTCCTCTCTATGTACTTTCAGATTAATAAAATGGCTCAGTTTTCTGGCATTCTATGTGTATTGGTTCCATGATCTGGTTCAGCATTGTATTTTCTATATCTGTCTAGCATATTTCTGTTTATTACTGGTTATTTCCCTTTGGGGATATTACATTCTGATTAATTAATCATATTCCCTAAGTTTATACTTAGGAAATATTTAAAAACTGGCGAATTAATCTAATTAAGTTGTCTCTAGATGGAATTTCTAGAAACGATTTCTGGATATTGGAGAATACATGTATTCTACCCTCTCCACCAAATCTCATGGCTAGAACACATTCAATGCTACAAAAACTAACACTCCCTCTTAGCGAGGAATGTGTTCTGGTGTTGGAACCTACTGAAACAACACCCTGTCTCTCCATCATCTCCTGTCACACTGTTGATGTCTAGCTACTACTGCCCACCAATCACTGTGCAACTCTGATATGCGTTGCATCTGTGTTGCCGCTGACCCTGCTGAACCGCTGGCAACACTACATTTTCACTGCAACTATGTTGTTGTTGCCTTTGCAACATCTGCAACTCCCTCTCATCTGTTGTTGTTGCAAATGCAACATCTACAACTGAGAACTATCCAAAATACTGAACTATATGTGTTCAGTATGATGCATGTCACTCGAGACCTAACTGCTACTAGTCTCTACACTGTCACTGAAGCCTCTGCGTTGTAGATGAATTTTCACTATGCCAACTGCATTGTTGCCAACTCTGCATTGCATTGCCCAGTATCTGACCGCTACTAGCCTTACAACTATCACTCTGGCATCTGATTGCACCAACTGCAACTAGTCCATCCTGCTGCTGCATATTGTGGGCTCTCGTAGCAAGTTACTAATTCAAGAGTTGGATCTCCTCAAGAATCTTGCCCATCTGTAGCGCTCGGGGGCTACAAAAACCAAGTCACCCCACCTCACTCCTGGAGGGATGTCTGCAAACATGGCGAAATCTTCCTCCAACCAAGAGGACAGCCTATTGATCTCGGTTGAAGTTGCATGTTGGTCCTGCCTCTCCTCCTTTTCCTTCTTCTTGAGAGGACACTAAGTGTTGTAATGGCCTAACTCGCCACACTTGAAGCACTTGACCTTCGACATGTCCTTCTTCTTCCTACATTGCTCCCCTTGTCCCTGATTGGGACCCTTTGATGCGAGGGCCACATTCTCCTCTTCCTTCGCTCGCTTCGATCCACTACTGCTATTGATGCCAGTGACGGTACTCTTCATCCGATATCGCATCAATTCTTCTTATTGCAAGTCTGTCCACTGTGAAAAATCCTAGATCTGGATTCTTACTGCAACAAATATGAATTACTCCGATTATTTGATAATTATTTCATTACATTGAAATACCGAAGTAATTACTGAAGCAGTCTACACAAATAATGCTATAGAATAAACTGAAACAATCTGAACAAAATACAATGAAAAACAACCACATTGACACAATTATTTTTGGACTAAGTCCCCGGAAAAACCCAACTTGGGAAAACCGGTGAAGCAGATCTAAGGGTTTGTATTATTAAGCAGCAAAATCTTGAATACAACTACGGTGCCAACATCCGGAAAACCCTTTAGAGAAATCTAGACAGCAAAAATGACTGTGAGATATACCTCACTCAGCAAGTCTCCCGTTGATCAAAAAGAGCATTGATGAAGCCCTCACTGCCTCTGCATGATTGTTTACGCTGGATCTGCGTAAGCCTGCATAGGCAAGCTAGAGGGACTACGTCACTGCTTCCTGTAGCTGATATGGCTGATCTGAAGCTAGATCTTGGCCCTCCTGGCTCAGAACCCCAGCCTCTATCCCTCTCCGGACTGACTCCAACAGACATTGCGCTGGCTCTGCGTGATTCTCTGCAGGAACTATCACCCTAGCCAGAAACTACGTTGTCTCTCTCCTGCGTTGATGTTGCCTCTCTCTGAAAAGTATTCTTGGCCCTCCTGACCAATCTCTGCTTCTGCCCCTCTCTGGATCTAATCACTGAATCAAATCACTTAGCAAACCCAACCCTAGTGATTTGTTCTTGATCAAAAGTTGTGTCTCCTCACACAAATTCGAAAATGTTAAATGGCTCAAGTGTCAAGTGTATTTTCCATAGGCCCCTCACCCTCCTTATAATCTTCCATTGACTCTTCAACAGCCAAGATTAAAACATAATCAAGGGCTAAGATTAACTTGGAGGTGATCCATGACTTTATCTAGAAGATTCACACTGGATTTAATTAATGCACTTTAATTAATCAGTTTCCCTAAGTTTAGACTTAAGAAAACATTAAAAAACGATTAATTAATTTAATTAAACCATCTCTAAGTGGAATTTCCCAAAACCATTTCTGGGTTTTATGGAATACATGTGTCTTAGCCTATATACAAAATTATAAGGCTAGAGCACATCCGATGCTACCATAAATCAACGCCCACATTCTTTCCCATCTTAGCAAGGTTTCTTTGCCCAAAATACTTTGTACAAACATCTGCCACTCCTTGGAGACAAAGTTGAGAGGTACACGCACTAGCTCTGAAGGTTGAGTTGTTGACCCTACAGCTACCAGCTCATCTCGGATCTCCTGAATCCTGGTAAGCAAGGGGTCTATGAGCTCCCATTTCTGCATCCTAGTGCATCTCAACTTCTCTTCTAAGTACATCTTCTGTTGCTCGGAAGATCCTTGGTATAGCGTAGAAAGGGAGTCCCACATCTCTTTGGTCGTACCCAAGGCCGCTATGTGAGATACCACATGATCCCGAAACTCCATTGAGGATCAATCTCTTCGACTTTTCTGTCCCCTTCTTGTACTGCTTCAGCTCATCTGCATCCATGGGGATAGCTACCACTTTATCGATATATGCTTTTAGATTACAGTCATCCAGAAGGAAGGAAATCCTTGCCTTTCAAATCACATAGTTGGAGGCTTCGTCCAATCTATCCTGATCTCGCAGTCCAATAGTTGCCATCTCAACAAAATATGTTGAAAACATCCTCTTCCCTTCTGCTCAGCTGCTGCTAGACTCTACGCACTCCCTACTACAGTGAGAATCTCAGCTCACAACGACTGTTGATCTACAAGGGAAATCGAAATTCTGAAACTAGAAGTTCCCTGAGGAAAATTTTCCCTCAGATTGTGCTCTTTATCTTCCACCCGGTGCTATTTTGCTCTAGCAAACTGCTGCAAAATAACTGTGTCCAACTAGAGATATGCTCTGCAAGAAAATACTGGTTGCTCCCTTTGCCTTTGGAATCCCTTTATCTCGAGAAATCGATTTTTCCTCAAGAAATTAACCTCTTGGCCAAGGTGACTACGCTGCCTTTTAGGGTTTCGAACTGTTGCTCAAGCAGAGCAGCGAAACCCCTTCTCTTCTTCTATTACAAAGCTCTCTGACTGATTATTTGCGCTCTAATACCATGTGAAAATTCGGCTAACTTCGAATCCTATTGTAGCAACTAATATTAATTCTTCTAATTGTTAAATCTACTTAACAAATTATCTATTGTTCCCTACAAAATATATTGAATTAAATACACTGCAACCTTCACAAATAAAATTCAAAAGAAAAATAAACGGTGGAAGAAATATATGCAAACACACAAAAATGACACCGTTATTTTTGGACCACTGTCCCCAGAAAAAACCCAACTTGGGAAAACTGGTGCAGCAGGTGAGGGTTTTATTATTATGCAGCAGTGAAATCTGAACACAAACTAAGGATGCCCAACCTGGCAATCCAAACAGAGAAATACTGGCAAAAATATCTAGTGAGGAAAATTCCTCACTACACAAGCTATCTGACACTGACCTCCGCTCAAAATTGAGCCCTCCCCAACTGCCTTTGCACAGTCTCTGCGTCACTCTACGCAATCACTGCATCCCTTTAGCCTAGAACTGCGTCACCTCTCATTGTCTCGTCAGTTGTTGTCTAGGAAACTGATCCTCCCAACCTCTGGAACCTCTATCCAACTTCTAGAACTGAATCTCGCCTTCTCCCCAGCAAAATAGAATTTCCTCTAGAGGGCACTGTGTTGCCTCACTGTGGCACTCTCTGCCTCTCAGCAAATGTACTCGTCGGATCTGAAATGCCTCCGTCAGCTTCACTATCTTTGCCCCTCTCTCGCTGCTTCGATCTCATTGAATCACTTCCAGCAACACACACCTGCTACTATGGAAATCGATTTCCCAGCAAAATCGAATGCTCAACTGATTTGGTGTATATTCTCCAAGCCCCATCGACTTCTTCTTATAATCCTTCATTGAGACTTCAACGACCACGATTAAATCTTAACCAATGGCTAGGATTAACTAGAAATCGATCCATGTGCTTTTCTAGAACATTCTCACCATGACTTAATTAATTATGCTTAATTAATCATATTCCCTAAGTTTATACTTTAGGAAATATTTAAAAAGTGACTAATTAATCTAATTAAGTAGTCTCTAGGTGGAATTTCCAAAAACAATTTCTGGGTATTGGAGAATACATGTATTCTAGCCTCTCCACCAAATCTCATGGCTAGAACACATTCGATGCTACAAAAACTAACAAATCTTCAATGTCGTTCCCAAGTTTCCCACACATGCCTCCAAGTCTAAGTCCAAGTCAAACTCAAGGCCAAATGAATCCTCCTGCATTCAACACTAGAGGTGGAAACATAAACACTTTTATTGCTCCCCGCACAAAACCCAGTTCCCAACCTACCTTTGATGCCACTTGCTGAAAAAAAATAACCATAGTCAAGCAAGGAAGGCCATTGCTAAGTTTTGGTACTATTCTTACATACCTTTCCATTGTGTCGGAAGTCGTTATTTGCAAGCTATGATTGATGCAGTTGTTGTTGTAGGTCAAGGGTTCGAAGCCCCTTCATCAGAGAGACTTAGGACAAATTTGTTGTTAGGGTGTTGAAGATGTCATGTTTATGCTATCTGAGTTTTGTTTATCATGGGTAGAAACAAGGTGCACCATCACGAGTGATGGATGGACAGATCAAAGGAATAGAACTTTAATAATTTTCCTTGTATCTTGTTTAGTAAGCACCATGTTTCTCAAATCAATGGATGCCTCAAACAAGGTTAAGACTGCCCAACTTATTTGTGAAATGATGGAGGAAGTCGTTTAAAAAATGGGAGAAGAACATGTTGTACAAATTATCACTGACAATGCAGCTAATTATATGGCTGCTAGTAGACTTTTTGAGATTAGGCACCCCACCATTTTTTCGACCTCTTGTGTTGCCCATTGTATAGATTTAATGCTTGAGGAGATTAGTAAGCTTCATTGGATACATGACGTTGTGGAGAAGGAAAAATCCACAACCAAATACCTGTACAACCACACTATTGTCCTAAACACCATGAGAAAATTCATTTAAGGTAAAGAAATTGTTCGATCTGCAGTGACTAGATTTGCAACAAATTTCATATCTTTGCAACATGTGGCTGAGAAAAAGATAAATCTCAAGAGGATGCTCTTAGGACCTGAGTGGATGGCATCTAAACATTCCAAGGTCCTTGAAGGCTTTGAAATCGTTGCACTTGTGTTTAAGGATAATTTCTGGAAAGATGCCGAACAGATTATTGTTGTGACAGAGTCCCTTATCAGAGTTCTCAGGTACTTCAAGTCTTTTAACATTTTCATTTTTAAAATTTCATTTCAAGCTTCTTTTTATTTTCAATGTTTCATATTTCTTTAAATTTGAAAGCTTGAACTTTCAAGATGGTTGATGGTGACAAACCCGCTATGGGTTACATTTATGAGGCGATGGTCTCACCAAGGAGGCCATCAAAAGAAGATATGGGGATAAGGATGAAAAGTATATACCTTTTTGGGACATTATTGATGCATGTTGGGATACGCAATTGCATTCTCTCTTACATGATGCTAGGTACTTCTTAAACCCACAATATTTTTATGATAAGAGAAAATTTAATGAGGATGGGGAGGTTGGCAAAGGACTTATGACATGCATTGAAAGGTGCTTCCCTGATCCAGAATTTCAAAGTCGTTTCTTTGCCAAACTATAGGATTATAGGGTGCCAACTAAATTATTTGCCTATAATAGTGTTGTACGAGAAAGGTCTAAGGTGATGCCACGTACCCTTTGAGGCTTGAAGGCTTCATCAATTCATTAAAGTAGTTTAAACTTTATTTTTTATGTTAAATATTTTATTAAATTTTGTCGTCTTTTAAGATTTTATTATTTAGTATTTAGCACTTACCACTCACGAACCCTTGCCACTTGCTAGGTCTTTAGCGTAAAAACTTTGGTAGTGATACGCCAAATTTGAAGAGATTCGCTATTCGAATCTTAAGCTATTCGAATCTTAAGCCAATCATGCAATGCTTCAGGTTGTGAGTGCAACTGGAGCATCTTTGAGAAAATGCATTCTAAGAAACGCAATCAATTGACACAAAAGTGCTTAAATGACCTTGTAATTGTCCATTACAATCTACGACTTCGCAACAAGAAAATACTAGGTGAGAGCCTGAATTTGAACGTTTCACAATCTGAATTGGTAAATGATCCAAACTTGTCATTATCATGAGATGTTGAAATGTGAATTAAAGTTTAAACTTTAAAGTTCAAACTTTAATTCACATTTCAACGTCTCATGATAATGACAGGTTTGGATCATTCACCAATCGACCTTGAAGAGATAGATCTGCAAACTACAAATGCAACAGATTGGGTCCAATTAGACGAGGCTCCTCTTTTAAGCCTACATGACTTGGAGAACTTTGAGAGTCAAGCAAGCGAGGAACTGGGAGGAATCGCTTCTAGTTCTCACTCTTAAGAGTCTCCGACTCTTAGTTACGAGTTTTTTACTGATTAGTATGGAGTATTTTGTAAACTTTTAGAAGTAGATGCTTTTGGTTCTATGTAGTCACTAGTTAGGACTCAGGAGTCAGGACTCGGCACTTTGGATCATGTTTGGAATCATAACATATATGAGATACTTAATCATTCATGATATTTTGGGTATTTATTGATATTATGCACTGATTGGACATATCTTTATTGAAATATCAATGAAAAATGTTTTTCTAATTCAATATATGTGTATATTTGTATTTATTGAATTTGATTTCAAGTTTGGTAACATTTTCATGACCTCCACATTCGAGTACGTTCATGCACTCTTCTGAGAGATCATGTCCCAGTTGGAGCCAAATGTTACCCACTATCTGTGGGTAGTATCCATAGGAGAAAAAAAATTCTTCTAGATGATCCTTAGACAGAAGCCCCTTCTAGCCACCAGATAGTTTGATGTGCCACTATCTCTACCACCTTAGTCAGCCATATGCTCCCTCACCCATCTATTATGATTGTATGTTTGAAGGTGGGCCTTCCAACCCCGAAGGTATAGCTTTTGATTGTGTAGTTGGGTATTTTTGTTTACTTATCATGGACACTTTTGGGCATGGATTAGTGTGGGATTTGACGAAAAAAAGTGGGCTTGGTTTGTACTCTTGCCTCCTCTATCCAATTTGATGGTTAGCCTTGTATCCTAATCCAGTGGGATCTCCTTTATTCGCTATTAGATTTAGGGGTGGCACTATGGGGAACCCTAATATTGGTGGGGTGGTCCCACTTCCTGACACCATTACATCACCCCCCTCCGCTCATTAGAACCCATTCACCATATTTCCCATCTGAGTCCACATTTGTCTATTGGGTCCATAAGGAGTTAGCCTCCCCCTCCCCTTGTCCACACCTTGGGTCAGGCCTAGAACGCTGACTCAAAGGTTCATGCAGCAAAAAAGAAAAGAAAAAGCATAATTTGGTCTCTCAACAAGAAATGTACCATATAATGCAAAAGATGGTCGGGACATACAAATTTAACACGTGGGAAAAATCCAAACATGAGCTCTACCCCTATCATTATGGTCATCACCCTAGTTCCTAAGGTCCTTCATATCGACCCCTTTCATCATTAAGGAACCCATGATTGTACCAAGCCCTAGTGGGTGATGACCTGCCCAACCTCGAAGGGGTGTCCATTGTTATATCTTACACATCATGCTCTCATCCCTTGAAGCCCCGACCAATTACAAAATAAAATCAATAAAGGCAAAAGGCATATGAAGAAGGGTGGAAAAATAAGGGTCTGTGAAAATTTCGTCAACTCAAGAATCCTACTGCAGCAACTGATGGAAAGGCTTCTATTTGTTATTTACTTAACAAATTATTCACTGTGTTCTATAAGCAAATATCGAAATCCATTCACTACAGCCTACACAAATTAACTGCGAAAAAATTACAAGTGCGGAAACAAATCTGAAAAAACATGTATCACACAATCATTCAACACAGTTATTTTTGGACTAATGTCCACGAAAAAACTCAATGAGGGAAAATCGATGCAGCAGATCTGAGGGTTTATATATTATGCAGTAAATATTATGAGTACAAATCTATGATTGACACACCGTCAAATCATGCAGAGAAACTGACAGAAGAGATCTTGTGAGACAAACCTCAATCCTCCACGAGAATCGGCACTAATCTGCACCAAGAGTAGACTGCCCTGCGCAGTGACTGCGTCACCCACATAGTCTTTGTGTCACAACTACGACTGCCATTCTGCCTTTACGCAAGTCTCACTGCTGGCTGGAAATTGAAGCCTTTTGGCCCCCAAAAAATCTCTCTGAGATCTAAAACTGGCTCTGCACTGTCTCCTCGGCAAGAAAACGACTTCCCCTCTTCCTCTGCGTAGGCACTGCATCACTTGCTCTGCGCTAATGTTGTGGCTCTCTGCGCGTCTGCTACTATGTACTCTCTGGCTCAGGATTCCTTCCGACCAAAATTATTGCCCCTCGCTGCAAAAGATCTGTCGATCAAATTTTCTTCCTAAGCATTGCTCACTAAAGAAATCGATCTCTGATCTATGCGTTGTGTCTCCAAATGTATTTTCCAAATGACCCTTCAAGCCAATATTATAGTCTTCTCGTTGAGACTTCAACGGCCCAGATTAGATCTCTAATCAACGGCTAAGATTAACTTTTGACTTGATCCATTTATTCTAGATCATCCTCACCCATATTCTATTAATTCACTTTAATTCTTTTATTTTCCTAAGATTAAACTTAGGATCCCTTTAAAAATAATTAATTATTTCTATAGAATACAATCAGAGTGGTATTTCACCAAATGATTTATGGGTCATCTGGAATACATGTGTCTAAGCCTCTCCACAAAATTTGAGACTTAGAGCACATCCGATGCTACCCCAAATCAACACTCCCTCTTAGCGAGGAATGTTCTCTAACAATATGCCCTGCTACATATTGTTCTGACTGCGTTGTTGATGCCTCACATGTTTTCCACCAACTTTGCGCAAATATTACATATGTACTATTGCTGACACTGCCACTATCAACACTGCATCCGTACTGCAACTCCCTCTAAATTATGCATCTGTGTTGTTGCTGACTCTGCCACTGTCAACTTCTACTGCACTGCTTTCTGCAACTGAAAAACATCCAAAATTGGACAAGTATACTGCATCTCGGTGATGAAGATCTGACTGTTGCTAGCCTCTGTGTTGCCCCTCTGAAGTTGTTGCGTTGTTGTTGTTGCACTGCACTCATCCCTCTAAGCTACTGCAACACTGCTCTGCGCTGCTCAGACTTTGGTGCTGCTAACCACTACGTTGTCACTTCAGCACCCCTCTGCACCAATTGGCACTACTCCATCCTGTTACTTCTGTTTCTAGGCTCCAGTAGCAAGGTGATGATCTGAGAGGTGGACTCCTCAAGGATCCTGCCCAATCTTCTAGATCTCTGGGTCTATAACTCCAAATCAGCCCACCTCCCTCCTGGACGTATATAAGCAATCATAGCAAACTCCTCCTCCTCTATCTTTGTTGCTCCGGCCTGAGGATCATGCTTCTCATCCTTGTCCTTCTTTCTGAGAGGACATTGTGTGGTGTAATGTCCCATCTCACCACACTGGAAGCATTTGATCTTTGATATATCCTTCTTCCTCCTGTGTTGCTCTTGTTGTCCCTTCGATACAAGGGTTGCATTCTCATCCTCCTCCTTCTTGACTTTCGAACCACTGCTACTGTTTCTCTCAAGTTGACACTTCAGTAAATCTCTCAGCATCTCTTCTTGCTGAAGAGCTGCCCACGTTGCTTCCTAGCCCGGCAAATTCCCTCTGCCCAAGATGCTCTAGACAAAGACTTGATAGTCTTCATACATGGAATTTAAGGCAAGTCTAACCATCACTATGGCCTGAGGTGTTGACCCCACAGCTGCCAGCTAATCTCGGTTTTCCTAAAGTCTAGACATGAATGGATCAATGTGCTCTCCTTTCTGCATCCTGGTGGTCCGCATTTCTCCTCCAAAAACATCTTCCGCTGCTTGCAAGACCCCTGAAATGGCATCTCCAGCCCATCCCACATCTCCTTGGTTGTCCCTTTGCTAGAGATGTGTGAAACGATATGATCCCTCACTCCATCAAGGACCAACCGCTTGGCTTTACGCACTCTTGATGGAGCAAGCCACAAAATCTACTGCTACTACACGAGGAATCTGAGTTTCTTCAGCAACAAAACTCACTAACATCAGAAATCCCCAAAACTGTGTTTTAGCTACGCTTCTTAACGCTTTGCACCAACAATCACTATTGCGCAGTCAACTGTGTCCCTCCAGTTGTTGTTCTACGTAGATCTATTGTGTTGCTCCCTTTGCCTCGGACAATAGAGAGAAGGCTCTCATTCTGGTGTTGTATGTGGACGACCTCTTCCTGACAGGTGTTGTCCCTCTCATTCATCAATGCAAGAGGGAGCTTGTTGTTAAGTTCGAGATGAAGGACCTAGGACTGATGCACTACTTCCTAGGCCTGGAGGTCTGGCAGAGACCCAGCAAGATTTTCCTTTCTCAAGGAAAATACATTGTGAAGCTTCTGGAAAGATTTAGTATGATGGACTGTAAGTCGGTGTCGACACCAATGGAGCTCAACTTTAAGAAGTTGAGTCGCAGCACTGTTGGGCCCATGTTAGCAAATCCTACTGAGTATCGTCAACTCGTAGGAGCCCTGATGTTCTTAGTGAACACCCGTCCGGATGTATGTTTTGCAATGAACACTATGAGTCAACATATGGTTGATCCTCATAACATTCACTAGGTTGGTGCCAAGAAACTCTTGAGATATCTCTGAGGCATGATAGACCATGGGCGAGATACACTGTCGGGAGTATGACACTCCATGGATATACTGATGCTGATTGGGCTGGCAGTGTGGTCGATCGCAAGAGCACATCAGGATGTTGCTTCACACATAGATCTGCTTCAGGCAGGAAACTGAAGTCGGTAGCCTTGAGCCCCATTGAGGACGAATACATTGCAACATGTATGGCATGTTGTGAAGTCACTTTGTTGCAAAAGCTCTTAAGAGAGTTGTTCGAGCATGTGCTAGATGCCACCGTTATCCTTTGTGATAACCAGAGGGGGATTCGTTTGTCATAGAATCTCATGTTCCACGATCGATCCAAGTATGTTGATGGTTGGTACCACTTTATCCGGGATATGGTACAGCGAGGCGTCGTAAGGCTCGATCATAGGAACTGATGAGCAGGTCGCGAATATTCTCACTATGCCCTTGCGGAAGGTCATGTTCCTAACCTTCCGTGAGAATCTTGGAATCGTGGAATGACCCTATTCTGAGGGTCCTGTTGGATGATGAGCTCTTGGAGCTCTGGGGGGCTCTGGGGATAGCTTCTCGGAGCTATAAGCACACACGGGGCTAGGATTTCCGAACTTTTTGGTGCTTCTACCCCACCGTTATGATGATTGAGTTGGTTCGCCTCTCATGATCTGTGACCCGTATGCATCCTACCTATTTGAGTTCCAGACTCATGGGAAATACCTCTCATTTGGCCAATGAGGTGGGAAAAGCTAGAGACTAGTAGCAAACACTGATGGACGCATCAGAGATTTTCGTACTCTCTATCTAGGATGACACATGTCCAACCACTTGATCTGGGATCAAGTCTAGTGAGGTTTCGAACCTCCTACTGACTTCAGGTTAGATAAACCAACTTCGGGTTGGTATGTGACTCTTTGAGTCCATGTGGGGTTTCGGACCTCCTACTGACTTCGGGTCAGATAAACCAACTTCGGGTTGGTATGTGACTCTTTGAGTCCATGTGAGGTTTCGGACCTCCAACTGACTTCGGGTCAATGAGACTAACTTCGGGTTAGTATATATGACTCTTTTGATTCCAAGTGAGGTTTCGGACCTCCTACTGTCGCTATTGCTGCCGTCACTGTTGGTGCTGCTGCTGCTGCTGTGCATCGACCGTTGACTGACAACGTTGACTTTTTCTGGGGTTGACTTTTGAGTTGACCGTTTGGTTGTTCTGAGGGTTGTGAAACATTGCTGGTTAGCCAACCATATCGAGACTTTGCTGGTTGAAGCATCCTGTTGACCGCCGTAACACACCACCACCCTTATCTGTTTCTGGTTTGTCTTCTATCGATCTACTGGTATGTTCTATCAGCATTTTACTTTATGGTTTATGTGATTGCTATCTAATATTGAAGAAAAGTAAAGTTGCATCAAGCATAGAACATCTACAAAAATTTACAATATTTCTTTGCAATCCTCTTCCTGCACCTCTCCGCAATCTTTTATTTCTTGTACCTTTCCATAGTCTTCAGTTTCAGATCTGTAATTTATACTGTCACTTATCCGCACTATAAACTATGCCTTTTTCCGCATTACAGTTCAGAGAGAAGACCGCTGTATGTTCAGTGTTTATCTGCACTTCTTTCTTGCTGGAGTAGGTTACGGTTACCTGGATTTATGTGAGGTACAGTAACTTAGATTCAGGGGTAGTTATACTTCATCCTTCTGCATAGATTATCCTTTATACCCTTCGCATGAAGACTGATCCTTAGCTCGTATTTTTCTCTCTGATCTTCTCCGAAAAATGTTATCTCAAATGAACCGCAGAGCAACTTATATATAGGTGTATGCTTCCTGGTTTTTAAGCCGACTCACCAATTTGACTTTAGGCCGACTTGTCCACAGCTTGTATGCCGACATAAAGAACATTTCATGAGGTGTTTATTCCAGCATTGTTGGAGGGCTGTCTTCGCTGTATAGGAGCTTGATTTCCGATGCTTTTTGAGCTTGTCTTCCAGCTTGTTTGAGGGCTGTTTGAGAGCTTCTTTACAAAGTCTTTGGAGCATAGACATCTAAACTAAATCCTTCATGTATATGTGACACCTAATTATATGTATTCCTATGAACCTAATAGACCTCAAGAAGAAGTCTATCTACATAATAAAATCTTGCTCATGAAACCCATGAAGCAAGTACACCAAAAATATATTTCATTATCTTTGACATCTTCTTTACATAATTACATAGTCAACATGAAGACCGACCTAGTTACACTTTTCAACACATAGGTGCTCTATAAGCAAGTATAAACAACATCAAGACAACCAAGACAACCAAAGTATAAACAACATCAATATGTCCATGATTACATCACCAATAACCCCATCAAGTCAAAGCACAACTCCTAGGTCATCAACCCATAAATCTTCCTTGTAATAAAATTCACAAGTGTACTAAAAAAATTTACTAGTGTAGGCCTCATGCAAAACGAGGGATAATAGGATACAATAAGGTGGATAGGAATCTCTTTCTCAGAAGAGGGTGTACAGCAACATTTAATGCCAAAGCTCCATTATTTTATTTGGGGGAAATCAATGATTCTAAATTAGATCTCCCAATCTAAATTTCAGCATATGATAGGGAATTTCAGAAAAATGTATAGACTCTCTAGACAGTAAATCCAAAGTGAATAATTTCTCTCTCTCTACATAGGACCTTTCCTATGTAGAGAGGGAAAAACCTGCACACTCAAGCTTTGGCCTAATTTAGATTGTGTGATGTACTCTCTTTTGTTATTAATGAAATACTAGATGCACTTTCCAATAAAAAGTCTAAACTGTACCCCATTCAAGTGGGCTTGTCAATATAAAAACTTGCTTTCAAATTTCACTCAACGTGTGATTTTGGAAGTCGCAATACTTGAAATTTGGCACCAAAATGATCAATGGAACAAACGTTGAGTGTGCCTTACTATGGGAAGTAGAAGCTATATACCTGATCCTGTAGAGATTCATCCATTCTCTTCAGTGCTTCTGTTTCACCACCAATGAAAGGAGTGCATTCCTCCTGTGACACATGTAATTCATAAGCAATAAACGAACACAATTGACTCTGCATTTCCCATGTCCAAAATTCATTGTTTAAATGTCATCAAAGTTTTGAATACAAATACAACAGACTCTTAAACTGAAACAAACTGTTGCACTTCAAAATTAGAAGAAAGAGTGATCAAAACCTGAGACACATCTCCAAAATCAAGGTCTGTAAGCGTTGGTATAGGAATATCCTTTGAATCGTCAATACCAACAGGAGGAATCGAAGGTGACCCATTGCCAAGTGGAAGCGGTGGCAAACCAATCAGCTTAATAAAAGACTGGTAAGTCAATGGTGGTTTTCCACCATTCTTGATGAAACATAGAAGTGTCACAAAGCAAAGAAAGTTATTAAAAGTTGAATATAAAAACACTACAACTCATGTATGATGATGCATTTTTCTCAAGATATTTTCGAAGTCTAAATAATAATAATCAGAATCATCTCATTAGACTCATGCACAAAAGTACCAACCTTGTATCGTTACAGAAATTTTGACGCCTTGCATCAAATAAGCAAAGCAAAGATGAAATAAATTATGCTTTTCTAATCATGTTCCTTGTATGCACCCATGAAGAAATATAAATATTTAAAATAAAAAATAATGCAGAATAATTCATGTAAAAGATGAGAGTCAAGGGCAAGAGAACGATTCAACCTCTTTTTTTTTCCTTACAAAAAATGGAAAAAGAAGAGGTTACTGTAGGACGGTGATAGTTGAGTGGGACCCTTGCTACCACCAAAGGAAGGAGAGAGTGGAGTTGCCATTTAATTTTAGGGAAAAACCAAGAAACCCCAGGAGAGAGGATGAAAGGAAGAAAAGAGGAGGGGGTGTTGACCCAATTTTTGGTCCAACCATGATATGATACATGAAATGACTGCAAAGAGTTGCAAGTCTAGATATATCATTGCCTTTCACTCTGACCTCATTTGCAAAATCTCACTTGGCCCAAAAAGAGAGGCGGAGTTCCCACTGATTGAGTACATTACAATACAATACTTGAAAAGATATATCTGTGTGTTATTTCATCTATAGTTGATCACTACTTACAGCATTATAATATCTTGTGCCATGATATAATGATGACTCTTATAGCAAATTACTAAACTACATTCATGTGTTGAACGCATAAAAAATGGGTATGATTCTATGACAAAAGCCTTGGCAATATTTTTGCGGATCAACTTCAATTAGAAGCACAGATGGAAATGGTGCAACAACAAACAATTTATGAAGACCAATTGGATTCTTTGGCATGGCAAGCCGCAAGAGGGAGAAAACCTAACAAAATTCGAAGATAGGAGAATGCAGGAGCAAATATTGTGGAAGTAGAAGTCGAGAATCACTTGCTTCAAAGAAGGGGAGAAAAACACTAGGTTCTTACATAAATCCATGGTACAGCATAGCCACAAATTTCGAATATTCTCCCTCATGAATTTGCAATGAACAAAGTTAGTGTACATTGGTATCAGAGCATTCCTCTGAAGTATACAAACTTTGTCCGCTACATTGGTATCAGGGCCACGATGGTGTTGTGAAATGTAACTAGGTTGGTCTTCATGCTAACTATGTAACTATGAAAAGAAGAAGACAATGGTAATAAAAATGTATTTTTGTCTCATGGGTTTCATGAGTAAACATTTTATGTAGATAGACTTCTTCTTGATGTCTATTAGGTTCTTGTCTTCTAAAGTATAAATAGGATTAAGTATCATGAAGGATCCAGATCATGTAAAGTTACTCTCAAACAGCCCTCCAAAAAGGTGTTGAAAGACAAGCTCAATTATGGCAGAAACAACCTTCATCTATCTTGGAATATATGTATACTAATTTGCCAAAGAGACAATCTACAAGTCGGCCTAAGTTAAGGTTATGAAATCGGCCTAAAAGTTGTTCAAGTATTATATATATATGTCCACACTGCGGTTCAGTTGAGAAAAATAGATTTGCGGACTTATCTCTGAGGAAGTGCGGATATTTTGAGAAATACTTACAGTCAAGTTTGAAGTTAACCAGCGTGGAAAAGGGAGCAAGAATTGCGGTCAGAACTGAGGTTATACAGCGTGGAGAAGGAGCAAGAATTGCGGTTATGTATAAGGTTATACAGCAGATAATTGACTGCAGATAAGTTTGATATTGGAGAGCGAAGAAAGGAGCAGATCCAAGACAGATTTGAATACGGATAAGATAGCATATAAAAGCGCAGATTTAAGACACAGTATTAAGTGTGGACCTATCTGAGGTTACTCTGAGTTTGAATGCAAATATAAAGGACAGCTGTCAGTGTAATAGAAAGGTACAGATTGCGGATTATACAAGAAGCAGATTACTGAAGGAACCAAAGAGTACAGTCTACGGAAGAGTACGAGTTTGTTGAAGACAAAGATAATGTTTGTAAGAAGACAGGCTAGTAAGGAAGGTAAATCAGAGATTGATTTACCTTCCTAACCATATTTCCGAATATTCTGTTACAAGTGTAAATAATTCTGTCTTCACATGTAACTAATTACATTGGTAACTGACTTGATGAATGATTAACTAAGTTAAAGAAGAGAATACATAAGCAAGCTCACAAGTAGTTATCAAGAAGAGAATTTTTGTATTAATCACAAGCCCTACAAATTTTCAGCATGGTTTCAGAGCTATGGTGCGAAAAACAAAGAAAGGGCATTTAAAGGTGTAGACAGATATGACTGCGGTGAAGTACGAGTTAAGGCTGCGTTCAAAGGACAGGGAAGCGAGGAAGTAATTATATCCGAAGAAAGAAACCAACTTTGTTGTTTAATACGGATCTCAGGTGTAAACTTAAGGACTGTAATACAAGTGCAATTAAGAAGAGACAGAGCTGCGCATTGAAGATGTTAGAAAGATGTTATATATATAGTGTATAAGCTAAGGTTTGGGCATATGATTCTGTGGTATATGCTAACTTACAGTGAAAGCTCATGATTGCAATGTGATGCGTAGGAAGTCTGGTTAAAAGGGAACTATGTTATAGTATGAGAACAGAACTATATATAAAGGTATCATTATGATATGATAAAAAGTGGACAAGGTCAAAGAACGAAGAATACGAATAGAGACCAAGTTCTCTTGTTATGGTGCGAGTCGGTGCAAATCGGTGCTGAAGAGAAGAAATCAAATCTGAAGCAGAAGTGCGAAAATAGGCATCACTATAAAAGATCTCAGACTTAGTCAAGGAAGCATATTGCCTAAAAACTAGGAACCGAGCTTTCTTAGGACTAGTGCAGTAGAGTGCAGAAAAGAAGACTTTATCTTCACTTATCAAGTAAGTATCTTTCATTCTATAATCAAATGTGGTTAAATGACTTGGTTTTGCAGGGAGACCTATATGCTGGTTGGGTTACCAAGATTCCTTGCATGAGAAGAATAATAATAGTCCTTGAAGAAAGAAAGGTTATGTCACTTAGACCAGATTTACACTAAATCGAATTATCAAAAGAATGAAGGGATATCCTCATAAGATCTCAACTGTGAGATCTGGAAAAGATGATAAGATGAACAACATAACAAATAGACAAGAAAATTACCTCACTCAACTTGTGGTTTCCATGCAAAATGGAAAAAGACAACCAAGGGAAAAAATGTTGGAGGATAAAGACTCAAACATTCACAGAAGAAAAAGAAAAGTTTAAGTCAGAGACTTATGGACATTACAAGAAAATAGGAAGCAATGTAGCATCCTGATCTAAGCATGGCAGGAGCTCCTGCTGAATCAGCTCCGGGAAAAAAACCTCTCTGACAAACATTACTAAGGTAAAACAGTCATCAAGAGCAACGGTCATCATGGAAACATATTTCTGGGATGTGATGACACATTGATGAAGCAGGCCAAGGAAATGAAGCTCTTCATTCTTGAGAAATTGCTATAGGATGACTCAAGGGAAAAAGGTATGAGGTATGTCTATATTTATATGCTGACATTGGATGGTTTGAAGTCATGCCATGTGGTTGCAGGTAATGGACTTCTGTACTTAGAAGTATGATCTATGGAGGAGTATCTCTCAATGCACGGACAGATGAAATCAACATAATATGCCATCATGGAATATGAGGTGGTTGTATATGAACGAGAAACTAGGAAAGTTGTACGTTCCTGGGAATCAAGAATGTGCAGAGAGGAAGAGATCATGAAATACAACCATGTCAAGAGGTAGTTATCATGCGGAGGCCAAGAACATGTGACTAGGAGATCTCCTTGAGAGATATGTAGACTCTGACGGAAGTCTGGTAGAGAAGATGAACCTTGGAAAAACATATCATTAGGAGATGTGTCAATCTGTATGAAGGATGTTGATGCTTACAGGAAGATGTCATGGTGAAAGATCATCACTGAGGTAACTTTTGTTTTAAAAGGGTTCATATGTAAATGTTTATATGGCTGAATTTGTGCAGGGTTGCTAATCATGAGAAAGGATATATGATCCTGGGAGATGATTCGAAGGAAAGCAACATGGCACAATAAGTGGACCAGATAAGTAAGTCTGGTGAATCACTCTGATAGCTAACAAGACTTAGGATGGAAGTGATGGATGATTTGTGCCCTATGAAGCTAAAAGATGGAGATTCCTGAATACCGAAATCCATGACATCAAGGGCAGGAATTCTTCATGAGCAGTTGGGTGTCTCACCATTGTTGCTGGAGGTCCCTAGTTAAGAGGGAGCCTGATGGTAAGTTTCTTACTTGGAAGAAAATTGGTAATTCCTAAGGATGAGCTTAGGTACATTCTTTGTATCAGAATGAGTACATTCCCTTGTGGAATAGGTCCTCCCTAGGAGAGAGAGATAGACACATCATTCTAGTCTTGGGAAGACAAGTATGGAGGATTAGGTAATCATCTGGCATTCGATACTCTTTGAGAACGTGATCGGGCATTCAATATAAGAGTAGTCGGGGACGGATATTCTTTGAGGGCTAGCTACCCAAGAGAAGAATAGTCCAGGAAGGTCATACTTTGGGAACACCTGGGTAGAGTATGTACCTTGGAGAGACAATGACGAAGGTGTCTATAAGTCATGTGTATCGCCAGCATTGAAACCCATTGTCTCGTTGAAGAGATGGGGCTGTTAGTCAAGGCCTTGCACTAGTACAATGCTGGTTGATATGATGCTATACAGATGTGATTGCCAATCCAATTTTTCTTATGAAATTATTTAGTTTAGAAATGATCATGTAACTATATGAATACCTCCCTAGTTAAGAGGGAGTGTTGTGAAATGTAACTAGGTCGGTCTTCATGCTAACTATGTAACTATGAAAAGAAGAAGACAATGGTAATAAAAATGTATTTTTGTCTCATAGGTTTCATGAGCAAATATTTTATGTAGATAGACTTCTTCTTGAGGTCTATTAGGTTCTTGTCTTCTAAAGTATAAATAGGATTAAGTATCATGAAGGATCCAGATCATGTAAAGTTACTCTCAAACAGCCCTCCAAAAGGTGTTGAAAGACAAGCTCAATTATGGCAGAAACAACCTTCATCTATCTCAGAATATATGTATACTAATATGCCAAAGAGACAATCTACAAGTCGGCCTAAGTTAAGGTTATGAAGTCGGCCTAAAAGTTGTTCAAGTATTATATATATATGTCCACACTGCGGTTCAGTTGAGAAAAATAGATTTGCGGACTTATCTTTGAGGAAGTGCGGATATTTTGAGAAATATTTACAGTCAAGTTTGAAGTTAACCAGCGTGGAAAAGGGAGCAAGAATTGCGGTCAGAACTGAGGTTATACAGCGTGGAGAAGAAGCAATAATTGCGGTTAAGTATAAGATTATACAGCAGATAATTGACTGCGAATAAGTTTGATATTGGAGAGCGAAGAAAGGAGCAGCTCCAAGACAGATTTGAATACGGATAAGATAGCATATAAAAGAGCAGATTTAAGACACAGTATTAAGTGTGAACCTATCTGAGGTTACTCTGAGTTTGAATGCAAATATAAAGGACAGTTGTCAGTGTAATAGAAAGGTATAGATTGCGAATTATACAAGAAGCAGATTACTGAAGGAACCAAAGAGTACAGTCTACGGAAGAGTACAAGTTTGTTAAAGACAAAGATAATGTTTGTAAGACAGGCTAGTAAGGAAGGTAAATCACAGAGATTTACCTTCCTAACCATATTTCAGAATATTCTGTTACAAGTGTAAATAATTCTGTCTTCACATGTGACTAATTACATTGGTAACTGACTTGATGAATGATTAACTAAGTTAAAGAAGAGAATACATAAGCAAGCTCACAAGTAGTTATCAAGAAGATAATTTTTGTGTTAATCACAAGCCCTACAAATTCTCAACAATTGCTAGATCCCGACCTTTGGCCATCAACTTGTCGTCGCAACCCAAACGTTTCTCTACATGAGTTGGAGTTTCTCCATTTTTGGTCAGGCACTTGGCCACTTTAAAAAAAAAGAGTTAAAAAAATTGGAAAAAAAGATTATAAAAGAAAAGAGTTAAAAAAAAAAGAGAGAGAATTATTCTAGTAAAAAAATAGTTCGATACAAATTTTGAAGGAGAACATTCATATACATAAAAGGCTCTACATTATTGATAAAAAGTGCATGATAAAGTCAAAAAGAAAGCTTTCCAAATATCTTTAAAACTATACATAAGAGAAGGAAGAGTAGATAAGATTATCTAGATTCTTCATTAAGTGGTTTACAAGCTCGTGGTTTTAGCAACCCATGGTATTTTCAAGGGAAAAAAAGTAAAAAAGGAATACAAAATCTCTTTATGTGCATGGTACGTTTTATTTTTTACATGGAGAAAATTAACCGAGTCAAAGGCACATAAGTGGACATATATTTTATATCAGTGTTGACAATATCGGTATCGGCAAAATATCGGCGAGGGTCTAGAAAACATCTTATCAGCCATATCGGCGATGTAATATCCCTAATTGGGATTAAATAATAATAAAAGGAAAAATAGACAAGAAACTACAACAAAAATAAAAACACCATTAAACACAGAATATCGAGCCAAACTCAGTGCTGAGCCATTTTATTATTATGCGGGGAAAGAGTAAAAGTACGGTGTTGAAAAGATTCCACCTGGGCCTGCTCAGGGTAGGCTGAAGGGAAACTCGAATCCTCGCAAAAATCTCTGTTGGAAGTAGCTCTGCGTGGCTCAATCACTGCATTGCCCAGTCCAGAAACTGTTGCAGCTGGCTGACTTTGGATTGCTGGTTGAGCCGCCTCCTGTGCTCAGAAAATTCCAAGAATTGGACACCGGACTCTCCTCAACAAACCCACAAAAACCCGTGAAGGGTTTGCCGAAAATGTGACTCGGAAACTGGCCCTCTTGGGGTTGGAACGCTGCTCTACTAGGGAAATCGAACCATTGGTGTAATCTGCTGGAAACTACCTCCGGAATGCTGCTAAATACCTTGGTAGGAGGTCGCTAGCCTCCCCTCCGAATCTCCTGCTGAATCCCCTCTGCACTCCTCACTCCTAGCACCCACACCAAACCGAACTGCGCAATCACTATGCAGTCTTGAATGGGATACACTCTCCTGGTTGATGCTGCTACTCCAATATAATCTGCGGCACTATATCGGCCTCCAACTGAACTGAAATGCACTATTGAACACACTTATGAATTATGGATGAATTCACCAAGGGGAGTTGAGCACTTGCCCAATCTCTCTCAATCACCCGAGGGTTTCCGTCTTGGGGCTACCAATGGAGTAGAGAACCGGGTTCTCAACCTCACATACAAGAAAATATATCAAATCCAAGCTATCCTTCAATGGCCTCCTTCTCTTCTTTTATAGATCTCATGGACCTCTCTATTTTATTATTATTTTACATGAAGCACTTTACCCTCTTATTAAAATATTCTTTTTAATGTGGGAAAGAGTAAATCGGCTGCCATGCCTCCTCTGGTCACTGAAACTCATGTCCAACCATCCCATCATGTAGGTATTCTCGTTCTGGTTACAACGGGCTACTACACTAAGGTGTTCTATAACGTATTCCTCTTGGAATGCCACATGAGCGTAATTAATTGAGTTAAGCCCAAAAATAACTCAGTTTTCCGAAAGTTGTTGGAATGTACCGGAATGAAAGGCAAACTATGCGGATGACACCAACCTCATAGAAACTCTTCAAAACTCCTCCAAAAAGTCCCTGGGCCCGCTGATGACACCAACCTGTACCTATGACCTGTCTGCTCCCAACTTTGGAAGTCCATCATAACCCTGTCATAAGGAACACCAAAAAAAGGAATATTACATGCAAAAATATCCGAAAAATATCGACAAATATCGGCAAGCATAAAAAATAATTTTTCAAATTTTTAAAAATTAGCCGATATTTTCAAAATTTAGCGATATTTAGCCAATATTTGAAAATATCGCGATATTTTGCCAATATTTTCAAGCCGAAATATTGTTTCCCTGAAAATATCGTGATATTTGCAATATTTCGTGAAATATCGCAGATATTATCAACATTGTTTTATTATACCCCAAAAGAGGTGAATAGCCACGTTTCACTAGGGTTGTAACTTTTCAAAAAGAAAAAGAAAAAATATTATAAATATATATAGAAAAAAAAAACAAAATAATGTTGAAAATATAAAGGTTGAATAAAAGAGAAGTGAAATTTATAGTTTGTAATTTTGACTATTTTACTTTAATAAAGTTAAGTTATAAATAAAGTGGGTGAAGAGGGACACACTTAACTCACACTTAGGATAAAAGTATTTCCTAAAGTCACTTGAGAGACATGATTAATTGGCAGCGTGGGGCCTAGAGGTCGAAGTGGCAGCGTGGGGAAAAGGACAGCGTAGGCAGCGTGGGCCCAAGCCAGCGCAGTGAGTGTAATATTCCCTTTTTTTGGTGTCACCTATGAGACTTCCAGAGTTAGAAGTAGACAGTCATAGGTACAAGTTGGTGTCATCAGCGGGCCCAGGGGATATTTGGAGGGGTTTTGAGGGGTTTCTATGCAGTCGAGTGGAATTCGCTTGATATATTCCATCATCTGAGCAGTTTGGCTTTCGTTCTGGTGCATTCTGACAACTTTCGGAAATTTGAGTTATTTATGGGCTTAACTGAGCTGATTACGCTCAAGGTGGCATTCCGGGAGGAATATATGATGGGACACCTTAGTGTAATAGCTCATTGGAACCGGGACGAGGATACCTACATGGTGGGACGGTTGGACACGGGTTTCAGTGACCGAACGAGGTGTGGTAGCCGATTTACCCTTTTTCTGCATTAAAAAGGAATATTTTAATAAGAGGGAAAAGTGCTCCATGAATAAAATAATAATAAAATAATGCTCTAGAAGGCTCCAAGAGATATATAAAAGAAAGGGAGGAGGCCATTGAGAGATATCTTTGGCTCATATCATTTTATTGTATGAGAGGTGTGAGACGTGGTTCTCTACTTCAGCCGTAGCCCCAGGACGGAAATCCTCGGGTGATTTGTGAATGTTGGACGAAAACCCAACTCTCTTGAGGAGACTTCACTCAGAAGTTTCGTAGAGCTTCAGGGATTGGTGTGAGGATCATTTAGGTCTTCAACTCGTGCTTCATTATCTTCAGTGGGTTCAGTGACAGCTGTTGTCGGAGGGAGAGTGCAGCAGTTTAGTTTTGAGGCCAGCGGAGTGCAGCAACTCATCTTGGTGGCCAGTTTTCCATCTCAGCTCTTCCTTTGGGTTAGATGTATTTGTAACCCCAGTATTATCTATAATAAAAAAATGTTGAGATTCTTCCTATTTGATGTGTTGATAGATTGTAGTGCTTATGTATTCCATTTTACATGGCAATCTTCTATTTATTAATTCAGAAATTTTATGGTAATATGTTGGGTTAGTGTGATTTATGCAAATTTAGTTAAATATCCCATTTGGGGATATTACAGTGGTATCAGAGCATCAAACTTGGCTCAGCCTACGGGGTTTCTGTTTTCCAATTACAGATTTTTCAAGGGTTTTGGTGGTGCCGAAAGAAAATTATTTCATTGAATTCTACTATTTGCGGTGAAATTATCTTGGGCATTAGCTATTCTACAAGCCGCTATGAAATGTACCAAAAAAAAAAGGATTATGTGAATTTTTCAATTGCTTGATAATCATTCGAGGAGTTTGAGAGTTAAATAAGGAAGGCCATCAAATTATATCGAATTCAAGTGGGGTCCATCAAAATCATCCCCAGGCTAAATATATTCTTATCAAAAGTCTATTGTGTTGATAGAATCATCGGCCTAGCTGGTGGGGAGTCAAGCGGGCTATACGTGGGAGTCCACAGTTACACCAGAGCTGCCAGGTGGCATTTGAAGGCCAATTTCATTTTAAGAGCACTGTAATTATTAAATATACTTTGGAGACCAATGTTTATGGTTCAAAATTTTGGGTTATCGTTTGACATTTGCAAAGAGTCCCGGACCAAATTTCTGGAGTCAACATTTTAATTGGGTATTGCATTTGATTTATTCTCAGAAGAATTAGGCTTTCCCCCCTCCCGTGAACAACAGCGTCTCCCTCACCTGGCACGAATTTTGGTCATGCAGAAGGCTGAATTCATTACAGAGGAGGACAAGTTCGACAAGGGCTTATGCATAAATCTCCTTGCTAGACTGAGTTCAAAGAGTTGTGCCCCTTTTGATCTCCGTCAAAATATTCTGTGAAGGTCGAGACGATTAATTCCACCGAACGCTGTAACACCAAAAACCACGTATTATGCGTACTGTGTGCTCCACGAGAGCCAAAATGTATTCTTCGATGCAGGTGGGCCGTATTAATTTCTTCAGGCAGGAAGATACGTAGGGAGACTGAGAGTATTTGCGGAGGGCCGATTCTGTCTTCGTGAGGCATGATTTCAGTTCCTTGACTGAATCCTTTGCGGTCAAATCAATTCAGCGACTGGAGCTGAACCATTCGTGTCATATTGGCGTTAAATTAAACGCGGTTTGCACTTGGCTACCAATAATAACTAGAAATTATAAAGAAACCGAGAAACATTCCCTCTCATTGTTGCACGAGTATCCCAACCACCTGGACGAGTTTTTCTGAAGGGCCGCATTTGTAATTGGGAGGCCGAATCAGTGTGCTTGGTCAATGAAGTCCCTGGGGGGCTGAGTTGGAGCTAGACACATTACTGCAACACTATTTCTATGGACAAAATAACCAGAATCACTCTCTGTATACGCAAATTCGCTGAAGGATGTTTGAAGGGCCTGTATGAGCCATTTTTCTTGTAGTTGGACGTCGCTGGAGTTCCTTCTATGCGTGTACATTTCTCTGCATACTCAAAATAGTCAAGCGCAGCTTGCTGGAGGAAAACAAATTTTTGCAGTGGCTAAGCAGCATTCTGGGCATAGAACAAACTCTGGGTATTTTCTGGTACCTACAATACTGTCATTTCGCATAAACCAGGTTCATAAATTCTGCCCACAGTATTTTTTTCATCTCTATATCTTGTGATGCTATGACTGTCCCTTGTATTTATTATTGCTGGAGTTAATGGATGTGAAACCTTTATGCTCTCATTCTGGAATAATGCATGTTACTGGCTGTTATTACTTCTTAAATCAAACACAGTGAAGGGAAGTTACAACCTTATACACTTGCCCAAGTTATAAGATCATATTTGAGTATTTCTGGGTTGAATATTTCTCATGTACTACTATTGGAACATCTCTGAATTACATATGTAGTATTGGGTAGTTGATTGCTTCAACTCAATCAATAGAAGAATCCACCTACAACCATAGTCATGCCAATTGTTTGACAAATCTCATCAAAGGAAGATTCCATATAACTCAGAAATTTTGCTGGGGGCAAATTATATGTGACTAAGAAATGGGGTTTTTAAAGCACCTATTTAACCAACACAACAGCACCCCAGTGAACCATGAGACACAACCAGAAACTAAACATAACAACAAACCCTTTTCAAGAGGGATCTACGCCATCCTTCAAAAAGGACAGCCAAAGGATTTGCAAGGAGAATTGGGGATTGGTCACAGAATTTTTGCACTTGGGACAGATTTGAAACACATGAAGATGTCATGGAGAGTTTTGTCCAAACTCGATGAGCTTAATGAACTTTTGTCCAAAATAAGCCAAGAAGAAGGGAAGAAACTGATTTGGGCTCTAAAACCTGCTATGCTTGCTCTTATACACCCCAAATTCTTGGAGGAACCATGTGAGGGGGTTAGCCTTCCAGTTGCATCATGCATCAACAACATGATGAAGTTGACCGTACCTATAGCTCCATACAGTGATGAAGTTATGAGGAGGATTATGAGATTGATAGTAGAGACTTTTCAAGATTTGAACAACAATGCAGGCTCTCCCTTTGGGAACAAGCTTGAAATTTTATGGAGTATGGCCACATTTGAGACGTATGTCATCATGTTTGACCTTGAGTGTGATGACTTGATTCTGCAGATGTTCCAATGCTTCTTCAACATTAGGAGACATCATTCTGACACCGTCATAGCACATATGCAATCCATCTTGTCATCATGTATCAGAGACTATGAGACCATTGGCTGAGAGTTGCAAACTAGGTTGTTGAGCATTTGGAGGAGAGAGCAGTTGGTCTCACCTGCTGCTTATGAGCTAGCCCAAAGGCTGGTTGAGCAGAATATTGGGCTATTCGGGAGACAGTTGACCAGGGAGGAGCTGCTCCAGTTTGGTGGATCTGACAGCAGGAATGAGCTGAGAACGAAGGGACTTTGCTTCATCTACAAAGGACCTTAGGAGCCTGATCACTCATGCTTGAGTGATGCAGATGATGTGGCAGAGGCAGGACAGGAGGGCATTCCTTCTGTATGCGAGGGTGAGGACTCCTCTTCAGATGAGTCCATGGGATCAGTTGAGGACGCTTCTAGGGAGCGAGAGCAGTCATGCAGAGATGATGACACTAGACCGGAGTTGTGTTCCAGTGTGCAGGGTGAGCAGTCACGAGACTCTACGGGAGATACTCTGGGTGATGAGTCACTTGTGACGATTCAGCCAGAGCAGCATATGATGGAGCCTGAGTCAGCAGAGGAGGATACTATGCACATCAGGCATGATATTCCTTAGGGGGAGAGCCAGATGGGCGCCCACATTGAGTCTATGATGGATATGCAGCTAACATTGGGGTCAGCCATTGAGGTGGAGCAGTCAGATGCACAGACATCGAGTACGGTGACAGTAGTTGCAGATCCATATCCTCTTGAGGTGTTGAAGGTTGATGAGATGGTTCTGCAGGGGACTAGTAGACAGCAGGAGCATGACATTCCTGATCAGGAGTGGGAGGAGTTGTTGGAGATGGTGGAGCATCCATCTGTGGGCCGACACATTGATGAGCTGCAGATAGGTGCATATGCAATCAGCAGAGCCGTGGTACCCTCAGGGAATAGCACTCTCCAGGAGTACATAGATGGGGCTTGCAGCATATCTTGCCCACTTTGGCCCATTATAGAGAGAGGGGCTTTCTTCTACAGGCATTTTTTTTTGGCAGACGGGGCAGAGCAGCGTGAGTTGATTATGAGCTAGCGACAGTTCTCTGGGCATATTCTGTATGCAATTGACACTACATTGGATTCTTCTTCCAGGATAGATTGGCGAGAGATCATGAGCTGGTACCCTCTTGATGGTACAATTTCCTTCATAGGGATCACAGTAGAGCAGGGGCCCTTAGACATAGCACATGTTACAGATTCCAGAATCCAGCTGGCAGTGGGGCACAGGTCATCGTTTCTTCAGCACTCCATCACGATTTCAGGAGAGCAAGATCAGCATTGGATTTAGTCAGGGGTTGGATTGGAGAGAGATGATGAGTTGGTACACAGTTGGTGGGGCAGCTTACACCGTCATAGATATAGTGCAGCAGGAGACGTGGTCTTCACCTCTTAGAGCATCAGTTATAGCCAGAGGCAGTGCGCAGTCCGAGCCGTGGGACTTGGGCGATGATTGGCCATCGTGGTGTGGGGATCCGGGAGGATTGTTTGTTGACTGGTACAGTGAGAGATTAGTTTGGGATCCCGACATTGAGGGGTCTATACTGAGTGTCTTGACCCAGGTGCATAGTAGCACCCATGGGTTTGAATGGGATCCGGGCATTGGGCCTCAGTTGCAGTGGGCCAATAGGGTGGCCCACATATTTGGATTGCTTGAGGGCAAGAAATCTTAGGGCGGAAGGTCTGAATATTCCCTTTTTTGGTGTCACCTATGACAGGGCTAGGATCGACTTCCAGAGTTAGAAGTAGACCGGTCACAGGTACAGGTTGGTGTCATCAGCGGGCCCAGGGGCTTTTTGGAGGGGTTTCGAGGGGTTTCTATACAATCGGGTGGAAGTCGCTTGATATATTCCATCATCCGAGCAGTTTGGCTTTCGTTCCAATGCATTCTAACAACTTTCGGAAATTTAAGTTATTTATGGGCTTAACTCAGCTGATTACGCTCAAGGTGGCATTCCGGGAGGAAGATATGATGGAACACCTTAGTGTAATAGCTCACTGGAACCGAGACGAGGATACCTACATGGTGGGATAGTTGGACACGGGTTTCAGTGACCGAAGGAGGCGTGGTAGCCGATTAACCCTTTTCTACATTAAAAAGGAATATTTTAATAAGAGGGAAAAATGCTCCATGAATGAAATAATAATAAAATAATGCTCTAGAAGGCTCCAAGAGATCTATAAAAGAAAGGGAGGAGGCCATTGAGAGATATCTTTGGATCATATCATTTTATTGTATGAGAGGTGTGAGACGTGGTTCTCTACTTCAACCATAGCCCCAGGATGGAAACCCTCGGGTGATTTGTGAGTGTTGGACGAAAACCCAACTCTCATGAGGAGACTTCACTCAGAAGTTTCACAGAGCTTTAGTGATTGGTGTGAGAATCATTTAGGTCTTCAACTCGTGCTTCATTATCTTCAGTGGGTTCAGTGACAGCTATTGCCGAATGGAGAGTGCAGCAGTTTAGTTTTGAGGCCAGCGCAGTGCAGCAACTCATCTTGGTGGCCAGTTTTCCATCTCAGCTCTTCCTTTGGGCTAGATGTATTTGTAACCCCAGTATTATCTATAATAATAAAAAATGTTGAGATTCTTCCTATTTGATGTGTTGATAGATTGCAGTGCTTATGTATTCTATTTTACATGGCAATCTTCTGTTTTAATTCAGAAATTTTATGGTAATATGTTGGGTTAGTGTGATTTATGCAAATTTAGTTAAATATCCCATTTGGGGATATTACAGTGAGAGAGGGACAGCGTGGCTCAAGGAGACAGTGCAGTTGATGGTGGGGCCTAGGTGAGAGCAAGGCTCTCCAAACATAAAAAGGGAGAGGGTCTCCTCATTTTGATTCATTCTGATTATGCATCTTTGTTATTTGTCTATTGACATTGAGCACGCTTGCTATTGAGGAAAGTCTGCACATATTGTTCGGTACATCGAGTGCCTCCGTGCAGAGATCCCAACCTCAACCCCGAGGGACTTCAAGTGCCTGCTCGGGTGAGGAGTTCCATCTTTTTTTTGCCAAAGAGAGTTGCAGCAACCACAGTGGGGAGCATTCATTGGAAGAGACAGTGCAATCAGTGAGAGGGAGGATGCAGTCTTGGAAGGAGGTGGTTCCGGATTGAGGGTTTATCAGGGGATTCAACTCGGGAGAGTTGGAAAGGGGTCAGCCCTTCCCTATTCCATCATTTTGGTAGAGTCGGAGGCCATTATTTGCAGCAGATCATTCAGGGCCAGCGTTTCTCATTGGGGAATAGCGTAGTGCCTCAAGGGAGTCATTTTCGAAGGTCAGCCATTTCTGGAAAGCTTTCTGGGCATTTTTGGGTATTGGGTGGAGAGGCCATTCCCAAAGCTTCACAATTTTCCGAAGAGGGGAGCAGCCCCAAATAGTCATTTCATTCCAGCAGTAGCAGCAACACAGCAGCAGCACCAGCAGCACTGGAGATTACACGGTCATTGAGAGAGCAGTCATTCCGCGATGTAGTCTGAGAGTATTTCTACGCTTGCCTAGTGCAAGCCAAGGTGTTATCATTTTGATCACCTTTGTACTCATTTCATCTTTCAATATTAATAAAATGGCTCAGCGTTCTCCATATTGTCTATTGTTCATGTGATGTCTCTCTAGTTGTTGTAGTTCATTGTTTATATGCTTTATATTGCTGTCTATTTCTATTCGGAATATTACATAGTTAAACCATAAAAAAGGGGCAAAAATATTTAATATTCGACAAACAAAATGCAGTCTAATTCGAAAATGATAAAGGAAGGAAGGTTCTCTTATAAAGGTATTGCAATTGTAGATTTTAGATTATTTACATTAAAGGAATGTATCCAAGGGAAAGAGATTAGTATCGCTATTAATTCAAGCATCAAGGATAATTACATCAATATTAATTTGGAATATCAACTATTAGTTCTAGAGCCAAATATAGGCAAACGAGAAGGAATTTTGGCAAAAAAGAATATGAAATTAATGATTTACAAGTGACAGTTGATCGTTATGAGTATATATCTCAATTCTGTGTCGTAACTATGCTTGACAAAGAGGTTGACATAATTCTAGGTCGACCTGGATTCAAGGAAATAGGTACGTTCATGTTAAACACAGAAAAAAAAAAAATTTCTTGATGTTCCCTTACAAGAAGAAGATGGTCACGTTCCAAGATATGACAACGAAATTAGAACTGATAATGCCTTCATCAAAAAATATTAAGGATATTTCGAAACTAATGTTTCAAGAGAATCCAAAAACAGTATCAAAGAAGCAGAAAGAGCTTGAAGAAGTCATATCCAATAAAAAAAAGGAAAATTCATGTTTGAAGGAGCATAATTAGAAACTACTTACACAAGTGAGAAAATGTAAAGCTAAGAAACACCAATTAAAACAATAAAAGGAAATTTCTAAAAAGAAACTCAACGAAAGTCTATCAGGAAAATAAGAGGCAAGTTTATGCTTAAAGAACCTTAACCAAAGGCCATGAGAACAAATCAATTGTTTAAAAGATGAGAAGCTTGAATGCCAGAATAAAGTTGACTCGGAAAATGAGGAACTACATCTCAAAAACCATAATCAAAGTCTACTCACTCAAATTAAGAAGCTTAAGGATCATAAGAAATCATTCAAAAACAAATTAAAAGAACTTATCACAAAAGAAGTGTCAAAGTCTTCAGTCCAAGTGGAAGAAAGAGGAACGAATACTGATCCAGTCAATATCATAACTCAAGAAAATGAGAAGCCAATAGAAGTTAAAACATATTCAGATGTTGCAGTTCAAACCAGGGTTGCGGGGAAGCTTCACCCCCCCCTCGTTCCCGCTCCCGAAACGCGCTCCGTTCGGGAGATTTTTGGGAGCGCTCGGAAACGCGCTCTCAAAAATGCTTCCTGAGGGGAGCATTTTCGGGAGCGTGTTTCCAACCCTATAAAAACGCTCCCTACTTTTTCGGGAGCGTTTCCGGAAGCGCTCGGGAGCGAACGCTCCCTAAGCGCTTCCAGCGTTTAAAAAATGCTTCGGGAGCGTTTTTTAAACACCGGAAGTAGTCGGGGAGCGTTCGCTCCCGAACCCTCCCCGGCAAAAAAAACGTTTACCGCCGACGAGAATTTTTTTTTTGTTGAAAAATCGTTTTTTTTTTAAGAGGGAGGGAGGCTCATTTTGTTTATTGTTTGTAGTTGAGTGAGTGAGAGAGTGAGAGGAGCAAGAGGAGCAAGAAGGAGAGCTTGAGAGCGAAGCTGCAGAAGTGACAAGGAGAGAGCAAGGAGCAAGCTGCAAGGCAACAGGAGGATTGCAAGAAAGAGGTAGGTCTTCTAGTCTAATTTTGTATTTTCTAGAATGAATTTGTAAGTTGTTTAAAAATGAAAACTTGATTTTTTTCTTGAATGTTGCATTTATTGTGTTTAAAACTTAAAAATTGAATTGTTTTTTTCCTATGTTGCATTTCATGTTCCCATTTGGCATTTCTCCATTTGTTTTGCAAGCTAGAAACTTGAAACTTGAAACATCATGGCTATATGGCTAGGGATTTTCCTCATGTTGGTTCCTTTCTTTGTAATAATGGTGGTGGAAAGAAGTAGAAAAAAGAGGCGAATCAGAGAAGAGGAGGATGAAGAGTAGGGTTATGGTGGATTTGAAGAAAATCCTGAAGAGGAGGAGGATTATGTTGAGGAGGAAGTGGGGAGTGGAGAACATGAGGACATAGATTCCCCAACTAGACAAGACCAAACTCAGACACCTTTGTGGAAATATGTTCAGAAACAGGAAGGAGGGAAAGGTGGTGGAACCACTAAATTTATTTGCCCCCATTGCAATAAACAATACCATGATTCATACACCCATGCGAGAAGGCACCTTTGTGGGAAAATGCCAAGGGATGGAGAAAAAAATATAGGAATCAAAATTTGTACTAGTGTGCCAGCAACATAAAGAGAGAAATATAGAAAGGAAGAGGAGGCTGCCCTACAGAGATCTAAAAGATCTAGGGGTTTCATTGATTCTTATTCAAGCCCATCACGTCATGAACAAACAAGTCCAACTTCCACCCATGCCAGTGGTTATGGAGGAAATGGCACATCTGGATTAAGGCGTAGAACCATATCCGATTTCCTGGACAAAGGGTGTAGGAATGATGTGGATTCAAAAGTTTACCAGTTTCTATATGCATGTGGGGTGCCATTCAATGTTCTTCGCTCACCTTATTCACATGAAATGGTTTCTGCCATTAATGATGCCCCCAAAGGATACAGGAGCCTTGGGTATGACAAGGCCAGAACCGTGGGTCTTGATCATGAAAATGCTAAAATAAACCATTCTTTGGCTAGAATGACAAATTCGTGGAATGAGCATGGGGTGTCCATTGTCTCTGATGGATGGACCAATGTAAAAGGAAAGTCATTGATAAGTGTTTTGGCTTGTGTCGGTTAGTGGTGCAATCTTCCTGTCAACATATGATTATTTAGACAAATTCAAAACCGGCATTAACATTGCAGAACCATTACTTGATATAATTGAAAAGGCTGGGCCATACAATGTCATACAGGTCATCACTAATAATGCTAATAACTGTAAGGCAGCAGGAGCAATTATTGAGGATAAATACCCCAACATATTTTGGTCTGGGTGTTTGGTTCACACAATGAACCTTTTGATGCATGATATCATTAAAAACAAACAACCTCAATTCAAATGGCTTGGTGATTTGTACAAGAGAGGTAAAAAATGATAAAATTTATTACAAATCATAGCAATACCCATGAGCTTTTCCATACTCACTCCAAATTGGAGTTGTTGAAGATAACAAAGACTAGATTTGCTAGCTATTACCTCACCTTCAGGCGCCTTTTGAAGGTAAGAGAGTCATTGGCTGCAATGGTATCAAGCCCACACTGGCAGGTATTAAAGGACAGGGCAGCGACAATAGTTGACAGGCAAGGTTTCGAACATGTGGAGGAGACCGCCCTTGACCCTTTGTTTTGGGCACGTGTGAGGGAAATTTTGAATTTCACCAAGCCCATTTATCACATGATTCGGTTCGCAGATACAGATAAAACAGTGATTGGGGAGGTTTATGAGCAGATGGATAGCATGTTGGGCCAAATAAAAGATGTTGTTAAGGATAATGATCCCAACTTGTATGCTATGATTCATGGTTGTGTGTGTGCACGGTGGAATAAAGTCAATGTTCCACTACATGCCTTGGCATATATCCTTACGCCAAAATATTACTCTCCATCTTGGTTGGGCCAACCTGCACCTGGAGGTGGGGTTAGGATCAAACCTCACACATATCTAGAGGTACAAAAGAGGTACATGAAGGCATTAGACAAGTTGGTACCCGACAGGGAGGAGTGTGCTAGATTGCGCCTTGAATTAGGCAAATACTTCAGTTGCACTGCTAACTTTGGTTCTTTCCATGCAATGGAAGACAGAGACAGATTTGAAGCTCTCACATGGTGGGAAGCATATGGCGGCATGGGACTTTTGCCAAAGTTGGCAAAAAAAAGTTCTCTCACAGGTTGTGAACACTTGTTCTGCAAAGAGGTGTTGGAGCACCTACAGCTTCATACATAATGTGAGAAGAAACAGGCTGAATGAAAACCGAGCTGAAAGCTTGGTTTATGTGCATTACAACTTGAGGTTGTTGAGCCATTACTGTGATCGGGTAAATGAGGATCAATCATACAGAGTCTGGGACAACAACCTAGAGGATGATAATTTGGAGGACGGCACGGTACATATGGAAGAATTGGAAGCAGAACTTTTTAGGGATGATGATGAAGCATCAGTAGCACCGCCACACACAGGGCCAGTCCCATCATCTACTGGTAGCAGTACGGGTGTGGGTGCCAGTGCCAGTGCCAGTTCTCGATATCAAACTATCGTTCCTTTGCAAATTCAGCCTCCACCTACTAGTCATGGTCATGGTACTCCTGAGAGTACTAGAAGACCACCATTTCCTCGTGGTTCGCACAAATTAGACATTTCTCGTGGGCGTGGCAAGGGGCCAGCCAATAGATAAAATAGATTTGTTGTTTACTAGTCTTTTCTATTTTCTAGTAGTTTTTATCTTTTATAACTGTTGACAGTTGAACAGTTGAAACTTGACTCTTTCATATATTTAATGACAATCTAAGTTTGAAGTTTGAATTTGAAAGGTGAAACTTTGAAGTTGGCATTTATAATTTTACAAGTCATTATGAATTATGAATATGATGCTTCATGAAAGTTATATGGTGATCAATGAATCAATGATGATAAATGTTATATAATATCAATGATGATAAATGTTATATATTGAATTTTGAAATCAATGAATCAATGATGATAAATGATATATATCAATGATGATAAATGTTATATATTGAAATTTGAAATCAATGAATCAATGATGATAAATGTATATTGAATTTTGAAATCAATGAATCAATGATGATAAATGTTAGATTGAAATTTGAAATCAATGATGATAAATGTTATATATTGAATTTTGAAAGCTTGAAACCTTCAGATTGATGATTCGCGAGACTCAAGAGTCAATATGTTGTATGCTTCCAACTTCTGGGCGTGGTTGATGAAGATTATAACTTCTAGATGATTGATGTTATATGATTCAATCTATGTTTTTATGTTTTTTATGTCTAATTCATCATTCTACATGTTTTTGTTGACATATATGCATCAAAATATAAAAAATATATAAATATATATATATATATATATATGCTCCCCAAAACGCTCTGGACCGGAAGCTTCTAAAAATGGTGCTCCCACTCCCGCTTCCAAGTAACCTTGGTTCAAACAATGGAAATTTCAAGTGATGATTCAGTAGCCAATTCAACAACAATGGTTTGTGAAGTAAAACCGGAAACTGCCACACACATGATAAGGGAAATTCCAACCAGAAGAACTCCTTATCGACATATGAATCATAATAGCAGACAACTAAGTCAGTCTACATATTTGAACCATTTAGAGAGGAAACAATATATTTATGTTCCAAGGAATGCTGAAATTGTAGAATCTAGTCCTATGATAACTATTCATTACAAATTTCCAGTGATCGAAAGATTCCACAGAAGATTAATCTAGAATGGTCAGATCCATTCTCAGTCCAGCAATTTTGTTTATCACTTAGAGCATCATATCGTCTAATGTTGAGATTTTGGGGTGTTGGGGTAGCATCGGATGTGCTCTAGCTCCCAAAATTTGTGGAGGGACTAGAGTACATGAGATCTCCAAGACCCAGAAAGCGATTTAAGAAAATCCATCTTGTTTAAGAGATATTTAATTAATTAATATTTTTAATTAAGGACCCTAAGTCTAACTTAGGAAAATTAAAAGATTAAAGTTAATTAAATTAAACATGTGATGAAAATGACTTAAGTCACATGGATCAAGCATCTTCTAATCTTAGCTGTCGATTCAAGATTAGATCACGATCGTTGATGTTTCAATGAGAAAAGTATAAGAAGAGGGCTTGGGGTCAATTGGAGAACACACACAGTGGCACAGCACTGAAACTAAGCTGGAATTCTAGGGCGTGGTTTGCTAAGAATTTCAAAAGTGTTTCAGCTGCAGCAAGAGGCAGTATTGGCAAGGGGGATGGTTTGATGCCAAGCCAAGAATACAACGAGGGTAGAGAAGCAGCAGACCGAGGCAGTGTAGAGGCAAAAGCTACGCAGCTCAGCCAAGAGCCCAGCAGGGGCAGCACAGAGGCATCAGGAACTACGCAGGCTTGACGCGGGTCTAGAAAGGGCAGCATAGGGGCAACAGGAGGTCAACAAGGCTGACGTAGGCCTAGCCAAGACAGCGCAGGGGCAGCGTAACCCAGTATGGGGCGACACAATCCCTTCCTGAGCAGCGCAGGGGCTAATGCATGCCATCAGGGCTGGCGCGGAGGGCTTGAGAGCAGCGTTGGGGTTTTTGAAGACTGAAAAGGGTTGAGTTTTGTAAATCCCGTTTGAGGGTGTGAATCAGTCAGTTTTTTTGTCTCCAGAACAGAGGTATAGTTGCAGTTCTTTTATTTCTCTGTCGGGTTAACCAATTTGGTGCCCAGATTTGTTGTTCTTAGATTCTGCTTCATAATATAAACCCTCTAGCAACGAGAAGATCGGTTTTCCCGCATTGGGTTTTTCCGGGGACAGTTGTCCAGAAAATCCTTGTGTGTCACTTTGTCATTGTGCATGTTATTCAGTTTAGACCTGTATGTGTAGGTTGTTAATGTATTTACTTCGATGTTAATGCTGAAGATTTCACATTAATAACTTAATGTAAGTAGGAGAAGTAAATCAAAAATTTAATAGTAGGGTTTATGTTTGAGCATATTCAGAAATTTTCACATCTAGTATCAAAGAAGATGAAGGTTCAATGGCGAGAAGATACTCAAAATGCGAAAAGAGATCAAACCCTTTTATCAAAAAGCTTTGAGGACAAAGCTTTTTGAAGAGGAAGGCAATGTTATGAATAAAATATACATAGAATAATACAAATAATGTAAAATAATAATAATAATAAATAATGGTTAAATTAGTAACTAGTTAATGAAAAGGTATGTCCCTAGGAATAAAGTTCATTACATTGGTATCCGAGCATTCCTCTAAAGTATACGAACTTTGTTTGTTACAGAATTCAGCTGGGCAAAGGCTAATGGATAACACTGGTTTGCAAAAAGAGCTCACTAGTTTCTACAACCATCTTCTAAAATTATCGATCATATTCCTCATCTAGTCATGAAGGATCAAAATGCAGCGTTCATGAGAAAGATCACTATTCAAAGGTGGAAGAAGCAGTTATGAATCTGCCCAAAAATAAAGCATCAAGGTTTGACGAATTTACTTCAAACTGTTTCCAAGCTTGTTAGTCTTTTTTGGGTGAAGAAATTCTTTCTTTCGTAGAAGAGTCAAGGTTAAACCGTTCCATACACCTAGCACTCAATGCACCTTTCTTTACTCGAGTTCCCAAGACAGCCCAAGCAGCTGATCCAAATGGGTCTAGACCCATTGTGCTTTGTAATGACCTCATGGGTCTCCAAGTAAGTCGAAGATGTTTGTAGACCATCTGTAAGGGCTTAGATGATGGAATAAATGATGTCACATCAGTGTAAAAGTCTTGGGTCACCTGCTAAGTGTATGGTACAGCTGTGGGGCCAGTTGGGCATGGTATACCAGGTTCATCTTCTTTGTCCAATAAGTAGATCTCAAGCAATCTCTAAACATCTTTGGAGACCCAGGGAGTGTTGTCTACTATTGTGGAGGCCCATGGCTCTCTACACACACCCTACATGTGCCAATGCAGCCCTATGGAGAGGTAGGACCCCGTATAGGGAGACCAAACTCAAAATGGACACCATCTGCAATCCTGCATAAGATCCAATGTGTCCCCTAGCCTTCCAGCACAAAAAGTCATTAAAGTAATTGAGTAAAAGAGCTAACAAATGATGGACAACAAGTGGACACTTCATAATGGCATGCCCTTCCATAGTAGGTTTTGGCACGTGCTAATTAATGTCTCCAGGCTCCAAAGGGGGTTAACCAAGTACCTTATTAGATGGTTTCTGCCTTTAGAGGGGATAGTTTGTCCAAGGTACACCTTTCAAATGGTGGTGGCATTTGATAAACAGGTGGATGGAATAGGGAATGAAGGGGGCAAGGCCACATATCGGGGTACAAGGGTAGCTAGAATAAGGGTAGCCCACACCTGGGTATATAATGTATAGGAGAGAGCAATCGTGGTACATCAGGTGCCCCAACCTTGATTTTTCCACCCTTCTTTATATGCCTTTTTCCTTTATGATTTTTCTATGATTAGCTACTTGGTGCTCAAAGGATAAGAGCATGATGTGTAAGATATAGCAGTGGATACCTGCTTTTAGGTGGGGTGGTTCATTACTCACCAAGGGTTGAGACAATCATCGGTTCCCGAATGATAAAGGAGGCTTATCTAGGGACTATGGAACCATGGTAATGGTCAGGGGTATGGTGTAGTGCTCATGCATTGGCTTTTTCCCACGTGCTAAATTTGTTTGTCCTGACCATCTTTTGCATCTTGCGGTACATTTTCCTATTGAATGTGGCCATTTATGCTTTTACTTTTTTCTTTTCAGCTGCTTCAACCTTTGGGGCATCGTTCCAAGCCTGACCCAAGGTGGGGGCAAGGGAAAGGGGAGTCTAACCCTATGTAGACCCAGTGAAGAAGTGTGGACCCAGGTGGGAAGGATGATGAATGGGGTTATAATAAATGGCAGGGAAGTGATATATGTGGATGAGGGAGCGGGACCACACAACCAAAATCGAGGTTTCCCAAGTAGTACCACCATAAAACCAAATGGTCAGTAAAGGACATCCTACAGGACTAAGATCCAAGGGTAACATCCAAAAGAGGTCTAGGGGACAGGAGCACAAACTAAGCCCACCCTTTCTGCCGAATCACCTCACTAATCTATTCCCAGAAGTGTCCATGATAAGCAAACTCAATACTCGGTTACCAAATGAGAAGACATACCTTCAAGTTCAGGAAGCCCACCTTCAAACATACGATCATGACAGATGGGTGAGGGGCCACATGGTTGGCTCAAGTGGCAGAGAAATGGAACAACGAGCTAGTTGGTGCATGCAAGGGACTGTTGGCTGCTGGCTGAGGACAATCTTGGAGATAAATTTTCTCCTAGGGATATCACCCACAAAGTGGCGAGTAACAAGGTAAACTGGGGTTTTGTAACAACAAGAATTTCATTTTCAGCCATAAAAAGGCTAGACTTTTTGGTATTTGTGCATATATTTCATTTGGAAATCATCTTTAGACCTTAAATTTGTCTTGCTGACTTTTTATTTAATACCAACTAGGGGTGGACATCTTGAGTTTCCTGGATGTTATATTCATTTAAAATTTCAAAAATTGTTAGTTATCTATAACCCTATTGCTATATTTCTTTAAGCCCACTTTTACTTAATTATCAATTGTTTCAAGGGCTGAAATTACTGCTGCTGTAATTTACCAACTTTATCTCAAGTTTTGCAACAGCCATTATCTTTTTCTTCATTTGTAGTGTTTGGGGATCCTCATGTAACAAGTATTGATTTGATAAGCCTCCTAAATTTCCCTAGATCCCTATCCATTCAAATCCGGAAATTGCATTGAAGAACCACCTTGTCCTTACCTCAATCATTATATTCCATTGGCGGTATATCCAGTAGCTATAGAGGCATCTTTATACTTGATTGTGTCTTTCCTTAGAAACCCTAGATACTACTAGGTCTATCCTTCACTAAAATGAGGGAAGTTGCCTAGGTGACAGTGATAACAGTTCCATGTTCCACTAATCTTAGCACCTTGTAAAGGCTTTGCATCGAGGTGCTAGATTTTGTGATAACAAGTACTAAAGTGCAAAACCCATACATTACATTATTAATCACTTTCTTCCTAGTAAACAAATCTAATTGTTTCCAGGTGACAGATATTTATGTAACTCTTTGAACAGCTTTCTATAGCTTCCTTTTAACTAGTTAATTCAAGAAACTTTATCTTTGATAGTACATAGATCTCTTCATGAGACCCCAAAATTATGGGTTACATAACATACTTTCAAATTCAACTCCTAAGGCAAAACTTATGGTCATTAAAAGATACATGCTGAAAAACCTAGCAATTTTCAAGAATTTTTTAGAAATTGGGATTCTTTAATGCAAAGGAAGAAAAAGAAGACCTCTATTTGTTTAGGGAAATCCATCCGCTCTATGGCATTTAGATATGATGTTCTTGATGTATCTGCTAATTAATTGTAAATTTAATATATGATTCATTTTAAACAAATGAAACTGAAATAAGACTCTAAACTTGGAAACAAATACCGTTATGAAGATTTTCATAGTTTGGTATCTTTTAAATAGGGAACCATTTTATTCAAACTACCAACAAACATGAGGAGGAAGAGATAATTTCTTCTTCCATATGTCATAGCTATAGTGGTTACCTTTTTCACAAAAAAGAAAAAGTAAAATGAGACTATAAACTTGGAAACAAATACCTTTACAAAAATTTCCATAGTCTGACATCTTGTACAAAGGAACCATTTTATTCAAACTACCAATACACATGCGGAGGAGGAAGAGACGAATTTCTTCTTCCATATTTCCTAGCTACAGTGGTTACCTTTTTTATAATTTCCTCTGGACTAAAGATAGTATGGCTTATAGGAGTAAAAACATCCACTCCCAGTTTTAATGCAAATTCCTGGTAGAAACAATGAATTTAATCAATGTGAGAAATTCAATATCTAATGCAAAAAGAGGCAAACTTGAAGAGAGACAAATCTATACTTTCAAAGGAACTAGAAAAATTCAAACATACTAAAATTATAAGAGCTTCATATAACATAAAAATGCCAGTACTTACTTTTAGGACTTCCCTTGAAAGGTAGAAATCCTCCAGTCAAGAGTAATAATCTACAACTCTATTGTTGATTTTTTGAAGGTGTAAATTTTAAATTTATCAATGAATTACTAGACTCCTGTCAGACCTGTGATTATCAAAAGGCTTGTTGACCACACTTGTGTCAACAGTTCCAAGAAGCAGAGTACAAAGAAGTGGGCAATTTTTTCAAGATAATTGTCATCATTCAGCTTCATTTCATCATTCTAATCCCAAATTCTGCAACAATTTTGTAAATGATACTAGCATGACTATTAAGCCATGTAATAACACCTAGGTAAGCCTATGATTCTTCTCAAAGGACATCATCCTAGGGAGCTTTTTAACCTCCCCAAATTATGTGTGTTTGAAACATGAATAATTCCCAGAGTTCTTCTCCCAGATGTGCCCCAAAGCTAGGATGGCACTCTTTGATGAGGTCTTAGGTGAGTCCTAGTGTTTATCGACCCTATTTATTTTTCATACTAAATTATGTGTCTTGTCACAGAATTTGGTGAAGTCTTGAGGGTCTATGTCAAATGTGTATTTCCCCTTCTATGGGTTGTGTTGTAATATTTTGATGTAAAAGTGTGTCTAGAATAGTTTAGTGCATTTTTCATACTAGATTATGTGCCTTGTCACAGAATTTGGTGAAGTCTTGAGGGTCTATGTCAAATGTGTATTTCCCCTTCAATAGGTTGTGTTGTAATATTTTGATGTAAAAGTGTGTCTAGAATAGTTTAGTGCATGGTTACTCACATTTAGACACCATGCCTAAATTATTTTTTAGATCCACTTACAGGGTGGAAAAATATTTATTCCTCTATTGAGTCCTTTGATTAATTTTTCTGGAAAAAATAATCAAAAATTAATTAGATTTGAGTCAAAAAATTAATTTGAGAGAAATTAAATTGTCTCCAAGTGGAAAATCATCAAAAATTCGTGGGTCCTGTTATCCACCACCTGTGGTTAGTGTATAGGAGAATTTTTTTTCTCCTAGATGGTCTTACACCAGCAGCTAGCAGCCCCTTGAATCCAAAAGATACCTCAATGTGTCATTGTCTCCGCCACCTAAGCCATCCCTATGGTCCCTCGACCACTTGTCATGATTGTATGTTTGAAGGTGGGCCTCCTGACCCCAAAGGTATGGCTTTTCATTGGTATAGTTGAGTAATTTTCCTTACTTGTCATGGACACTTTTGGACATAGATTGGTGGGGGGATCTGATGGAAAGAATGGGTTAGGCTTGAATTCTTGTCTCCACTGCCCGCTTTCATGGTTACCCTTGTATCCTAGTCCTGTTGGATCTCTTTTACCAGTCATTAGCTTAGGGTTGGCACTACATGGGAAACCCCAATTTTGAATGTGTTGTCTCGCTTCCCGACACCACCTACATCACTACCCTTCCACTCATTTTAGCCTCATTCATCTCTTTTCCCATCCAAGTCCACATGTGTCCACTGGGTCCACATAGGGTTAGCCTCTCCCTCCCCTTGTCCACACCTTGGGTCAGCCCTGGAACGATGCCCCGGAGGTTCATGCAGCTAAAAAGAAAAGAAAAAGCATAATTTGGCCACTCTCAACAAGAAATGTACCATAAAATGCAAAAGATCGTTGAGACATACAAATTTAACAAGTGGGCAAAAGCCAAACATGAGCTTTACCGCTCCCTATGGCCATCACCCTGTTTCCTATGGGCCCTGTTACCACTCAAATCAGCAGGGGGCTGAAAGGGGGATCCTAATAGGGAAACTGATATACTAAGTGCAATGGTGGAGGCTTAGCCCACTGTCACCACGGCTAAGACTCCCTACTCTTTATGGAATTTCACCGATGGGAGGAGTATCAATGTTTTTGGGAAGCCACTTATAAAGGAAATGTCAATGGATATGTATGTAATGATCCCAATAACCCTTTCCCAAGGATGGGGTGAAGAATGGTGCTTGCTTGCTCTTTAAGCAAGGGGCTTGCCTTTCAAGGGAGAGGGGATGAGGATAAGGGAGAGGGGTACAACTTGAGGAGGCACTTCCCGATTCCTAAAATCCTATATGAACTTGGTTTCCTAAACAGCCCTTGATGATTTTTCTTTGATAGGAAACGGGACCACACGGAACCAAGTGGACCCAGCCCAAGTTCGGGGATGGAATATAGCAACCAATGATGTTCCTATCCTGGACAAGGTGAGGGAAAAGGATCAAACAACAAATTTTGCAAAAAAGTTAAATTGATCCTGCTAGGGTCTAGCCTTGGGGATGCCTAGGCAAAATTTGGTCCTAGAGCTAGGGCTTGAGATTCAAGGAGATTCCACCGTGGGAATTGCCTCAAATTTGGAGGAGGGGGAGGCGACCCGCCAACGCAGTAGCCTCCAAGAGATCGAATTTTTCCTGGGAGTGGATTCTCGAGAAATTGATGCCTTAGGTGACTTATCAAGGCTAGGCCTGGGGAAAAGGGAAAAAAGTGAAAAAAGGAGGGGAAAATGAATACCCTTTTGAGGGACCAATGCCTATTTCCCTTGGGGATATGGAGTAAAGGATGATAATGTTTGAGAACTCGGCTTCTTGATCAAGGAGGCTCGAAAAGTCAACTTCGTCCAATGTTAAGGGAAAAAGAAGAAACGTAACCTTCAAGCATTTATAACTCATGCAAATAGTGCATAACATCAATATATACCCTCATAAGGAGTTCAAATTAGCCTATGGGCCTACATTAGCCCCTAATTTGTAATATCTCGTTTCAGGGATATCTCAAAAACACGGCAAACTCCAACCAGAGATGGACTGGGAGGGCGTTTACCAGATATGCCGCCTCTGAAAAGAGGAGGAAATCTGGAGGCTACCTAGCCCTTTCCAGACTCTGTCTAAGAGTATGAGATAAACACACCAAGTGATATAGAACTAGAATGCTCAAGAATATATAAAAATAACAGTGCAGCAGACATATAATAGCATAGAAAGAATGTACGGCAACTCATCCAGAAATATAGAGAGGAAATGCTAAGCCATTTTATTAAACTGAGAAATATAATGAAGTACAATCGGTGATTAGAGTGATGGCACCTAAACTTTCTCAAGGCAAGAGAAGAAATACTCTCAGAATACACCAGAAATAGTTGCTCTCTGAACTGCGTCCCAACTGCTGGAAAACTGTCGTGTAGCTGCTACCACTGAAATGAACTGATAACTAGGGGTTGCTCCCCTTGCTGGAATGAGCTGAAAATCTGGAATCCTCCTCTACTCACCAATTCCGGCAAAACCCAGAAACCATATCAAAAATGGCCGACCTCCGAAAAACACCCCCTTGGGGAATTACGCTGGCCTCCAAGGCTCTGCACAGAGGCTAAATGAGAATGACTGAAATACTGTCTCAAACTCCACCAAAATCCTCCCAAAGGCAAAGGTTGATCCTCTGCTCAAAATCTCGGCTCAATCTCCTGCAAAAACCCCGATCCGAAACACCTCCTAGATGGACTGCGTCCTCCCTCTCAGTGACTGCGCAGTCTCTATGAATGCTCAGCTCCTCAACAAACCCAAACGCCAAAACCTCTCACAAAATGCTGAAGAAATAACCTTGCCCGAGCAGGCACTCGAAGTCCCCCGAGGCTAAGGATGAGATCTCCAACCGGAGACACTCAATGCACTAAACAATGCTGCAGACAGGCTAAACAGCCAGCGTGCTCAAGAAGTCAAAACGACCAGCTCAATATCATCAACAACAGAATGAATCAAATGAGAAGGCTCCTCCCTTTTTTATAACGTTGGCCTTCCTCCAACCCTAAGGCCCATCTCCTCAACGTAGCCTCTCTCTCTCGCCACGTGCTCATCCTCATTTGCGCAGTAGCTTCTAGAGCATACGTGGGCCCCCCCTCTCTACGTGGTGCTTGGCCCCCCTTGGCTCCCCTTTAAATCACAACGTTGTGCTACTAGGGAGGGTGTTTTATTCCACTTAAGTGAGTTAGACCCTCTTCACTCACTTTTTATTTATTAATAAACTATAGACAGCAAAACTGAACAAAATCGAATATTCCAATTAGTTGTCGCTAATTAGGAATATTACATAATTATACAATAATGTGCAAATAAAACCCCTATTGGTGACAAGCCCACCAAACTAGCTCACAAATGGAAAAATAAGCCTCACAGGAGGCCAAATAATAATATGGACACGTCTTAATCTAGCTGGGAGATTGATCCTTGTCAAGTTTGTCCTCCAAGCCATGCCAATCTATCTTTTCTCGGCGATAGCAGCTCCAAAATCGGTTTCCAACCAAATCAGAACTATTCAAAGGGATTTCCTTTGGAAACGTAAGGCAAACAAAGGGACTCCCTGGGACTCTCCCGTCAGGCTCTTTGGAAATCTCAAAGGATCACCGATGTGGAATAAAGCCTGGGAAAACAGACTGCTAATTCAACAGCATTGTTTCTGGGAAATAGGAAATGGTCAGCAAGCACTTTTCTGGGAGGATGTGTGGGAGCAGAACCCCAGATTGGATACTGAAAACTACAGAACCCTAAAAGAGTACTTGGAGGAGCAAAACAAAAAGAAAGTCAGGGACTACTGGAAGGATGAAAATAATGCAGGTTGGAGGGAATGGGAGAATCTTAATGACCTCCTCCCAGTTCATCTCCAACATTCTTTTAACACTCTCATGCTTGAGCTCAGCAAGAGGCAGATACAAAAAGAGGATGGCCCTGACATTCTAAGATGGGGAGACAAATCGACTAGAACCTTCAGCATAAAAGAAGCCTACAAACATTTACAACACCAGACTAATATGCAAGAGGACAATAAATGGAAAAGATTATGGAATCGAAAGCACTGGCCAAAGATCAGCCTCTTCATCTGGTTATTGACGCACAAGAAAACTATTACATGGGACAACCTTCAAAGAAAAGGTTTTCAAGGCCCCTCGGTTTGCAGTCTATGCATGTCGGATAATGAATCAATTAACCATCTTTTCAACACATGCCCTTTTGCCTTGAACATTTGGTCCTGGTTCCTTTTAGTTTTCAAGGCCTCGGAACAGGATATTCTTTCCATCCATTCTACCCTAGAAAATTGGAGCTCCGATTTCTCCAGCCAACCTCTTGTAAATCTTGCCTGGACTCTCCTTCCAGGCATTATTTGTTGGGCTATTTGGAAGGAACGTAACTCTTGGATCTTCAGGAATGTGGCTTCCTCGGAAGAGCAGAGTATCTTCAGCATAAAGGTCATCATGAGGGAATCAGCCTCAATTGCAAAGCTCCTGGATGCCCCCAACCCGCCTTCTGAGGCGGATAAAAGGATTTTAACTCTCCTTGATCTTCCGGGGACTGGTTCCCTGTAGTGCCTTCTCTCCCTCATCTGTTTCGATTTCCCCTTCGCCCCTAAATGTCTGGTCTCCTCCAGATCCTCCTCTCCTCAATTTAAATTATGATGGGGCCTCCAAGCACAACTCGGGCTTGGCTGGTTTTGGTGGAGTGTTTCAAAATGCTCAGGGCATCATCAAATGGATATATTATGGCAATTTAGGTCATAACACCAATAATGTGGCTGAATTTCAGGCTTTAGCACATGGTCTCGAAATAGCCAAGCAGAACAGCTTTTGGCCTCTCTTGGTGGAGGGTGATTCTCATATCGCTACCCAAGCTTGCAGGAAAATTCAGCAGGGAAGAAAACTGGAGAAAATCTCTACGGGCTGGCGCATTAACCGGTTACTCCAGCATATCAGTGACAACATCAACGTGGCAAAAGGGATCTCCTTCCATGCAGTCAGGAGAAAGGCTAATGGTCTGGCTGATTACCTAGCCAACTAGGGGGTCAGCTCGCATGAGAGACTTGTGTCCAGGGATTGGACCTCCCTCAAGGACAATGATATAAAGGCAAATTGCGAAGAAATCAGCAGGAATGATTTGAACAAGGTTAGCGCCCATCCCCAGCCGCTGATTCCTGACAGCCACAGCGATAATGTACCAATCCATGTGCTGATCCATGACTCTGGCATGCGATCTCACAGGGGTGCAATCTAAGCTCAGATCTGACAGGTTTGCCATCCTTCCTTCCGCAATGAATTTGCATGATATCATTAATTGGCCTCACATGCGCTCGAGTCCTGGGACGGCGGTTTGTTGCTATTTGCATCACCCTCAGCCTTTATCTCACCCTATTTATTCCACCCTCAGCATGCATCTTCCTCATTCCGCTTCCGACTAGCGCTATCTTTTCCCCTTCTCTTCTACTCTGGTTCCCCCCGACTCCCTGCAGCTGCTCCTTTTGGCTATTTTCATCGCCTCTGCCATGGCTCCTCGCCGTAGGCACCCCCCTCCCCCTCGTCCCCCCAAGCGCAACTGCTCTTCCAATTGGGATAACCCTACTAGACCTCCCCTGACACGAGCTGAGACCCAGGCGCGTAATGCGGCGCGGCATTTCCAGGAAGTCACCCCGGAGCCTCTGCAAGATTTCTTCGAATGCTTGGATGCTGCGGTGGCGGAGCGGCATCGGGCCACCCCGACGGAAGCAGTTGATGCGGAGTTTCAGTGGATTCCAGACCCTGGTCTGACTCGCAGGATAACCTCTTCACTAGAGTAGTTGATCTGCATTAGAACACTAAAACACTCCTCTCTCTCGCTCTGCAAGAGAAAAACAATATTAGTAGGAATCTGGAGAAGAAGATTCAGGCCCTCTCTAAGAAATTTGAGACTTTTGTCCACACGGTGCACCACCTGCGCTTTGTGGAAAGCACCTCGCCGCACTATGAACTTCTAAAGAACCGTTCCAGGCTTCATCAGAGTGCGACTGTCAAACAGAGGCGGGCCCTTCAAAGACTTCCCCTCAGGATGCGGGTCCCTTCCGCCGCTCCCCCACTGCTTGGTTGGTCGGCACCCCCGAGCGGCCGATAAACATTGACAAGGACGGCTTTGAAGTGGATGACATCATGGCTCCTCCTGATCTGTAACTCCTGTTGTTTTCTTTGTTATGAATCTGTTCTCCCTTTCTATTTGTTTAGAGCCTGCGAGCTCGCTTTTTGATGTCTTGAGCCTGCGTACTCAAATTTTGCTGAAGACAGGGTTTTTGATCTCCCCACCCAGCTCCTCTTCCCCTGTTAACCTTCTCCCTGGGTGCGGGATCCTTTCAGAAATGTGCAGGTCCATGGATAATCGCCAAGAAGGCTCGTCTCTGTAACTATATTTTTGTTGATTAATGTGAATAGTCCCTCCATAACTTACAAAAAAAATAATATGTACATGTCATGGGGCCCTCCAAAGGCCTAATAATATCCTGAAGTGCCATAGTGAGGAATAAATCCCACGAAATATACTGGACAAGGGGGTGGCACCTTGTTCTCCAGGTAGTAGACCTGTGGTACTCCCAGTGGGTCTATGGGCACATAAATGACCCCATAGGTCTCCATATAAATCAAAGATACCTGTAGATCCTTTGCAAGGGCTCAAATGATGGAATGAATGTTTCCATGACATTGTACAAGTCCAGGGACACCTGCTAAGAGTGTGGGGCTCCTGTGAGGCCTGCTGGGCATAGTGTACCAAGCACATCACCATCATCCCAAAAGTGGATCGCTAGTCATCCCTAAACATCCATAAGGATCCGTGGAGTGCTATCCGTTGCTGTGAAGGCACATGGCTCTCTATGGACACTGTAGAAATTTATGAATCTTATATTTTATGCAGAAATTATTATTGTTAATCTGGTTAAGCTCCTCCTACTTTACAAGTTATTAACTAAATAAATTCAAGTTAAAAACGAAGCAAAACACATAACAGATCTCTACCAATTCAGATCTAGAATAAGCACATGCACACATTGACAAAGCAACACAGTTATTTCTGGACAAACTGTCCCCAGAAAAACCCAATGTGGGAAACCGGTCTCTACCTGTTGGAGGGTTCTTTTATTAAGAATATTTCTGAATACACAACTCTGGGTTCCAGATCTGGAAAACCCGACAGAGAAAACACTAGATCTGGAGCTCACTGGCTGATCTAGGGCCAAAACAATGACTGATCCACACCCTCAAACAGGATTTACAAAACTCAGCCAAATCTAGGCCTAGAAACCCCAGCGCTGCCCCTGAAAGGCTCTGCATCAACCTCTAAAGCCCCTTAAAGGCTCTGCGTCAGCCTTGGATGGCCTCCAAACCCTCAGTGCTGCTCCGAAAGGGACTGCGTTACCCCAGAATGGGTAACGCAGTCACTACGCTGCCCCTAAGGGTCTCTGCGTAACACCTGAAGGGTCTCCTAAAAATTACACTGTCCTTGCTATTGTTGCTACCTTCCTCTACATTGTCCTTGAGCTAATCTCTTCTCTGCCTCTTGTGTATTCTAGACCCTGAGATCAGATCATCCCCTTGGTCTAGATTCCCCTCTTTGTAGCTGAAACACTTCTGAGTATTCTTAGCAAACCCTACCCTAGAATCTCAGCTTAGCTTCAGTGCTCTGCCTCTGTGTGTCTTTACAAATGGCCCCAAGCCTTTCCTTTATACTTTTCTCATTGACAAATCAACGGCGAAGATTAAATCTTTAATCAATGGCTAGGATTAAAAGAAAGCTTGATCCGTGTGACTTAGGACAATTTCATCACATGTTTAATTAAATTCACTTTAATTATTTTATTTTCCTAAGTCTTAACTTAGGAAATACATTAAAATAATTAATTAATTTAATATTTCCTAAACCAGATGAAATTTCCCAAATCCATTTCTTGGTCTTGTAGATCAGGTGAACTCTAGTCCTTCCTCAAAATTTGGGACCTAGAGCACCACTGATACTACCCCAAATACACAAAATCTCAATAGACACCCTATATGTGCCAATGTAGCCCTCTGGGAGTTAGGAGCTCGTAAAGAGAGACCAAACCCAGATGGAAACCACCTGCAATCCTGTATAAGATCCAATGTGTCCGCTAAGCTTCTAGTACAACCAGTGATTAGAATAATCGTGTAAAAGGGCTTACAAATCATAGATAACAAAGTGGACACTTCACAATGGCATGCCCTTCCATAGTGGGCTTTAGCATGTACTAGTGTCTCCATACTCCAAAGGGGGTAAGCCATGTATCTTATTAAGTGGTTTTAGCCCTTAAAGGGGATAGTAGGTCCAAGATACATCCTTTGAATGGGGGTGGCAACTGATAAACAAGTGAAACGAAGTAGGGAATGAGAGGGGCAATGTTGGGCCACATATTGGGGTATAGGGGCAGTGTAATATCCCTTTCGAGAATTTTCATTAAAATATCACGAGGGTTTTAACTTTGTACAATTTCACCAAGAAATACAATCAAACACCAGAAATTTGATAGAAACAATAAACCCATAAATCATACGACAATCTCATTAAAATATCACAATATGGCGAACAATGAGATATACAACAACAACAACAAAATCCAGCTTTATTATATAGAAATATGTATGCCAATACAATAGTTGGAAGCAACCCTCCAAGATAGCGATTATGCTAATGCCAACCTCCAAATTGAAAACAAGAAAACAATCACTGCAACCTGTGAATCCTGAATGGATCCACCAAGGGAAGAGATGGGTGCTCGCCCGCTCTCACTAAATCACCCGAGGGTTTCCATCGTGGGGCTACCACTGAAGCAGAGAACCAAGTTCTCAAACCTCTCACACAAGAAAATGATCCAATCCAATATATCCCTCAATGGCCTCCTCCTTTTCTTTTATAGATCTCATGGATCCTTCTAAAGCCTTATTTTATTATTATTTTAATCATGGAGCACTTTTCCCTCTTATTTTCCAATTAAAACATTCATTTTTAATGCCGAAAAGGGTAAATCGGCAACCATGTCTCCTCGGGTCACTGAAACTCGTGTCCAACCACCCCATCATGTAGGTATTCTCGTCCCGATTCCAACGAGCTATTAGACTAAGGTGTTCTATCATGTATTCCTCCCAGAATACAACCGTGAACGTAATTAATTGAGTTAAGCCCAAAAATAACTCAGTTTTCCGAAATTTGTCGGAATGCACCGGAACGAAAGGCAAACGGTGCGGATGATGGAATATATCAAGCGAATGCCAACGACCCTCATAGAAACTCCTCAAAACTCCTCCAAAAAGCCCCCGGGACCACATATGACACCAACCTGTATCTGTGACCCGTCTGCTCCTAACTCTGGAAGTCCATCCTAAACCTGTCATAGGTGACACCAAGAAAAGGAATATTACAGACCTTTCACCCCAAGATTGCTGGCCCTCAAGCAATCCATATATGTGAGCCACCCTGTTGGCTCGATGCAACTGAGACGCAATGCCCAGATCCCATAAAAACCCCTAGGTGCTGCTATGCTCCTATGTCAAGTCACTCGAAATAGACTCCTCAATGTCGGGATCCCAAACTGACCTCTCACTGCACCTAACATCAATTGATCCTCCCGGATCCCAATGCCACCGTGGCCAATCATCGCCCAAGTCCCATGGCTCGGACTGCACACTGCCTCTAGTTATAGTTGCTACTCCATGAAGCGAAGATTGCCAATAAGTATCAATGCCCAATGGCTCCTGTTGTGTTGTAGCTCTGACTGTGTAAGCTGCCCCACCAACTGCATACCAAATCATCACCTCTCTCCAATCCAACTCCTGGCTCAAGCTCATGCTAACCCTGCTTTCCCGAAATCGGGATGGAATACTGAAGAGTTGTCGACATGTGTCCCACTGCCAACTGGAAATTGTAGTATCATTCGTGTCTATGCGTCCCTGCTCCGCTATGTTCCTAACTAAGAAGATTGTACCATCAACAAGATACCAACTCATGATCTCCTGCCAATCTATCCCGGAAGAAGAATCAAATGCAGTGACACCTGCATGCAGAACAAGTCTGGTGTGAGGTCGCCAGTCCATACTCAACTCATGCTGCCCCGTCCCGTCTGCCGACGAGATCTGCCTGCAGAAGAAGGCCACTCTGTCTATAATCGGCCAATGTGGGCAAGATATATTGCAAGCCCCATCGATGTACTCCTGGAGAGTGTTGCTCCATGAAAGTACTGCAGCTCTATTGACAACATGTGCATCTATCTGCACCTCATCAATGGGTCGGCCCAAAGATGGATGCTCCACTATCTCCCTCTCTCGATCAGGAATGTCATGCTCCTATTGTCTACTAGCCTCTCGCAGAACTACCCCATCAACCTCCAACATCTCCTAAGGATAAGTATCTGCAGCTATCATCAGCGTACTAGATGTTTGTGCATCTGTCTGCTCCTCCTCAATGGTTGACCCCAAGGTTAGCTGCATATCACCACTGACTCACTGTGAGCCTCCATCTAGCTCTCCCCCAAAGGACTATCATGCATGATGTGCATAGCCTCCTCCTTAGCTAACCCATGCTCCACCATATGCTGCTCAGGTTGAATCATCACAAGTGACTCATCCTCTTGAATATTTCTCATTGAGTCCCCTGACTGCTCACCCTACATGCTGGAAGACAAATCTGGCCTACGGTCATCAACTCAAAATGCTTTCTCATGCTCCCTAGAAGCCTCCTCATACAACCCCATGGACTCATCCAAAGAAGAGTCCTCATCCTGGCATATAGAAGGAATGTCCTCCTACTCTACCTCTGCCACCTCATCTGCATCTCCCATGCACGAGTGGTCAGATCCCCAAGGTTCTTTGGATATGAAGCAAAGTCCGTTCCTCCTCAAATCGTTCTTGCTATTTGATCCTCCAAACTGGAGCAAGTCCTCCCTGGTCAACTGTCTCCTAAATAGCCCAACGTTCTGCTCAACCAGCCCTTGGGCTAGCTCATAAGCAGCAGGTGAGACCAACTGTTCTCTCCTCCAAATGGCCAACAGTCTAGCCCGCACTCCCTGCAAATGGCATCATGGTCTCTCATACATGACGACAGGATGGATTGCATGTGTGCTATGACTGTGTCAGGATGATGTCTCCTAATGTTGAAGAAGCATTGGAACATCTGCAGAATTAAACCATCACACTCAAGGTCAAACATGATGTCATATGTTCTGAATGAGGCCATACCTCCCAAAACCTCAAGCTTCTTCCCAAAGGTGGAGCTTGCACTATTGTCCAAATCCTGAAAAGTTCCCACTACTAATTTGAAAACTTCCCTCATAACATCATCACTGAAAGGAGCTATAGGTGCAGTCAACCTCATAATGTTACTGAGGCATGATGCAACTGGAAGTTTAAACTCGTCACAAGGTTCTTCCAAGAATTTGGGTTGTATAAGAGCAAGCATAGCAGGTTTTAGGGCCCAAATCAGTTTCTTCCCTTCTAACTGGCTTACTTTGGAAAGGAGTTCATTAAGTTCATCAAGTTTGGAAAGAACTCTCCATGTGATCTTCATGTGCTTCAAATTTGTTCCAAGTGCAAATAATTTGTGGCCTATCTCCTCTCCCTTCTTCACATCCTTTGACTGTTATCTCTAAAGGATGACATAGATCCCTCTTGAAAGAGGTTTGTTGTTCTGTTTATTTTCCGTGTATGTATCATGGTTCACTGGGGCATTGTTGTGTTGGTTTATGAGACATTTCAAGTACTCCATCATTCAACACCATACAATTTGTCCCCTGCCTATACCAATATATAATGCTTCTAATAGAACATGGTAATGTTTCAGATGATATCAAAAAACTCTCTAATCATTGTAATATGATGCTAGTTATACTGAGCATCTGGTTCCTTCCTCCTGGAATATATGTTGCCCAGAGGGTTCGACTGACAGTCAGCTCCAGCAAAAGCGATCTCTAGTGATTAGAATCAACTACAGTTCCAACAATCAGTATACTCTTCTCCTCAGCAAGAATACATAGTGATCTCTGCAAAATCGTTCTTAAGCACAGGTGAATGTATGCGGCCTTCAGTGGGGAAATTTTTCAAATAGATCACAAACTTCACTGCTAAAGGTGATTCTGTGTAATATTTAAATTCCAAACGGTTTATAGTAGAGAAATCTCACGCAAATATTAGTTTCCACTCCATAGCATATATTTAACAGTGATATTCTCTATAATCATATATCAGTCCACCATTACAAGCATGAGTACAGTAGCATTCAATAGTTATTTATTTTCCACACTGAGAGACAACTCGGAAAATAGCAATATCTGGAAACACAGTTAAAGGGAAATGGTGTTGTAATTGAAAGATAGAACTTGGGTGGACGTTTCTATTATATAGGATGAAGATCTCCTGCCTAATAGCGAATTCTACAATACCCAGAAATTGCACCTGCGAACAACCTTGAACAGACACTAAAGTAGCCAAAAATTCGTGCCCTTTGCCTCTGCGCAAGCGTACATCTGCTATTGGGACCATAAAGCTAGGACTCAATCCTGGAAGATGATAATTCCCACGAACAAGCTAGAAATGGAACCCTTCTTCAACCGTTATTTAAGCACGGCTTCATAACAGCGGTAACCTATGTCATATCCTTGTATTTGCACAAGTCACTACAGTCAATCGCTCAACACCATGCGTTGACTCACGAGTCTGACTCTACTTCTGTTGTGCGCATGAATTTGACGTCAATTTGACACTGACGGCTCTATTGATCCAATACTACACACCACACTTGGTTTTCTCCAGTCGGCCATGTACTTCAGACTAAACGACTGCGAAGGTTACGAGTTGCACCAACACGCAATCCCGATTCGTTGGTTTATTCGCTCCTTCCACGTCTCGCGCGCAGACTTCGACCTTCAATCCTGGCGATGGGTGAACCAACGATTCCACTCACAATCCTTGTCTTGCCACTTGCACAAACACGCTCACTTTGTAACGGCCCCACTTAGAAACTCACAGCTCCACTAAGGAATAAGATGCCATGTCTTGCTTGACGAAATTTGGCTTTTGTCGGTAATGTGTACTCTGTATTAATACGGTTGCAAACTCTGCCCAGTGTATTATGAAATTCATCAAAGAGCTCCCCCACAATCACACACTCGACCCGTTGTTGTCGTTTATCCGATAATTAGTCAACAATATCGGTATTTATTTGAACTTGGCTCCTGCCACAAGTGCGCTCACGACCTTCAAAACACAGCCTCAATTCAAGTGAACTCATCCCTCTATCTATGTGATTTCAATGTCAAGAACATGCCCAAAATTGGTGAGAGCTTGGCCAAATCAGTAGCAAAGGGATTCGACCTTCCAAATGGATATCCAATGATGAATTTCAACTTAAACTGACTTAGCTTCAATAAAATTTAGACGGTTACCAAAAATACGTCGTTTTCATAAAGCTCGACCCTTCTGATGTTTCATGCCAAAATTTTAATTCCCTTCAACATAATCGGCCTTTACCCTTCACGCACAGGAAATAAAAAAATTTGGCCCTTCTTGCAAAGTCTTGGAAAGTCCCATGAAGCATAAATCGATCAAACACAATGTTCTCAGCCCTTTATTACTGAATCTTTATTCTACAACAAGAACTGGGTTTCGAATTCTCCAGCGATACTTTCTCCAATATAAACCCTCAAACTTGTTTTTTTTTTTCAAATCAATCCATGGCTGCGCCAAGATCAATGCTCTGATACCACTATAATATCCCTTTCGGGAATTTTCATTAAAATATCACAAGGGTTTTAACTTTGTACAATTTCACCAAGAAACACAATCAAACACCATAAATTTGATGGAAACAATAAATCCATAAATCATACGGCAATCTCATTAAAATCACAATATGGCGAACAATGAGATATACAACAACAACAACAAAATCCAGCATTATTATATAGAAATATGTATGCCAATACAATAGTTGGAAGCAACCCTCCAAGATAGCGATAATGCTAATGCCAACCTCCAAACTGGAAACAAGATAACAATCACTGCAACCTGTGAATCATGAATGGATCCACCAAGGGAAGAGATGGATGCTCGCCCACTCTCACTAAATCACACGAGGGTTTCCTTCCTGGGACTACCCATGAAGCAGAGAACCAAGTTCTCAAACCTCTCACACAAGAAAATGATCCAATCCAAGATATCCCTCAATGGCCTCCTCATTTTCTTTTATAGATCTCATGGATCCTTCTAGAGCCTTATTTTATTATTATTATTTTAATCATGGAGCACTTTTCCCTCTTATTTTCCAATTAAAATATTCATTTTTAATGCCGAAAAGGGTAAATCGGCTACCATGTCTCCTCAGGTCACTGAAACTCATGTCCAACCACCCCATCATGTAGGTATTCTCGTCCCGGTTCCAATGAGCTATTACACTAAGGTGTTCTATTACGTATTCCTCCTAGAATACCACCTTGAGCATACTTAATTGAGTTAAGCCAAAAAATAACATAGTTTTCCAAAAGTTGTCGGAATGCACCGGAACGAAAAGCAAATAGTGCGGACGACGGAATATATGTTGATTTATGGTAGCATCGGATAAGCTCTAGCCTTGTAACTTTGTATATAGGCTAGGACACATGTATTCCATAAAACCCAGAAATGGTTTTGGAAAATTCCAATTAGAGATGGTTTATTTAAAATAATTAATCGTTTTTTAATGTTTTCCTAAGTCTAAACTTAGGAAAACTGATTAATTAAAAGGTATTAATTAAACTAAGTGTGAATCTTCTAGATAAAGTCATGGATCGCCTCCAAGTTAATCTTAGCCTTGATTATGTTTTAATCTTGGTCGTTGAAGGGTCAATGGAAGAATATAAGGAGGATGAGGGGTCTATGGAAAACACATTGAGCACAATGGGCATTTGGTATTTTTGAGTTTGTGAGAGGAGACACAGCTTTTGGTCAAAATAAAATCACTAGGGCAGGGTTTGCTAAGTGATTTTGATTCAGTGATCAGATTCAGAGAGGGGCAGAAGCAGTAACTAGTCAGGAGGACCAGGAGTACATTACAGAGAGAGGCAGCATTTACGCAGAGAGAGAGAGAGAGCGCAGTTTTCTTAAGAGGTGACCCAGTCCCTGAAGGGAATCACCCAGAAACAACGTAGTGTCTTCCAGAGTTAGTCCGGAGATAGCTAGAGGTTGGGGTTTCTGAGCCAGGAGAGCCAAAATCCAGTCTCAGATCAACTTGATCAGTTGCAGAGAGAGGTGACGCCGTTTCTCAGGCTTGCCCATGCAGGCTTACGCAGTTCTAGCATAGGCACTCACGCAAAGGCAAAGAGGGGCTTCACCAGCACTGTTTAGATCAGCCAGAGACTTGCAGAGTGAGGTATATCTCACAATTACATTTGTTTTCTAGATTTCTCTGAAGGGTGAGTCGAATATTGGCACCCTAGTTGTACTCAAGATTCTGCTGCTTAATAATATAAAACACTCAGATCTGTTGCACCGGTTTTGCCAAGCTGGGTTTTTTCGATGACTTAGTCCAAAAAATAACTGTGTCAAAAGTGGATGTTTTCCATTATCTTTTGTTCAGATTGTTTCAGCACTTAGATATATTCCGCAGCATTATCTGTATAGACTGCTTCAGAAATTACTTCAATATTTCACTATAATGAAATAATTATGAAACATAATAGGAGAAGTAATTCAGATTTGTTGTAGTAGGAATCCAAATTTAGGATTTTTCACAATATATCAAGCGAATGCCACCGGTACTCATAGAAACTCCTTAGAACTCCTCCAAAAATTCCACGGTTCCGTTAATGACACCAACCGGTATATGTGACCTGTCTGCTCCTAACTCTGGAAGTCCATCCTAACCCTATCATAGGTGTAGAAATTTCTGAATCTTATACTTTATGCAGAAATTATTACTGTTAATCTGGTTATGCTCCTCCTACTTAAACAAGTTATTAACTGAATAAATTCCTTGAAAATCGAAGCAAAACACATAATAGATCTCTACCAATCCAAATCTAGAACAAGTTCATGCACACATTGACAAAGTGACACAATTATTTCTGGACAAATAGTCCCCGGAAAAACCCACTACGGGAAAAATCGGTCTCTGGCTACTGGAGGGTCTTATCATTAAGAATTATTTCTGAATACACAAATCTGGGTTCTAGATCTGGAAATCTCAACAGAGAAAATACCAGATCTACAGCTCATTGGTTGATCTAGGGCCAAAATAGTGACTGATCCACCCCCTCAAACGGGATTTACAGAACTCAGCCAAGATTAGGGCCTAGAAACCCCAGCACTGCCCCTGAAAGTTTTTGCGTCAGCCTTTGAAGCACCTCCAACCCTCAGCGCTGCTTCAGAAGAGACTCCGTTACCCCAGACTGGGTGACGCAGTCACTACGCTGCCCCTGAAGGGTCTCTGCGTAACCCCTGAGGGTTTCCTGCTAAAAATCACGCTGTCCTTAGAGGGACTGCGCTGTCCTTGTTGCTGCTGCTGCTCTCCTCTTCTGCGTTGTCCTTGAGCTGATCTCTGCCTCTTGTGTATTCTAGACCCCGTGATTAGATCATCCCCTTGGCCTTAATTCCCCTCTCTGCAGCTCAAACACTTCTGAGTATTCTGAGCAAACCCTGCCCTAGAATCTCATCTTAGCTTCAGTGCTCTGCCTCTGTGTGTCTTTACAAATGACCCCAAGTCTTTCCTTTATACTTTTCTCGTTGACAAATCAACAACCAAGATTAAATCTTTAATCAATGGCTAAGATTAAAAGAAAGCTTGATCCGTGTGACTTAAGACAATTTCATCACATGTTTAATTAAATTCACTTTAATTATTTTATTTTTCTAAGTTTTAACTTAGGAAATACATTAAAATAATTAATTAATTTAATATCTCCTAAACTAGATGAAATTTCTCAAATCCATTTCTAGCTCTTGTAAATCAAGTGTACTCTAGTCCTTCCTCAAAATTTGGGACCTAGAGCACAACCGATGCTACCCCAAATACACAAAATCTCAACACTCCCTCTTAGCATCAAGGATGTGCTCTAGTAATACATCACACTATGCATTACATGATTTTGGGCGCTGGTTCTGTGTTGTTGATGCTTGGCCTGCTGCCACTCAACTCTACACTGTTGCTGCCATTCTGTACTGTTTCCCGTGACTCTGCCACTGCCATTGCAACCTCTGTACTGCAGCTCCCTCTCAATATGCTGCATCTGTGCTGCTCATAGCACTGCCACTGCTGATCTGCTGCACTGCAACTTCAGTTGTTGAGAGAAACAACTGAATCTCCTGCCCAATCTTTGACAGACAAGTCAAATGGGTTGCATCCTTATCACTGAAGCTCCATAGGTTACAGATATGTTCTAGCATCTAAAGAACAATGCACAGCTACAGCTCTGCACTGCGTAATCAGACTCCCTCTGCACTACTGAAGTCACATCAGCCCCTTGTGTTGAAGTCTATCACGTTGTTGCTGCACTGTGTTGTCCCTCTGAAGCTTTATGCATTGTTGCAGCTCTGCACTACGTAAGTAGCTCTGCTCTGCGCTGCTGAAGTCACATCAGCCTCTGCGCTGCTGCTGCTTCTACGTTGCTGCCGCTATGCTCTGCGTTGCTGCTGCTTCTACACTATTGTCGCTCTGCTCTACACTGCTTCTTCCAGCTTTCAAATCTACCTCTGCTTCATCTGTGATCTATGCACCCTCTACTCCACTTATCTCGCTACTGCCTTAAGGCTGTCGTAGCTCACATGTGATCCAAGAGATGAGTTTCTCAAGGATCCCGCCTACTTCTATGTAGCCCCTCTACATATCCATGTCACCCCACCTCCATGGTTCATGAGCACTCATGGCTGCATCATCTCCTGACCCATCTTCTGCCACAACTTCTTTGGAAGAAGATGTTTCCTTGTCCCTTTTCTTCTCCGGACAATGGCTGGAAAATTGTCCCATTTCACAACACTAGAAGCACTTGATATTTGAGAGATCCTTCTTCTTTGGTTGCCTCTTTGATGCCAAGGTTGCATCTCCCTCATCTTCCTTCTTCACTTTGCTCAATGCAGGGTTGTGTTGCCTCTTGGTGAATCTGCGGAGTTCTTCATGACACAGGATTGATCACAAGTTGTCCCAACCTGGAAGGTCCACTCTGCCCAAGATACTTTGGACAAAGGTTTCCCACTCATCCGTGACTGCATTGAGGGTAGTCCTGATTATCACAGCATCATCCACTGTTGCACCCGTTGCAGTCAGTTGATCCTTGATTGACTAGAGTCTGAAGAGGAAACGCTCCATATCTTCTCCCTTGGCCATCATGAATGACCTCATCTAAGTCTCCAACAACATCTTTCTTTGGACAGACTTTCCCTCATATAGGGAATTCAAGGACTTCCACATCTCATTAGTTGTCTTCTTCTCAGCTATGTGTGGTACAATACGGTCCTTGATACTGTCCATAATCAGCTGCTTGGCATGCCCAGCAGCTTCCTTATGCTTCCGAAGGAGATCCGGATCTGTCGGTTTGGCCAGAGTTTGCTTTGCATGGTCCCTTAGATTGTATGCCTCAAGGACTATCAGGATCCTTGCCTTCCAAATTGAAAAATTTGAGAGGCCATCCAGCCTATCCTGATCATGCAGTCCATGAGGAGCCATTTGCTCAGAATGTTTCGGAACTTCCTTTTCTCTTTGCTAAAGAAATGGATCTAAGGCCCTTGGTGAACCAGGCACCTTCTGCTCCTTCTGACAACTGATTTCCCTCCTTGGAAATCTACCAAATCAACTATGATTCAGCTTCTGCTTTGATCCTCTGATCAAACTACAAGTTTCCTTTCGCTGGAAACTCTCTGAGAAGTTGATCTCCTCCTGCTCTTTGTCACTTGTGCTAAGGCTAAAAATCTGAAAACTTCAAAATTTTAACCCCACCAGCTTTTCTGAATTTTTGCAGCTTTTCTGCAATCTTATCTGGATCTAACAAATATAGATCTGAATCACACAGGATGGCTTCAGACCAAACAGCGTGATTTCTCAGCCGCCTCTGCGCAGTAATTGCGTGGGCTTGCTAGGACACAGAGTTGGACAACATCACCCTTCCCTCTGCGTGAATCTGCCTCTGAAAACTGTGTTGTCCCTTCAGATCTGTGTTTATGCTGCTTTTCCAGCTGCTTTTTGCAGCTAGAACCTTCAGTCTCTTCTGCTGGTGACCCTCCTATATCTGCAATTGCTCTGATACCATGTAGAAATTTCGAAATATTATACTTTACGCAGAAATTATTATTGTTAATCTAGTTATGCTCCTACTTAAACAAGTTATTAACTGAATAAATTCAAGTTAAAATAGAAGCAAAACACATAATAGATCTCTACCAATCCAAATCTAGAACAAGTTCATGCACACATTGACAAAGTGACACAATTATTTCTGGACAAATAGTCCCCAGAAAAACCCAATGCGGAAAAACTGGTCTCTGGCTGCTGGAGGGTCTTATTATTAAGAATTATTTCTGAATACACAAATCTGGGTTCCAGATCTGGAAATCCCGACAGAGAAAATACTAGATCTACAGCTCATTCGCTGATCTAGGGCCAAAATAGTGACTAATCCACACCCTCAAACGGGATTTACAGAACTCAGCCAAGATTAGGGCCTAGAAACCCCAGCACTGCCCCTAAAAGCCTTTGTGTCACCCTCTGAAGCACCTCCAACCCTTAGCGCTACTCTGGAAGAAACTCTATTACCCCAAACTGGGTGACACAGTCACTACGTTGCCCCTGAAGGGTCTCTGCGTAACCCCAGAGGGTTTCTTGCTGAAAATCACGCTATCCTTGGAGGGACTGAGCTATCCTTGCTGCTGTTGTTGCTCTCCTCTTCTGCGTTGTCCTTGAGCTGATGTCTACCTCTTGTGTATTCTAGACCCCAGGATCAGATCATCCCCTTGGCCTAAATTCCCCTCTCTGCAGCTGAAACACTTTTAAGTATTCTTAGCAAACCCTGCCCTAGAATCTCAGCTTAGCTTCAATGCTCTGCCTCTGTGTGTCTTTACAAATGACTCCAAGCCTTTCCTTTATACTTTTCTCATTGACAAATCAACAGCCAAGATTAAATCTTTAATCAATGGCTAAGATTAAATGAAAGCTTGATCCGTGTGACTTAAGACAATTTCATCACATGTTTAATTAAATTCCCTTTAATTATTTTATTTTCCTAAATTTTAACTTAGGAAATATATTAAAATAATTAATTAATTTAATATCTCTTAAACCAGATGAAATTTCTCAAATCTATTTCTGGCTCTTGTAGATCAAGTGTACTCTAGTCCTTCCTCAAAATTTGGGGCCTAGAGCACAACTGATGCTACCCCAAATACACACAAATCTCAACAATAGGTGACACCAAGAAAAGGAATATTACAGGCAACCAAATAAGGAGAAGCCCACACTAGGGTATATAATGTGTAGGAGGGAGCAATATGTTCATTTGTGTAGCATCGGATGTGCTCTAAGTCTCAAAATTTGCAGGGAGGCTTAGGCACATGTATTCCAAAGAACCCAGAAATCGTTTGTGAAAATTCCACTCAAAGTGTGTTTTATTAAAATAATTAATTATTTTTAAAGTGATCTTAAGTCTAAACTTAGGAAAATAAAATAATTAAAGGGTATTAATAAAACAGAGTGTGAATCTTCTAGAGAAGACGAAGATCAAGCCAAAAGTTAATCTTAGTTGTTGATTAACAATTTAATCTCGGTCGTTGAAGTCTCAACGAGAATATTATAAGGACTTGATGGATCATTTGGAAAAGACACAGACATGGAGAGGATCAAGAGATCGAAATCATTTAGTGAGCAATGCTTAGGGAGAAAATCGATCAAGAGATATTTGTAGAGAGGGGCAGTAATTCCGGTTGGAAGGATTCCTGATCCGGAGAGTTCATCGCAGAGGAGGCAGTAGAAGCCACAGAGAGCAGCACAGAGCCAGTGACGCAGAGGCTACGCAGGCACTGCGCAAAGATAAGAGGGAGCTGAGAGGCAGTGGACAAAAATATTTCAAGATCATTGTCATCATTCAGCTTCAATTTCATCATTGTAATCCTAAATTCTACAATTTTTTTTGTAAATGATCCTAGTACGATTATTAAGCCATGTAATAACACGTAGGTAAGCATATGATTTGTTAGGATATTCCGACACAAGAAATAGTTCAGTATAATTTGCTCTAGCGTAAAGTTAGGTAAAGTGTGTTTCTTTAGTATGTACTTTTGTAACTTATAATCCGACATTCACGATATGTAGTGATCAGACGGTTCATTCTCTCCTTGGTATTACCGACACTTGATCTGTGGTTTAACACCCGATTGGTCTATGATCTCTATTTAAAGAGCATGGAGAGTCATTTGTCTGGCGACCTTATGAGAGAAGCTTATGTAAATTTCTTTCTTTACATTTATAAATTGCCTCAAGTGGTCGCATTGTCTCACGCCGTGGACTATTTCCCTCTTTGAGGGTTTTAACCACATCAAATACTAGTGTACTGATTTGTGATCTGTTTGTGAGCGGTGACCTTTGGTTCTTGATCTAAGAAAATTACCCTGTAAATTCCTATATGGTATCAGAGCTGTTTGAAGGCCGCATCCGTTGTTGATCCAAATCCGAAGCCGTTTTTTCACTGCATGCGACTGTCGTTTTCCAGATCTACTGTTTCTGACCACTTTCAAGCCGAGAGAACTGCTATGTTGTGTCAGGAGCCTATGTTCCAGTCAGGAACCCCTTTCGTTTCATACGAAAAGGTTTTTGGTTGCCCTAGCTATGTCATTTTAGATCTCAAGGTATAAAGTACTTTTTTTGCATATATATTTATTTATCCCTCTGTTTATTTCGGTTTATAGTCATTCTTTATTACCGGATCTACACTCTCTTCTCTGTGTATGCTCTTTGCTCTGTGTGATCTGGCAAACTAGAAACAGAAAGACAAGATTTTTCCCCTACGTATGCTTTTTCCCGGCAACTTTGTGCGATCTCGGGAAATCAGAAATAGTGAGAAAAATATTTAGTTTCCAACCGGACTAACCAGAAATATAACATTAAGTCGGAAGGCTTGTATTTTTTTGTTTTTGTTTGTGTGGTTGTTTTTTTGCAAGTAAAAGAGCACGCACCCCAAAGAGCCCAAAAAAATAAAAAACTCCTCCCTCCTTTCCAACAATTACTAAATATTTTAACTAGCTCACTTGGTCTCAAGTTACTTTATGAGAATAGAAGTCTTGGGTTCAAGTCTCTTTGTCAAGTTACTTTTTCTAAAAATATTTTTATCATTTACTTTTTCTAAAAAGCTTTTTGACAAGTTACTTTAAAAAAAAGGGCTTTTTGTCAAGTTCTTAAAAAAAAAAACATCTGTAACTTATGTTTTAAAGTTACTTTATGTAATAGTGTATCTCACCCATTATAAAAAGTGAGTCACTTACAGTCTAAAGTCACTTTATCTTTTATTTAAGTTACAGTCTACTTGGTCATTAGTTCATAAGGCAACATTGTAAAAGTGACTCACTTATTTATAAAAGTGGATCACATAAAGTAGTATTTTATTTTTTAAATGAGCTTATTGGAAAGGGGGGGAATTTTATTTTTTTTAAAGTACAATTTCGTCATCAACTTTCAACCTATCACGTGACTACTTGGCATCTACTTCAACATTTCTTCAAAAAGGCATAACTTCTTCACCCAGAAGCCTTTTTCGAAGCCTTTTTTTTAAACCAACGTAATTTCTCGAGACCTTTCCATTGGAGCAATTAGTTTAAACTTTTACAGCTTCAGTTTTTAAAAATGGAAAGTGCATGCCTGGTTATTTTTAACAGCACCAATTATTTCCAATGGCTTTCCTACATGGTAGACTTACTTAGAAGTAAAGGGCTTTATAAAATAGCCTCCGAACTAGAATCTAAACCTACAGATGAAGATAAAAAGACTAAATGGGAAAATAAACAAGATCAAGCACGAGGGTTGATAGGAATGTCCATTGCTCAAGATCTTAGATTTCATATCCAAGAATTTGACTCCCCTGATGAAGCTATGAAAAACCTAAATACTGCTTTTGGCATTCAAAATGAAATCAGAGCCCACGAGCTTGAAAATGAGTTGCTTACTTTGGATTCCAATAATTTCTCCCCTATTAAAGATTTTTTGTCCAAATTCAAAACAATAGACTTCTCCTAGAAGGTTGTAAGGTCAAAAAGGAAGATGGTAGTCTTATCTATTCCATTCTTACTAAGTTAGACCCTGCATACTCTGTATTTGTTTCCACCTTCCATTCCACTAGAGAAGCCCTCTTTCTCAAAGAACACCCTACAAGTCCCCCTCTTTTGATGCCTTTTGTGATTCTTTGATAAGAGAACAAGAAAAACTCTTCCACCTTGGTCTTATTAATACTAGAAACTCTTCTAAGAAAACCTTAGCAGCCCAGCAGCAACCAAATCCAAAGAATCCTAAGAAGCAGCATCCTAAAAAGAATGGTCCTAAACCAAACAAGGGTCTTAAGCAATCTCAGCGGCAAAACTAAAAAAGCAACTCAACAAACTGATAAGGCAAATAAAAACAAAGGGAAGAAGACAGATAGACATTGCAACTTTTGTAATCGTGATGGCCACGTAGAGTTAAAATGTTTTACAAAGATGGAAGCCTTGGAAGAAGCACAACATCCATTTGGAGAACTCTTCAGCTTCATCGTCGGAAATGGCACTTTCTGCATGTGGTTGTCAAGCATCAAGATCTCGTTATGCATTGAATGTATCTTCTTCTTCTCATTCTCATGAGTGGCTCATTGATTCTAGAGCCTCTTACCACAGGCCAAAAATAACGCCATATTTTCTTCTTTAAATGATTGTAACACCAAAACTATTTATGTTAGTGATGATAGATCTCTTAGTGTTGTAGAGTCTGGAACCATTCATCTAGATAATGGTCAATTTAAAGATGTATTATGTGTTCCTACCTTGTCCAGCAACCTTCTATCTGTTTATCAGATAACTCATTCAGGTGAAGGGAAAACCGTAGAATTCTCACCTCATGATGTTGTAATTAAGGACCTAAGCGATCCTAGACATATTTTAGCTACTAGCACTGTTGATGATTCCACAAGGTTGTATAAGTTTGACAACTTTGGGTCATCAGGTCTTCCCTCCATTTTTGTTGCTCATAATGATGAAGTGAGCAAACTTTGGCATGAGCGATTTGGTCACTTAAACTATCGCTCTCTTCAAACTCTATGTAAAAAATATATGGTGACAGGTATTCCTATGGTATCTTGCCGAGATGGTGTTTGTTCCAGTTGTGTACTCGGAAAACATCATCGGGATAGTTTTGACAAATGTGCCTCTTGCCACACTTCAACCCCTTTGCAGCTTGTGCACAGTGATTTATGTGGTCCACTTCCAGTTGTTTATTTCTCTGGCTACAAGTACTTCTTAACTTTCATTGATGACTTTTCCAGACGCACTTGGGCATACTTCTTAAAACTCAAGAGTGAAGTTTTTAACATGTTCTTGGCCTTTAAGGCCTTTGTTGAAAAACAATCTGGACATCAAATTCAAGTTAAGATCTGACAATGGAGGCGAGTATGTTAACAACAAATTTATCTACGTTTCCACTGAGCATGGCATTCAATTGCAACATACTATTCTGTATACTCTGTTGAACCCTTAGTTAAACTGAGAGGGGGGTGAATCAATTTAACACATTCATGGACTTTTAAAACTTTCCTTTTAAACTTATTTACACTTTCATTTCATGATCAACTTATTACATAATGTAACAGCAATCTTAATATGTGAGCAGCAAGTATTAGGCAGATTAGATAAACCATAACAACAGATAAACATCATGCACATAGACAACAGATATAAGTGGAAACCCAAAAAGGGAGAAAACCACATCTTATTATTGTTATGATGCAAAGGCAAGCTCCAACTCCCTCTCACCACTGATTTTCTGTAGGCTCCTACCTACAGGAGGCTACAACCTCAATTCAGCAAGCTACAACTTGCAAGGAAGCTCCAACTCCCATCTATTTTCTGCAGGCTCCTACCTCAGCCAGCTACAACTGACATCTATCAAGCTACAACTTGATATGGAAGCACCAACTTCCTCACTCTTTCAAAAAAACACACGTTGATTTACTTGGATATCAGCTCTGTGCTGTTCCTTCTTCACTGCTGTCCACCAGCCTTCATATCTGCATTATATCATTTCTGAATCTTCACAGCTTCTCTATCTGCTCCTCCTTCTTCTTACCCTCTCTACCTCATTTTTCATTCTCTAATCTCTTTATGCATATCTATGTGATATCATTTATAGAGTTCACCTCATGACTGTTTGTATTCCACAGGGAATTCGAAGTGAATATGTATGACTCTTTGACTTCTGCCTTCCCATTTCTTTGTCCAGCTCATTTAGAAAAAATATAACAATATGTATACATTTCAATATTAGAGTGGGGTATTTCTTTGCCTACGGAGACTTGCCTTTGCATCACAAACAATATAAAATTAATCAAAACATTTACATTTACATTTTCAACAGATATATCTCATTCAACCCTTTCAGTTCTTGTCTCACTGTGTGTTTGTCTTTTCTGCTGCTGTAGTATTACAGTTATGCATATTCTCCTGCTTTCTATGCATGTACCCCTGCTTTTTCCTCAAATCTGGTAGTTTAAATTAATGTTGAAGCTTTTCCATCAAAGATTAAAATCTCTATTATAACTCAATAATGCAATTTCATTTAATTGGAACTGCTCAAATTGGTAAACTCAGTTTCGGAAGCCCACCTTTAATACACTATGAAAAAACAATCAACACAGTTTCAACCCAGCAACTCTACTGCGGAAGTAACTCTTCATCTTATGCGCTATGGTCAAAAATCCACTTTTGTGACTTCATATGCGAAGGTTACCTTTTAAAACTTATGGTTTGAAACCATATTAAAACCCATTGCATGCATATTCGAATTAACATTCGAATAGCCCAAAGCAATAAACTTCGTTCTCAGCTTATAATTCTTAAATGCATATGTTGCTCACGGCTTTATCAATACGCATCCAACATAATATTTAATATATATAATGTCTTTAATCCAACGTTATGAAACCTTTGTAACAAGTATTTGACCATCGCACTCACCATCGAATGTCACCAGCACTTACATCAAATGAAGTCTTCAGGCCCACAGCATATATTAATATATGTATCAATATTTTACAAACCTGGACAGATATCCAACTCACTTAACCATTGGAATTAAACTAAAAAGGCGACTTTAGTTTAAAACCCAAGGCACCAGCAAATACATTATATTGTCCACAGCTTATTAACTCAGAATCTGGGCAATCCTTAATATTCTGTGTGCAGAAGCTTTTATAACCTTGGGTCAACACCCATTATATATTTACCAGCTCACCTTTATCTAAATTCCTCGGCGCCAACATATATTAAAACCCATATTTAATATATCAAACTCTTTTGAAAACCCAAACGTAACTAGTTATTCGGGCCCAAAATATGTACACTTTACCTTTGTTATTAAACCCTTATGTAAGGGCCCCAGCATATCAATCACCATTATATAACCCCTTTCCTTTGGTTTAAAACCTCGGCATATCATAACGCTTCACATTATATGTTGAACCATGCAACCTATATCACCCAAGAATCCACAACATATTTGGGTCCCACATCTATTCCTTCACGCAAATCTTTGACTTTGGATTAAACATAATATATCGCATAATTAAAATTGAGTCCCACCATATATCATTCAAGTCACATTTAACATTTTAATTCCCGCACCAACACATAGTCAGGCCCACGACTTTATAACCTTGCCTTAACCTTCATTCATCTTAATGGTGCGAACGTCGTCAATCTCCGATGGCTAGCAATCGGACAGAAATCGCAAAAGTTTTAACCCTGTGACTTAACACTCCAAAAAAATGCGAAACTTGTGGTTTTTAAAAACCACCTCAGGACACATGTCACACGCGGACCCTTATCGTGTTTTTTTCTTCGATTCCGCTTACCATTTTAAACTTATGCGAAAACCACCAGTCTTCGCCTCAAACCTGCTTTTATTGTTCATTAGACATTGGCTCACGGTTCCGTTTATTGACTCAGGGTTCTGCTCCAAACGCAGTTTATCTTTGATTTTATTCCGCATTCGTTGATCTTTGTCCAACTATGTCTTTCGGTTCATAGTTCCAATTCAATCTTTCAATACTGTGTCTCTACACAAATTCCTACACTATTTGCCTTCGTTACATTCTGTGCGGAACCCCTTTGGCCTTCACAAAAAGCCTTCCTTCTGCTTGTTATTTCGCAATCTGTCTCCAATTCTACGGGGTTTCTCTAATTCATAACGCTGCTCTTTCACTTCCACTACAACAGTACTACCCTTACAATCCACTCATCCAGCATTTCTTCATAGAAATTAACCACACTTGCTCATTATCTGTGGTTCAGATCCATCGATCCCAATCACAGTAAAACCCTGAATGCGAATTCAAAATCTCACTCTGTCTTTACAGAGAAATTCTCTTCTACCCTTTTTACAATAGATTCATTCAGTTACACACAAACTCATACAATTTCTTATTGAACCTCAAAGTCTACCACACAAACCTTAAACCAAATGATACCCATGTAATACTGAAACAAATTCCTCATATATGCAGCTGAAATTACTTACAAAGGCCCTTTTTATCCTCCTACTCTACCTCTTGAATAACTCTCTGCTTCAATTCGCTGCCTTTGCTTACTCTGCTCCTTGTTTGTCTCCTTTGTCTCCTTTGTCTTAGAATTAGTTCAGGTGCTGCTCCTTTCTTCTCCTTTGCCATCAATGACAATATTTCCAACAGTCTCCCCCTTTGACATTGATGGCAATACTTTAATACTCTTCTTTTGCTTGCTTTTCCTCCCCCTTTGACATCAATGGCAAAGGGTTGCACATTTCCTAGTGTGGTTTCCAAATCTTGTCCATAATACTCTGATCTTGAGGACCTGTTCCATGCATTGCTCACTTGCTCTGGTTCTTTTGTGATAATATTTGTTGACTGATCTCCCCCTGGAATGATGCCTTCTTTTCTGATCTCCCCCTAGAATGATGCTTTCTTTTCATGTCAAAGAGTAACATCTGCAGACACTACCCCTAGTTTGTCTCTTAGATATTCGAATGGCTCTTTAGCAAGAGGTTTTGTGAATATGTCTGCTGTTTGTTCCTTTGTTGGTACATATTCCAACTTCATTACTTTTTGTGCTACTTGTTCTCTGAGGAAATGGTACTTAATTGGGATGTGCTTTGTTTTTTAATGAAATACATGATTTTTTGATATACTTATTGCACTTGTATTGTCACATTTGATTGAAATGGGATCATCCATGCTTACCTTCATGTCTTGGAGAGTTCGTTTCATCCACATTACTTGTGTGCAACATGTTGTTGCTGCTATGTATTCCGCTTCTGTTGTAGATAGAGAGATAGAAGTTTGCTTCTTGCTTAGCCATGCCACCAGACTTTTTCCCAAATAAAATGCACCTCCACTTGTGCTTTTCCTGTCATCCATGCAGCTGGCCCAATCTGCATCTGTATATGCTGTCAAAGTGAAGCTTTTGCTTTTTGGATACCATAGCCCATAATGTGCAGTTCCTTGTAGATATCTAAATATTCTCTTGATTACTAGTAAGTGATTTTGTTTTGGTGCTGCTTGATATCTTGCCACAAGTCCTACTGCCAACACAATGTCTGGTCTAGAGGCAGTTAGATACAGTAGACTTCCTACCAAGGATCTGTAAAGTCTTTGATCTATATCTGCAGTTCCATCATTAGCACATAGCTTGCATCCAGTAATCATGGGAGTTGACACAAGTTTGCAGTCTTCCATTTGGAACCTTTTCAACATCTCTCTTAAGTATTTTTCTTGTGAGATGAATGTTCCTATGTTTTTTTGTTGAATTTGAAGTCCTAAATAGAAGGTGAGCTCTCCAATCATAGACATCTCAAATTCTGATTTCATTTCTTCAGCAAATTCTTTTGTTAACTTCTCTTTGTTGTTACCAAACATGATGTCATCTACATATACTACTACAATCAGGAGTTCATTTTCATTAGCCTTTATGTACAAATTGTTGTCTACTCCTCCTTTCTTAAAACCTTGTTTTTGCAAGTATTTGTCCAGCCTTGAATACTATGCACGAGGAGCTTGTTTCAGCCCATATAAGGCTTTCTTTAATCTGCACACATAGTCTTGTTTCTCTATTAATAAGAATCCTTCAGGTTGTTCCATGTAGACTTCTTCTTCTAGATCTCCATTCAGGAAGGCAGACTTCACATCCATTTGATATACCTTGAAATCATGATAACATGCAAAGGCCAAAAACATTTTGATTTCTTCCATTCTGGCTATAGGGGCAAATGTTTCATCATAATCAAGACCTTCAATTTGTGAATATCCCTTGCATACAAGTCTGGCTTTATTTCTGATTACCTGCCCTTGTTCATTCATCTTATTCTTGAATATCCATTTTGTGCCAATGAAATTTTTCCCAATGGGTCTTAGAATTAATTCCCAGGTATTGTTCTTCTCAATTTGGTCCAGTTCCTCATTCATAGCATTTACCCAGTTTTTGTCTTTGCTGGCTTCTTCGAACTTCTTTGGCTCTATTTGAGATAGCATGGCTAGGTATACTTCTTCTTTCTATTCAGCGAGATGTCTTCTAGTCTAGACTCCCACACTTTTGTCCCCAATGATTTGATCTTCTAGATGATTCTTTTGAGTGTGTCTTGAGGGACCTTTTGAGTTTAATTCAGTATCTTCTATTGTCTTGCTCAATTCATCATTATCTTGGTTCTCTTCTTCATGATCTTCTGGAGGATTGCTGCATCTTGTACTTCTTATTCTGTTTGGTAGATCTTCATCAAATTTTACATCAATGCTTTCCACAATTTTGTGTATTGTTTTGTTGTAGCACCTGTAACCCTTACTCTTAGATGCATATCCTAAAAATATTCCTTTATCAGCTCGTGCATCAAACTTTCCCAGGTTTTCATCATTATTTTTGATGAAACACTTGCTTCCAAAGACTCTAAAGTGCTTGATTGATGCTGGTTTACCATGCCATAATTCATAAGGAGTCTTGTCACAATTTGGTCTTAAATGAGCTTTGTTAAGAATGTGAACAGCTGTGTGTACTGCTTCTGCCCAGAAGGATTGGGGAATGTTACTTTTTTGCATCATTGCTCTGGCAATCTGTTGTACTGACCTGTTTTGTCTCTTTGCCACTCCATTCTATTGAGGTGTACCTGCAATTGTAAACTGTTGTTTTATCCCATGCTCATTTCATAGGTCTGCAAAATCATAGTCTGTGAATTCACCTCCTATGTCTGATCCGATGCACTTTAGCTTACATCCTGTTTGATTTTCTGCCAATGCCTTGAATATCTTGAATTTCTCAAGTGCTTCAGATTTATATTTTCAAACTGAGCTCTATAGACTTGAAGTTTGGCTATCTTCACCTTTTTCTCTTCCTCATGGATGTTTTGTAGTGTATCCCATATTTCTTTAGCAGTCTTCTTGTGCATTATTTTGATAAATTCCGCTCACACGGTCCACTTAAGAGTGCATTGATGGCTTTTGCATTAGCTACAAAATCTTGTTTGGCATCTTTCTCTAAGTCAGACTCCTTTGCGGCATATCCCAATTCCACAGCAGCCCAAACTTCTATTCCTAGAGACATTATGTACGTCCTCATTCTTATTTTCTAGAAGGCATATTTTGTACCAGTGAACAAAGGGGCTTTATTTGTTGAGCATCCTTCTAGACTAGCCATCCTGGGGACCTACGATCTCCTTCCAGTTGTTAAACTGATACAGAAGGAACCTGGCTCTGATACCAATTGTTGAACCCTTAGTTAAACTGAGAGAGAGGGGGGGGGGTGAATCAGTTTAACACATTCATAGACTTTTAAAACTTTCCTTTTAAACTTATTTACACTTTCATTTCATGATCAACTTATTACATAATGTAACAGCAATCTTAATATGTGAGCAACAAGTATTAAGCAGATTCGATAAACCATAACAACACATAAACATCATGCACATAGACAACAGATATAAGTGAAAACCCAAAAAGGGAGAAAACCACATCTTATTATTGTTGTGATGCAAAGACAAGCTCCAACTCCCTCTCACCACTGATTTTCTGTAGGCTCCTACCTACAGAAGGCTACAACCTCAATTCAGCAAGCTACAACTTGCAAGGAAGCTCCAACTCCCATCTATTTTTTGCAGGCTCCTACCTACAGGACGCTCCTACCTCAGCCAGCTACAACTGACATCTATCAAGCTACAACTTGATATGGAAGCACCAACTTCCTCACTCTTTCAAAAAAAATACATGCTGATTTACCTGGATATCAGCTCTGTACTGTTCCTTCTTCACTGCTGTCCACCAGCCTTCATATCTGCATTATATCATTTCTGAATCTTCACAGCTTCTCTATCTGCTCCTCCTTCTTCTTACCCTCTCTGCCTCATTTTTCATTTTCTAATCTCTTTATGCACATCTATGTGATATCATTTATAGAGTTCACCTCATGACTGTTTGTATTCCACAAGGAATTCGAAGTGAATATGTATGACTCTTTGACTTCTGCCTTCTCATTTCTTTGTCCAGCTCATTTAGAAAAAATATAACAATATGTATACATTTCAATATTACAGTGGGGTATTTCTTTGCCTACGGAGACTTGCCTTTGCAACAGATATATCTCATTCAACCCTTTCAGTTCTTGGCTCACTGTGTGTTTGTCTTTTCTGCTGCTGTAGTATAACAGTTCTGCATATTCTCCTGCTTTCTATGCATGTACACCTGCTTTTTCCTCAAAACTGGTAGTTTAAATTAATGCTGAAGCTTTTCCATCAAAGATTAAAATCTCTGTTATAACTCAATAATGTAATTTCATTTAATTGGAACTGCTCAAATTGGAAAACTCGGTTTCGGAAGCCCACCTTTAATACACTATGAAAAATCAATCAACACAGTTTCAATCCAGCAACTCTACTGCGGAAGTAGCTCTTCATCTTATGCGCTATGGTCAAAAATCCACTTTTGTGAGACTTCATATGCGAAGGTTACCTTTTAAAACTTATGGTTTGAAACCATATTAAAACCCATTGCATGCATATTCGAATTAACATTCAAATAGCCCAAAGCAATAAACTTCGTTCTCAGCTTATAATTCTTGAATGCATATGTTGCTCACGGCTTTATCAATACGCATCCAACATAATATTTAATATATATAATGTCTTTAATCCAACGTTATGAAACCTTTGTAACAAGTATTTGACCATCGCACTCACCATTGAATGTCACCAGCACTTACATTAAATGAAGTCTTCGGGCCCACAACATATATTAATATATGTATCAATATTTTACAAACCTGGACAGATATCCAACTCACTTAACCATTGGAATTAAACTAAAAAGGCGACTTTAGTTTAAAACCCAAGGCACCAGCAAATACATTATATTGTCCACAGCTTATTAACTCAGAATCTGGGCAATCCTTAATATTCTGTGTGTGGAAGCTTTTATAACCTTGGGTCAACACCCATTATATATTTACCAACTCACCTTTATCTAAATTCCTCGGCGCCAACATATATTAAAACCCATATTTAATATATCAAACTCTTTTGAAAACCCAAACGTAACTAGTTATTCGGGCCCAAAATATGTACACTTTACCTTTGTTATTAAACCCTTATGTAAGGGCCCCAGCATATCAATCACCATTATATAACCCCTTTCCTTTGGTTTAAAACCTCGGCATATCATAACGCTTCACATTATATGTTGAACCATGCAACCTATATCACCCAAGAATCCACAACATATTTGGGTCCCACATCTATTCCTTCATGCAAATCTCTGACTTTGGATTAAACATAATATATCGCATAATTAAAATTGAGTCCCGACATATATCATTCAAGTCACATTTAACATTTTTATTCCCGCACCAACACATAGTCGAGCCCACGGCTTTATAACCCTGCCTTAACCTTCATGCATCTTAATGGTGCGAACGTCATCGGATCTCTGATGGCTAGCAATCGGATGGAAATCGCAAAAGTTTTAACCCTGCGACTTAACACTCCAAAAAAATGTGAAACTCGTGGTTTTTAAAAACCACCTCAGGACACGTGTCACACGCGGACCCTTATTGCGTTTTTTTCTTCGATTCCACTTACCATTTTAAACTTATGCGAAAACCACCAGTGTTCGCCTCAAACCCGCTTTTACTATTCATTAGACATTGGCTCACGGTTACGTTTATTGTGTAATATCCCGGAAGGGAAATAGACAGCCATACAAGCATACGACAATATAGAAAATGCCAGAAATAGAACATAAAGCAAATACTCATAAAAATGCCGAGAATGCTAAGCCATTTTATTAATCTGAGAAATAAAATGTAATACAATAGATGATCGGAATGATAGCACCTATTCTTGCTCAAGGCAAGTGAAGAACTCTCTCAGAAAAGACAGGAAATGGCTTCTCTAAGAAACTGCGTCCCAGCTGCTGGAAAACTGCCGGAAACTGTTGCTGCTGGAATGAACTGGAAGCTAGGGGCTTCTCCCCTTGCCGGAATGAGCTGAAACTCTGCAAATCACCTGTACTCGCCAACCCGGACAAAACCCAGAAACCATATCAATAATGGTCAGCCTCCGAAAATCACCAAAGAAACCCTCCTCAAGGAATTACGCTGCCTCTGCAAGGCTCAGCGCAGATGCCAAATGAAAATAGCTGAAACAGTGCCACAAACTCCTCAGGAACCCTCCTACTGGCAAAGACTGATCCTCTACTTCGGATATCAACTGAAACTCCTGCAGAAACCCCGAACCAGAACACCTCCAAGAAGAATTGCGTCCTCTCTCCTAGGGACTGCGCAGTCACAAGAAGAGCCCAGCTCCTCAGCAAAACAACCAACCAAACCTCTTGCTAAAGACTGAAGAAATAACCTTACCCGAGCAGGCACTCGAAGTCCCCCGGGGCTAAGGGCGAGATCTCCGACCGGAGACACTCAACGCACTAAACAGTGCTGCAGACAGGCTAAACAGCCAGCGTGCTCAAGAAGACAAAATGTCTAGCTCCAATATCATCAACAACAAGAATGCCCCAAATGAGGAGGCTCCTCCACCTTTTATAGCATTGGTTTCCCTCCAAAACCAACGTAGTCTCTCTCCCCTCCACGTGGTGTGTGGCCCCCCTTGGCTCCCCCCTTAAGTTACAACGTTGTGCTACTAGGAAGGTGTTTTATTCCACTAAAGTGAGTTAGACCCCCTTTTACTCACTTTTTTATTTATCTACAAACCACATATGACAAAACAATACAAAGTCGAATATTCCAATTCGCTGTCGCAAATTAGGAATATTACATATTGACTCAGGGTTCCATTCCAAACGCAGTTTATCTTTGATTTTATTCCACATTCGTTGATCTTTGTCCGACTATGTCTTCCGGTTCATAGTTCCAATTCAATCTTTCAATACTGTGTCTCTGCACAAATTCCTACACTGTTTGCCTTCGTTACATTCTGTGCAGAGCCCCTTTGGCCTTCACAAAACGCCTTCATTCCACTTGTTATTTCGCAATCTGTCTCCAATTCTACGGTGTTTCTCTAATTCATAACGCTTCTCTTTCGCTTCCACTACAACACTACTACCCTTACGATCCACTCATCCAGCATTTCTTCATAGAAATTAACCACACTTGCTCATTATCTGTGGTTCAGACCCATCGATCCCAATCACAGTAAAACCCTGAATGCGAATTCAAAATCTCACTCTGTCTTTACAGAGAAATTCTCTTCTACCCTTTTTACAATAGATTCATTCAATTACACACAAACTCATACAATTTCTTATTGAACCTCAAAGTCTACCACACAAACCTTAAACCAAATGATACCCATGTAATACTGAAACAGATTCCTCATATATGTAGATGAAATTACTTACAAAGGCCCTTTTTATCCTCCTACTCTGCCTCTTGAATAACTCTCTGCTTCAATTCGCTGCCTTTGCTTCCTCTGCTCCTTGTCTGTCTCCTTTGTCTCCTTTGTCTTAGAGTTAGTTCAGGTGCTGCTCCTTTCTTCTCCTTTGCCATCAATGACAATATTTCCAACATACTCCACAACAAAATGGTGTAGCTGAAAGTCAGAATCGCACTCTAAAAGAAATGGCTAATTGTATGCTTCAATCTAGAGGACTTAGTCTTAATTTTTGGGCAGAAGCAATTAATTGTGCCAATTACACAGTAAATCGCACTCCTACTAAGGTTTTAAGGAATATCACTCCAGAAGAGGCCTGGAGCTCAATCAAACCAAATGTAAGTCACTTTCGTGTTTTTGGAAGTGAAGCTTGGGCCCATATTCCAGATGAGAAACATAAAGCCTTAGAACCTAAGAGTGAAAAAAGTATTTGTGTTGGATATCCTGAAGATGTCAAAGGATATAGACTTCTTCAACCCAAATCGAAAAATGTCATCATTAGGAAAGATGTAAAATTTGATGAAAATATATCGGCCAGCGAGCCTAGTTCGGCGGGTGAGCCACCTTTTGCTTGCAAGCCAGATTCGGCAGATGTGCCACCTCTCTATCTCTTCTACTTCTGACAGCATTCCTTATACTTTGGATGATGACAACGAGGATGAAAATCCTCCTCCACCTCTTCAGGATCTTCCTTCAGCTCCACAGCTTCCAAAATGGGTCTGATCTACTCAGGATGCAGTAAGTTCTCTTGCAGATGACCCTGCAAATCAACGTCGTACACGTTCTCAATTTGATAGAGCCTCTTCTTTATTGGCTCAAGTTCCAAAAAATTATGATCCAGATACCTTTGAAGAACCTTCAGGTCATCCAGATTGGGATGTAGCTATGAATGAAGAATATTGTTCCTTATTGACAAAAGATACTTGGGATATTGTTCCTCTTCCAAAGGGAAGAAAACTTGTTAGATGCAAATGGGTTTACAAAAAATACTTCGGACCAGATGGAAAAGTGGATAAACATAAAGCTCGTCTTGTTGCTAAAGGATTTTCACAAGTTGAAGGCATTGTGTTAAATTTAGATAACCATGGTATGTTCTATGCTTAATGCAGTTTACTTCAATCTTTCTTATAGGCCCAATTCAAATGAGCAATCACATAAACATGAAAGTAAATGTTGATAGAACATAATAATAGATCGACAGAAGACAAGCCAATATAATAAATCAGAATTTGTAATTCTTCTTGTCCAGCAAATGTACAGAGAAATGTTTGTTACAGCAGTCAACAGGATGCCCTAGCCAGCAAAGACTTTTGTTGGTCAAACCAACTCTTCCAACCTCCAAGAGGTTCGGTCAAACATATACAAGATCAACCTTCTTTAAGTGTCACACACCTCCAAAGACAGCTCCCAAAACACTCAACGCAAGGTTCGGGATTTTGAACAGCACCATTTCAACCCTAATAAGTTAGAGCTTCCATGATCATATCAAAACCCCAAACATGACATTATCAATATATCAATCAGAATAGAAATTTCTTCATTAATAGCCCTAAGTAGGTTTAGGGTTTCACATATTAACAGCATACCCTTAGATTAGGGTTTTCCATAGAACCTTTTTAGGGTTCTTTTATACAGAAAATCAGAGATATAAGGTGGGTAGATTTATCAAAAGATGAATCACCCTAAACAAGAATCATTTAGATTCAAGAAAGCTAGACATAACAATGTTAGTAACACAATTTTCAAAATAAGATGAATGTAACTTTTAAGAGAATTTATAAGGTGTATAGACTACGACATAATTGGAGATGGTCAAACCTTGTAAGTATTCCTTGAAGTGTTCTTGTATTCAGCCATGACTTATGATACATACCCTTCAAGCAAAACATGTGATACCAAGAAGCATGATTTAATTTCTTAAGTTGAAGATCAAGATATTCAGTCTTTCAATCAACATTGGTACTTTATCCTGAAATCCTAGACTACTTGTAAATCCTAGACCACTTTTAGGCGGGCATGTCCTTGTGAAGAGATGTGTCTTTGTTTGAGCCGACTTGAGATTGTTTTGAAAGCAATTCCTTGAGGCCGACTTGAGGATGAAGAGACTAACTTGAAGAGGCCGAGTTGATGAAGAGGATGACTTGATGGAGGAATCTTTTGACCAAATAATAAAAAACCTACTTACATGATTTAAAAGCCCAAAATTAGTCAATTTAAATCTGTAATGACTAATCCTAGAAGTCCACAATGGGGACATTGACCCAAATAATATGACCCAAGCATGAAACCCGTGCTTTAATAAGACATTTAATAGTAATAAATTCTTTTTCACAAATATATTAATAATGAAGACCGAACCTCGTTACATTCTTCAACACTTACTGGTATTGAGGTCAAGGGGGGTGGTATCGCTACCTCCTTGTCCTAATGCATGGTGATCTATTCTGATGCGTAATTAAAATGCATGGGTCTTCACAGACCATAGTATTACTTTGTAATATTTGCCTAGATTGAACTTATATAAAGTTGGTCTTCTAAATATTTTTCTCATATACTTCTCAATATCATATCGACAAGGACAAGAAAGATGTTGCAAACATGCTCTCAAAGAAATGGAGTTAGGCTGGAACAAGAACCTAAATTGTTTCAATAATTCATAATGGATACACTGCAAAACATAATCGTGAACCATGCATTTAACTATATTAATCACATTTTCTATTTTATATAATTATAGCCATTCATTGTTCTTAGGATGGAAGATTAATGTATTTTCTATATGATTCTAGTTCTTCTTGAGAATGCTATTGATGTTAATTGAATATGAGTTTTACTCAACTATATCACCTATCCCTTCACATGAGTTTCATGGTTCAAGGGGTTACTACTTATATTCTAAATTCTACTAGTCGGTGGTCACTATGTTAAGTTCATAGAGACTATAGTTTCCAAAGCTTAATTTTATCCATCAATAACATACATAGTTATTTAATAAATAAATATTATTAAATTAAAAATCTAAAATTTAAAACATTGAAATATGATTCTGTAATAAGAATCCAGGAATAAACATAAAATAAAGAAGACATGAAACATTTAAGATTATATATATTAGTAAATTTATAAAATATATTAAAAAGAATTTGACTTTTAAAATTCATGAGTGAGTAATTTTAATAAATATTGATAGCTTTCTTTTACAATTCCATATATAAAAATATGTTTAATATTAAATAAATTATTTAAATTTAATTTAATTTTCAATATTTATTCCAATAACCTAGTTGTCAATATTTAATTTTCAATATGAAGTTAAAATTAAATATTATTAAACTATATATTCCAATAAAGAAAATTGCGTTAAAGGTTCGTTGTAGGTCACCTATAACATGTTGATGGGAAATAAAAGTTAACTTATTTATCAAGTATTTAGAAAATTCTCATAAGTTACCCCTCGTCATAATTGGTCCTTTGTACCACTTCAACCCTTCCCTTCTTGATATTGAAATTTTATCCTTTTTCATTGCATAGACAATTATATCGATCATTCCTCAAACATAGAAATTATATAACGATTACAACTATAATAAGACTTAAATTTCCTAAATACTAAATTATTCCAAGACACATAGATAACATAAATTTCCTAAATATTAAATTATTTCCTAAATACTAAATTATTCCAAGACCATTATCCATGCTGAATAATTAAAATACTTCGATTTAATTAATTGTCACGTTGAAATATTATTACATAACAGAATAATATATTTTTTATATTAATTTTCTAATAATTCCCTTCCGTTAATCTTCGGTGAAATACAAAGGCTTTTTTTTGCAGCATGGCTAATTTAAAAATAAATAAAAAAATTGTATTTATTTTTTGCGTTGTCATTATTATTAATTGGTGGCATACCCCTGTGTACTACCTTGAATTTAGTTAAGTATATGGATCTACTATGCGTTATGGATCTACTAACATATAATCCTGCTCTTTTAGAATAATATGAATCATAGAATATCATAAGAGCAAAATAATCTAACACCAGGGCTATAAGATCTATTAATAATGGAAAAATAAAATATAAAATGAAGTTGTCGACTATTTTAACAAGGCAGTGATAAGTGCCAGGAATAAATTGTTATATTGAGAGACCTTGCACGAATACCAGTACCCTAACTCGGAAGCTTAATGTTTGTCAGTATTGGCGAATACAAAAAAAAATACAAAGTTAGGGTAATTGGGATGGTTCGAATTCAACCAGCCCAACTATAAATATAGTTTCCTGATTTAATTCATCTACATGACTAAATAACCCGATGAAATGATCTGCCACATGAAATTTGGCAAACAATGATGGTTGGCTCTGCTTCCTTTCTATCATTTATGGCTCCTTGCCCTCCTTTCATTCCATCCCCTCTTTGCATTAATCCTAAAACTTAAAATCATCCCTTGCTAACCTTGGTATTAATAATAATTACATCTATATCAAACATTAATATTTCACAAATCTCACTGCTCCCACACCCCCCTCCTTCACATCCTTCACATCACTCATTTTCACATTCATTTCTCTTAAAAAATTTATGCCTCCCCCCTCATTTCATCCCTTATATTCCCCTCCCTTTTTATTTCATTTCCCCTTAACATTTATCCTAAACCCCTTAGCTAAATTATAATAATTTTTATTATTTCATTCCCCCCTCCCTTACATATCAGTCCTTTCTCTCTCCCTCTATTAAAACCTTTTCTTCAGGTTTTTTCTAAAAATATATATTATAATCAACCTAACTGTTAATTTTAAATATCATAATTACATTGATAATAAATAGCTGTATCATTAATATTATAAACTACATCAAAAGCTATTATTAATTAATTAATAATATTTTAATATTAATAATATTATATTGATAATAATACCAATAAAAAATTCTCAAAACTTAAACAAGATCTTATAAAAATTATAATAAATAATTTATAAATTAATTAAAATAAACTTAAAAAAAAAAAAAATATATATATATATATATATATATAATTTCATTTCTAATAATTAAAAATTGTGTTGGTCAGCGCCTCATGTCCTCCCATCTCTCCATTCCATATTTATATCCTATGATTTCTTCTCTTCTTTGTAGGTTTCGTCCCGATGACAAGTCTTGTTCTAGAATCGAAATGTAGATAGGAAAATGAAGAATGTGGATATTTCGAACTCTCAACCTCATGTCTCTGGCTTTATCAAAGATAGACTAACATTGGGTCCATGTCAAAAAGATAAGGACCATTTGCAGACCTGTCATGAAATGGAATCTAATGGGAAAGAGAGTGGCTTGCCAATAAACAAGTGACGAGAAAGAGTGACTTTCCATATATGAGCCACCACCATAAACACCCCAAAACAAGCCCGACCAACGCCTCTGGATTTGTCGTTCTCAACCTAGATTTAATGAGGTAAATTGGTCACTGCCTAATAAAAATACATTATTGCGTTGAATTCACCTGGTGTCCAAGTGATTCCATTGGAGGCCCTAGACATGATTTATAGACCTGTTGAATAATAATAACAAAAAATCGAACTGCTAATGACAGCGCAATTGCTAGGAGGCATGGGAACTAGAGATCGAAATAGGCAAACATGGGTAGCAGGGCCATTCCTACAGTGGTGATCCTTAATGCGTTAATGTACTAAAACCTCAAGGAAAAGAAAAAAATATATATAGTGGGTCTCGTGTGAATACAATCTTAACAGCGCTAGTAAGGTCACAGAGTTTGTAACTAGCTCTGATACCAAATTGCAGAGACCTCACCAAATTTAAACTCCTAAATTCCAATAGTAATCTATTAATTAAATAACTCAGATACGTGCATGGCTTCCGCGTTTGATGTCAATCCCGAACTGCCATAACTCCAATTTGTTCTCGTTACCAAAAATAACCAAATCGTCCCCGCCAAACTGGGCACAATCTCAGTACCCAGCTCCAGAATACTTCAAAACTGAAGCACTCTGGCCCCCGTGCCCAAAAGCTTCAAGATCAATTACTCAATTTCCCAGTTCTAATTGAATTTTCCTCCTTACTGCACTTCCCTTTCCAGTCGACCCCCCTTCCTCTTCTCTTTTGCCTTTCTTATATAGACTTTATCTTCTGTCTTTCCCCCCAAACGATGGTCGCCTTGCCTCTCCATTCAATTAAATAAGCGGATAAGGGATAAGGTTAGTCGGTTTCCAGCATACATCTGCCACCTACGCTCTAGGTTGACAGCAGAGTCATACATAGTTTGTTTGAGGGGATAAGTTGTTTTTGTATTTATATTTTGAAATTGTAAAACAAAATAATATATAACATTTGTTTATAACTTTATTATTTGTATTTCTTTATTATGTTTATAAATTTTAATATTTCTTTGAAAATATAATTTAATTATATTTATTTATTTATTTAGTTATAATTATGATTTTATAACATTTATAAATATAATTTATTTAGTTATAATTATGATTTTATAACATTTATAAATATAATTTATTTATGTTATTTCATTAATTTACTAAGAAATATAACTTAAATTTTCTTTTGAGTTAGGTATTTAATTACTATGCATAAAATGCAATACTTGTGGCACATGCATATGTAGCTATCATATGCATGCCTCGCATGCATGTAATATTCCATTTTGCACGTAATTCGAGATAGGTCATTACACATTGGGACTACCCCCCATAGCTTGTTGTTGGGAAACAGCTAGAACAGAGAGGTCGAGGATCAGAGTGAGAGCCCCGACCTGAGTCGTTGTCGCACTGTATCCGTACAATCTGAGCAACAACTTTTTTTGGCGACGTTGTCGGGGATAGATTTTTTTTGTCCTTGGTCCTCACGACAATTTTACAATCCTTTATCTTTCCATCTTTTCATTCGAGTCGGCAACGTCACAACATTCTCTGGCGTCTTTGTCGGGGACCAATTTATTGGATTTTGGTGTTGCGACATTCTTCTTAATCATCTTCATCTTCTTAATCTTTCATCTTTCATCATCCCATCAACCCCACATTTTCTAGCACCATTGTGAGATTTTCCTTATCTCTTCATCTTTTCGTCACCTTATCTTTTTTCCTCTCACTAATCTTTTCATTTTCTCTATCTGCTCCTTTAGCACCTGGACATTTCTGTTGGTTTCCTGTTTGGGTGGCGACTCCACTTATTCATCCATTTACAAGAGCTTACTCTAGAAGAAATCTTGATAGCTTGGTTAACCCCACTCCTAATCATGAAGAGGCTCTGAGAGCTCAGTTAAACAAATTAAATTCTAGTAAGCGTTTAATTTTTTTCTCAGACAGGAAGCCATCCCTGATTTCCATTTTCTTTTCCTTGATCATGTAAATCAAGAATTTATGGAGTATTACAAACCTTGCAGATTTGCCAACATTCAAGGGTATCCTCACGATCTCCCAGATGACTCTACTATGAACAAGCTTTCGGCATTCCAAGGCAACAATGCAATCAATGTTGACACTCACATAAGAAAGTTCGCAACTTTTTTGCAAAGATATGCCTATGCAACTGCATACAATCATGAAGATGTCAGAATGAAGCTCATTGTCCTCTCATTAGAAGATGATGCATTACAATGGTTTCATGACAAGCCTGATAATGTTTTTAATTCTCTACAAGATATCATTAACGCCTTTAAGTATAATTATGGAAGAGTCAAAATAGAAGATGAAATTATCAGGAATCTGACTCAGATAATTTAAGAAACACAAATAAGCCATGAAATGGAAATAAGGGCTTGTAGTGAACCTTCTCTGCAAATATATTTAAAATGGAAAATATGGCCAAGAGATAACAATATAGATAATAGAAGTTTGGATCTTTATTAATATCAAACCACTGAGGTAGGGCAACGCCATACAATCACTCCTTAAGGAAGGAGAACACTCCACAAGCCATATGTTTGTCAATACAAAACAATACTTGACATGTCCCAATGGAGAGTCTCTAGCCTTATATAGGCTTCATACATACAATACCATTAGTAGTTACCATGGGTCTCTCAATACCATACATCCAATACAATGGGCTTATCACTTTATTCCATAGCTACTTGTGGTCCCTTGCATAATGTGGGTTAACCACTTTATTTATCAACTATGGCCCATTTAGTTATCATTCTTACATTATTACATCATATTATTCCCTTGGGTACCTCCCTTCGTACCCCATATTATCTCCCGTAGGTATACTACATTACACCCACCTTAAAACATGTTTCGTCCCCGAAACATGAGAAGAACACAAATAATAAGATCTACTCAAAAGAGCAGTCCATCGGTACCCTGCACGTGCATCTAGCCATCCAAGAGAAAGGTGAACACTCGATCTAGCTAGTGTCTCGTTTGCTTGAGATGGAAGTTGGTTCTTGTAGTTCTTTTGTGTTGATGTGTTGTGGGTGGATTGTCACACCTCGATGTGTGTCTTCCAGGGGCTTTCGTCCTTGTTACTAATTCTTTACCACCTTGTTGGTTGTTGCCTTGATGGGTGGTGCGGGTGGTGATATGTTGAAGTTTTAACTGATGGTGTATCTTTCTTCAATTTCCCACCTGATGGAGCTTGAGTGGTATGGGGATCCTTTTGTATTACCTGCTTTTGTTTCTTGTCTTCCATTATTACTTCTAGCACATACTCCTCATCTGATGTGTCAATACCTATAGAGCTTTCTGCTTGGGTCTCCTTGGACTCTACCTGTTTACTAATGGAAATATCCTGCAATGTAATTTTCTTCTTTTTATACCTGAGCTTCAAAAAAAAAAATTGTACATCAATATTGATAGTATCAACAGATTCCATCCAAGGGTTTCCCAAAACAATATCCACATTATCCATATCTGAAGTATAAAAATTAGAATGCAACACACACTTATCCATAGAAATCTTCAAATCTTTATAAATTTGAACATCCCCATTATCAACCTGTGTGTTTGCAATATGTTTTGCTGGAACTTGTAATTTTTTTTGCCAAATTAACATTGATAAAATTATGCTTGCAACTAGGATTGATAGACACAATAATATTCTCTTTCTGAATACATCCCTGAACCTATAATAAGGAGATGTCAGCAGAATATAAGCCCTTATGCATCTCATTATCCTGTGTTCTAGCATGAGACCATTTGTACAAAAGGACTTTTTCAAATTCTTCATCGGAAAGTGTCTGCATTTGATCATAGTTAAGTGAGTACACCCATATGGCAACCTCATCTTTGAAATAAAGCCATGGTCCAGATCGCCAATATTTTGGGCATAGTGACTTGTTATATTTAATATATTCTTCAATAGTAGGACCATCATCTTTTCCTATAAAAAACATCTTGTTAGAACCCTTAATATAGAGTAAGGGTTTTGAAGAAATATCACTACTTTGGCGAAAATTTAAAATAGGCATAACTCGATCAATATAACTCAGAATTTTTATTATAGCCTGTTTTTGGAAATGGAACAACCATTATGCATCTTCCTTTGTGGCTGAAATCTCGATTTGGGCACTCTGGAAACTCAGATTCACGTTGTAACTATCCAGATCGCCAAGATTTTCCAAAGATTTTTGTTATCAGTATTTTCTGCCAGAGACCAGGTTTTTCCCAATAAGGCCATAAGCTTCAAGAGGAGGTCGCATTGCTCAGTGTATTAGCAGGAGGAGGACAAGATTATTTGTAGGAAGGCAATGCGAGTCTTCCAGAAGTCAGATCGAGTTTTTCAGTGATAGTGCGAGTTCACCTAAAGTCAGTTTGAATTTGCTAGAGGCCATTCAAGTCTTTCAAAAATGCAAATCAAATTTTTCGAAAGCCAATGCAAATTGCCAAAAAGAGCCAGTGCAAATTGCCAAAGATTAATGTGTGTTGCTAGAGGCAGTGTGAATTGTAGAAAAGAGAAGGCATGGGGTTTTCCAAATTAGTAGAAGTAAAGAAATATTTTGCTAGAGCTTTTCCAGTGAGAGGCAAGCAGTTGTATTTCTCAATAGCAGTGTAATTGTTGAAGATAATAATAAAAGCCCTCGGATCTTAAAACGGAATTTCCCCACATTCGAATTTTTACAGGGACGATTTGTCCAAAAGATAGTAGTGTAAATTATGTAATTGATTTCTCGCATATTTTCCTGCATTTTCAGCTTGTGATTGGTGTTGTTTATGTTGTCATTTGTTGCTTCCAATATATCAATTAATTTGTTTTACATAAGTGACAGGAAATAATTAACTGGTTAGTAGCTCCTTCTAGGTAACTAGAATTTCACAAAACCAATACATAAGGTGAACATTAGAAACCTCTCTTGGCATGATGACATAATGCATGTCTCTTTGATTACAAAGAAGCTTGTGAGGACTATTACCCACCAAAAAGTGGCTAACCCTATAAGAGAAAAAAGTTATCCTTCTTTCGATGGCCAACTAGCTAGCAGCCCTACATTGCTCAGTACATGATGATATGCTCATGATCCTCCACAATTTGCACCAGTCAGACACTTCTCACCATCTGACATTTCTATCGAAGGAAGGTGGGTCATTATGCAGTAGGTACTTTAACTATTTTGCAATCATGTGATTTTACTTAATGTTTTGGGCATTCTAGCATGAATTAAGGGGTGATTTGGATGATTGATTGATCTTGATTGTAAACTTGTTCTCGCACTTTATCAGGGAGGTTAGTTTTGACCCTAGTACAAAGGTACCTCCTCTGGGGCCTTACGGTTATAGGAGGGGCACTACTTGGGAGGACTAGGATTAAAGTAGGGTGTCGATGTAGTATTCCATACTTACCAACTTCCATTATTCCCTGGTTTTCATCGCCATTCTTCAGAATTGTAGTCACTAGTTCCTTGGCATTGGCACTCTCTATTAGTTTTTGTAGCATCGAATGGTGTTCTAGTCTCGACAATTGTCTGAGAGGCTAAGAAACACTAGGACTCCATAACCCGGAAAAGATGTCAGGAAAATCCACCTAGAAAAGTGTTAATTAAGTTAATTAACAGTAATTAAATTTTTCCTAAGTCCAACTTAGGGAAAATGATTATTAACAGGAATTAAATGAGGAAGGTGAAATTTCTCTAGAAACTCATGCAGATTGACTAGGAAATAATCTCAGTCATTGATTAAGTTTTGATCTTGGTCGTTGGAGTCCCAACTAGAGGTTGTAAGAAGAAGTCGATGGGTAAATGGAGGCACACACTTGATATCGATTTCCTTGGAAAGTTCGACTTTCCAGAGAGAAGCAACATTATGCCGGAAGAGTTTGAGCCTGAGAAGGGAAGCATAGATAGAGAGGGGCAGAGACAGTGAATCTGGAGGAAGATTTCCAGATCCATAGAGTAGCTTGCAAAGAGAGGCAGAGCTATCCACAAAGAGACTGACACAAGGGCTGTGCAGTAACCACTAGAAGGCAATTTGATTTTGCTGGAGAGAAGCTAGTTTTCAGTTCCAAAGGTCGGAAATTTTTTTCTAAGTGTCGGAGAGATAGTTTCTCAGTCATCAGCAAACAGCACGGCTAGAGTGGCAGTTGATTCAGGCAGTGAGTTTGGCAGTCTCCACTAAGGTGACACGATCTGTGCAGGCCAGTTTGGACAAATCAGTTGGAGCTGGAAATCAGAGCCCGGATTGTTTGTGGAGTGAGGAAAATTCCTCATAATATTTTTTCCATTATTTTCTCTCAAGGATTGCCATGTAATATTCCCAATTAGCAATAGCTAATTGGAAATATTAATTTTGACTATTTTGCCTTTATAGAGTTAAAATATAAATAAAGTGGGTGAAGGGGACACTTAGCTCACACTTAGGATAACAAGTATTTCCTAAAGTCACTTAGGAGACATGTCTATTTGGCAACGTGGAGCCTAGTGGTCAAGTGGCAGCGTAGGAAAAGGAGCAGCGTAGACAGCGTGGGGCCTAGCCAGCGCAGAGTGAGTTGGACAGCGTGGGCCAAGGGGGATAGCACAGAGATTGGTGGGGCCTAGGTGAGGGAAAGGCTCACCAAGCATAAAAGGAGGAGGGGTCTCCTCATTCTCATTCATTCTGATTATGCATCTTTGAGAATTGTCTTCTGACATTGAGCACGCATGTTGTTTAACAAAGTCTACACGTACTGTTCAGTACATCAGGTGTCTCTGTTCGGAGATCCCAACCTCAGCCCCGGGGGACTTCGAGTGCCTGCTCGGGTGAGGAGTTTCATCCTTGTTTTGCCGGAGAGATTTGCATCTACCACAGGATGAGCATCCACTCAGAGAGACAACGCAGTCAGTGAAAGGGAGGATGCAGTCTTGAGAGGAGGTGGTTCCGGATTGGGGGTTTGTTGGTGGATTCAGCCCGAGATAGTGGGTAAGGGGTCAACCCTTCCCTATTCCTGCATTTTGGAGGAGTTAGGGGCCATTATTTGGAGCAGATCATTCAGAGCCAGCATCCCTCCTTGAGGAATAGCGTAGTGCCTCAAGGGAGCCATTTTCGGGTGTCGGCCATTTCTGAAAAGCTTTCTGGGCTTTTCTGGGTATTGGGAGTAGAGGCCATTCCCGAAGTTTCAGAATTTTCTGAGGTGGGGAGTAGCCCCAAAGACTCAGTTCATTCCAGCAGTAACAGTAGCACAGTAGCAGTACCAACAGCTTGGAAGATAACGCAGTCCAGAGAGAGCAGCCATTCTGGATCATTTCCTGAGAGTCTTTCTACGCTTGCCTAGTGCAAGCCGAGGTGCCATCATTTTGATCACCTTTGTACTCATTTCCATTTCTCAGTATTAATAAAATGGCTCAGCGTTCTCCATATTATTTGTTTCCCTTATGATTTGTCTATAGTTGTTGTATGTCTTTGTTTATGTGCTTGTATTGCTATTTATTTCCATTTGGGATATTACAGTGGTATTAGAGCTCATAGACTTGGCTCAGCCTGTGGAGCAGATTGTCTATGACACTAGCAAGAAAACATTACATCACTTACTAGGGAAGGAAGTATAAAGACCAAGAGCGGATATTAGAGCTCACTTTCGGGAAAGGAGACAGCGTTCCAGTGGTGGACGCAGAGGAAGAGGAACCAATGGCGGAGGAAAGAGATGTAGGGAAGGAATTCGAGGAACTCCTCCTCAAATCAGTGCAGGATTTGTCGAGGCGGATAGAGGAGATGGGGCAGAGATTCACGACAGAGTCTAGACAGCGGGAGACCCCGAGGGGTTTCCATGTTGGAGAGGGCTCAGGCACATCCCATCATTTACAGGAGCACCTCACAGCGCAGCAGATAGCATTGCACACACCCCCCCGTTCCACGATGCCAACATTTCTTGCCGCGGACATTGGGGCAGAAGCACAGCAGGAGCAGGAGCCGACACACATGGGAGATTATTTTGCTGAGTACCAATCATACAGTCAGGAGTTCAGAGATGCCCTCACTTTCCATGATTTTGTTCAGCTCAAGCGAGATAGCAGACCCCACAACCATCACAAGGGGAACAAGCATTCACATGACGAGCACTTACAACACACGGTGGGCAGATTCCATCTACCGACATTTGATGGATCGGCCAAGTGTTCGGAAAAATCTTGGGTGGAGAAGTTGGATATATATTTCTAGCTTAATCAGATGGCAGAGTTAGAGGCCATCAAGGTGGCAATGCTGCACCTAGAGGGCGAGGCCCAGGATTGGTGGTTTCATGGGATGGTTACGTTGCGGCACTCGAGAGTGACAGCATATGCCGAGTTTACGCGGAGATTGGAGCGTTTTGATTGGAGGGATCCAGAGGAGCATTTTGTTGAGCTAACAAAGCTCAAGCAGACCGAGAGGCCGGACACGTACATCTCCAAGTTTTTTATACTCTCCGTGATGGTAGCTGATTTATCCACAACTCGGATGATCTATATGTTCATAGATGGATTGGCAAAGCCTCTACGGGGATTAGTCAGATCGACGAGGCAAGCGACACTCCATGATGCGGTTGAGAGGACTTGGGATTTGCAGGATGCACTTCCTAGGACTAGAGCTCCTTTTCCCCAGAGATCGGCATTCCAGCCAAAGGGAAAGGATGAGAGGGTTCCACCTGCCAAGGGGAACCAGGGCAGAGGGTTTGGAGCTGATGAGGTCAGGAGAGACCTGAAGCAGAGGAGGTTATGCTTCACGTGCTAGGAGCCATGGGCACCAGGACACCGTTGTGCCGTGGGGAAGGCAAATTACATTGAGGTCTTCTCCGATAGTAGCGGGGAAGAAGAGGAGTATGAGGAGGTGGAGGGTGGAGACAGCAGTACAGCGTAGAGAGGGGATCATCTGCCACCTCCACCACCTGGAGCAGGAGGTGCAGCTTTTGCACCTATCGGGGGAGCCCTTGCAGCCTTGCAGGGAGTTTCCAAGTACTTGACACTACGTGTTCGAGGCACAATACGAGGGCAGCCTGTGTCGGTGTTGGTGGACAGTGGGGCTACCCACAATTTCATTGATGCCCAACTGGTAGAGAGGAGGGGCCTGCAGACAGACACTTTTGATGGATTTTTGGTACTGGTTCCAGGGGACCGGACCATGCAGTGTGCCAGGTATGTGCCAGCGTTGGCAGTGACGATGGGGACATACACCCTAACAGATCATTTCTTCGTGGTGGACATTCCAGACACCAACATGGTACTTGGGGTACAATGGCTTATCACACTAGGGAAGGTCACCACTGACTGGGAGACCTTGGAGATGGAGTGGAAGGACAAGAAGACTGGGAGGCATGAGAAGATTCGGGGTATGCACACCTATCCACCACAGACAGCTTCAGCACACCAGATGGAGGAAAATTTCCGGAAGGGAGATATAGAGTGGGCAGTGGAGTTGCGTGTGTCGGAGGCAGGATCTACAGGGCAGGCCGTACACCTAGATGTGTAGTCCATTCTCGACAGGTATGCTACAGTATTTGGGGAGATACCACCAGGACAGCCACCAGATCGGGGGTTTGAGCACACGATTGAGCTGGAGCAGGGCATCCAAGCTGTTATCACTACACCCTATAAGCATCTCAAAGCCTATCGGGATGAGATTGAGAGGGCTATCCATGAGCTCCTAGCTCTTGGACACATCTGTCCTAGCACTAGCCCCTTTGCTTCTTCAGTAGTACTTGTGAAGAAGAAGGACGGCACGTTAAGGATGTGCATTGATTACAGGGCCCTGAACAAGAAGACCATAAAGAACCGGTACCCCATCCCACGGATCGATGAGTTGATGGATGAGCTGAGGGGGGCCAAGTTCTTCTCAAAGATTGATTTGAGATACGGGTACCATCAGATTCACATGAGGGAGCAGGACATTCCCAAGACTGTTTTCAGGTGCCATTGCAACCATTTTGAGTTTTTGGTGATGCCAATTTGGGCTAACCAATGCCCCGGCGACTTTCCAGTCATGCATGAATCACATCTTCCGCAGTCATCTGAGGAAGTGTGTATTAGTGTTCTTTAACGACATTTTGATTTACAGCAGGACATGGGAGGAGCACCTCCTACATATAGAGGTTGTATTGCGCATTTTGGAAGAGTAGCAATTTTATGCTAAGCTCTCCAAATGTGAGTTTGGGCTGACAAAGATGCTCTTCTTGGGGCCCATCATTGGGGTGGACGGAGTGAGGGTCCACGAGGAGAAGATCAGGGCCATCAGGGATTGGCTAGAGCCAAAGAACGTGACGGAACTTCGGGGATTCGTAGGGATCTGCACCTACTATCGGAAGTTCGTCAAGGGATTTTCCCAACTTGCTGCACCCCTTACAGACCTTACCAAAAAGGGGGCATTCAGTTGGACGGATACAGCACAGAGGGCTTTTGACAGGCTCAAGGAGGTGATGAACAGTTGTCCAGTGTTAGCATTGCCTGATTTTACACAGCCCTTTGTCTTGGAGTTTGATGCATCGTGGGAGGGGATCGGCGCAGTTTTGATGCAGGGAGGCCACCCCATAGCTTTCGAGAGTCGAAAGCTATTGCCGCATGAGAGGTTGTATGCTATATACGACAAGGAGATGTTGGCCATCATGCATGCCTTGGCCAAGTTTCGACAGTACCTAGTAGGGAACAGATTCAGGGTGAGGACGGATCACAACAGCCTCCGATTCTTTTTAAAGTAGAAACAGTTGCAGGAGAGGCAGCAGAATTGGGTCAGCAAGATCCAGGCTTATCACTTTGACATCGAGTATGTCAAGGGGAAGAACAACGTTGTGGCAGATGCACTTTCCCGCAGACCGGCAGCGTTTTCCTTGATGAGTTTGGACACGGACTAGAGGGCTCAGCTGCTGGTAGAGTACTCCAAGGACCATTTTGCTTGTGAGATTTTGGATGGACAGGTGACAAATGACAGGTGCAGAGTGATGGACGAGGTGATCTATTACAGGGACAGGATATTCTTGACTGAGGGCTCCCAGCTCAAGAAGAAGATATTGCACGCCTCGCATGATTCACCATTATCAGGCCACCAGGGGTTTACCAAAACCTATAGGGCCATCAAAGAGAGGTTCTCTTGGAAGGGCCTCAAGGAGGACGTGCTCTAGCATGTCAGGGAGTGCGAGGTTTGCCAGCGTAACAAGGGGGAGATGAGCCATCCGGCAGGATTATTGCAGCCTCTTCCCATACCTGAGGGGAAATGGAAGAGTATTTCGATGGACTACATTACAGGGTTGCCCATAGTACAAGGCAAGGATTGCATATTTGTAGTTGTAGATCGGCTGACTAAATATGCTCATTTTTTCGCCATATCAGCACACTACACTGAAGCACAGGTAGCAGAGTTGTTCTTCAGGGACATTTTCAGATTGCATGGTCTTCCAAAGACCATTGTCAGTGACAGGGACAGCTGCTTCATGGGCGGATTTTGGCAGGAGCTTTTTCATTTGGTGGGCACTGAGTTGACACCGAGTACTAGTTACCACCCCCAGACAGATGGATAGACCGAGATGGTGAACAAGTGGTTGGAGGGCTACTTGCGTAACTATGTCAGCGGGCAGCAGAAGGCATGGTTGAGATGGTTGCACTTGGGGGAGTACTGCTACAACAACACTCATCATATGTCCATTGGTATGTCTTTGTTTTATGCATTGTATGGATATCATGCTTTATCTTTTGCTGACATGATGTTTGGTACTAGCAAGGCTCCTAGAGCCAAGGATTAGATCCAAGAGAGTCAAGATATACTCCGAGCTCTCAAGGATAACATGGCTACAGCACAAAACCAGCAGAAGTTGTATGCCAACAGGGGACGAATTGAGAGGCAGTTTGAGGTAGGGGACTTGGTCTACCTACGCTTGCAGCCATATCGGCATTCCACACTGAAGCAGAAAGGGGCTGAAAAGCTCAAGCCTCGCTTCTATGGACCTTACAGGGTGATACGCAGAGTGGGACAGGTTGCATATGAGTTGGAGCTACCCAAGGGTAGCAAGATTCACAACATTTTTCACGTGTCATGCCTAAAGAAGTCACTAGGGCAGCAGGTGACTGCAACAGAGGAGCTTCCACCCACAGATGATGAGGAGCACTTGGTGCTACAGCCAGTCGCCATTATTGACACTAGGGAGAGGCAGCTACGGAGCAGGACAATCAGGGAGTACCTAGTGAGATGGAGGAATTTATTGGATGAGGATGCCCCCTGGGAGAGTGAGAAGATTCTGCAGCATCCATCATTACAGTTGCTTGAGGACAAGCAACGTTTTGCCGGGGGAGACAGTAATATTCCCAATTAGAAATAGCTAATTGGAAATATTGAATTTGACTATTTTGCCTTTATAGAGTTAAAATATAAATAAAGTGGGTGAAGGGGACACTTAGCTCACACTTAGGATAAAAAGTATTTCCTAAAGTCACTTAAGAGACATGTCTATTTGGCAACGTGGGGCCTAGTGGTCAAGTGGTAGCGTAGGAAAAGGAGCAGCGTAGACAGCGTGGGGCCTAGCCAATGCAAAGTGAGTTGGACAGCGTGGGCCAAGGGGGACAGCGCAGAGATTGGTGGGGCCTAGGTGACGGAGAGGCTCACCAAGCATAAAAGGAGGAGGGGTCTCCTCATTCTCATCCATTCTGATTATGCATCTTTGAGAATTGTCTTCTGACATTGAGCACACTTGCTATTTAGCAAAGTTTGCACGAACTGTTTAGTACATCGGGTGTCTCTGTTCGAAGATCCCAACCTCAGCCCTGGGGGACTTCAAGTGCCTTCTCGGGTGAGGAGTTTCATCTTTGTTTTGCCAGAGAGATTTGCAGCTACCACAGGAGGAGCATCCACTCAGAGAGACAGCGCAATCAGTGAGAGGGAGGACGCAGTCTTGAGAGGAGGTGGTTCCAGATTGGGGGTTTGTTGGTGGATTCAGCCCAGGATAGTGGGTAAGGGGCCAGCCCTTCCCTATTCCAGCATTTTGGAGGAGTTAGGGGCCATTATTTGGAGCAGATCATTCAGATCCAGCATCCCTCCTTGAGAAATAGTGTAGTGCCTCAAGGGAGCCATTTTCGGGGGTCGGCCATTTCTAAAAAGCTTTCTGGACTTTTCTAGGTATTGGGAGTAGAGGCCATTCCCGAAGTTTTAGAATTTTCCGAGGTGGGGAGTAGCCCCAAAGACTCAGTTCATTCCAGCAGTAGCAGCAGCACAGTAGCAGTACCAGAAGCTTGGAAGATAACGCAGTCCAGAGAGAGCAACCATTCCGGATCATTTCCTGAGAGTCTTTCTACGCTTGCCTAGTGCAAGCCTAAGTGCCATCATTCTGATCACCTCTGTACTCATTTCCATTTCTCAGTATTAATAAAATGGCTCAGTGTTCTCCATATTGTTTGTTTCCCTTATGATTTGTCTATAGTTGTTGTATGTCTTTGTTTATGTGCTTGTATTGTTGTTTATTTCCATTTGGGATATTACATGCTTGTCTTTGGCATCCAGTTGTCCTCAAAATTTCTCACCATTGGATAATAATAAAAACCCTCCCCTATTGCACTGGTTTTCCCACATTGGGTTTTTCTGGGGAGTTTTGTCCAAAAATAACTATGTTATATTTTTGTGTGTATGTACCAGTATTTTCTCAGTTTCCAGTTTATCTTCCGCAGTATTTTTATTTTTTGAAGATTGTAGTGCGATTAATAATTCATTATTGCCATAACAATAAACTGATAATTAATTTACAATTAGAAGAATTAATTCCAGTTGTTGCAATAGACTTTCTATGTTGCAATTTTCACATCGTATCAGAGCAAGTTTGATCAGACAGGGAACCTCAAAAGTGAAAGAAGAAAATTCGTTGTTCAGAGGGAGCAGCAGGACGAATTTTCTGGGGGTTGCCCAATGCCTAGCCAGGCAATGCAAATTGTTAGGGAGTTAGATTTTTCAGTGCAGGGTTGCTAAAAAATTCAGCTTGCCAAATTGAGTGATTCCAACAGGCAGAGGAAGCACCAGTAGCTTAGATTTTTGCTGAGCAGATTCCTTGTTTTGGTGCAGAAGGGTTTTCCAGCATTTGCTAGAGCAGAATCAGTGTCGGGTGTGTGATATCCCAAATGCAAAAGTTTGGAGTTTTCGTGAAATTTTAACTCAATAATACTTCAGATACATTTTCATTCATAACAGAAGATTGCCATGTAAAATATGACCAATAGAGTTCAACAACACAACAACATGACAAACAGAATATGATCTCAACTTTTTATTATAATAGATAAACTAAGGTTACATGCATGCACAACCAAAATAGCTGAGATGAGATGTTGGCCTTCGAGATAATTTGATGCATTGCTACGCTAGCCCTCCAATTGAACTAAATTGCCATTGCTAAGCTCTTGTGAATTCTGGATGAATTCACCAAGGGGAGATGGGTGCTCGCCCAATCTCTCTAAATCACCCGAGGATTTCTGTCATAGGGCTACCAATGGAGTAAAAAATTGGGTTCTGAATCTCACATACAAATGCAATACCAAATCCAAAATGTCTTCCAATGGCCTCCTCCTCTTTTTATAGAGCTGATGGACCCCTCTAGAAGCTCCTATTTTACTATTATTTTAACCATTGAGCACATTTCCCTTAATTAAAATATTCTTTTTAATGTGGGAAATGGTAAATTGGATACCATGCCTCCTCAAGTCACTGAAAATCACTTCTATTCATCCCATCCTATAGAGCTTCTCGTTCTAGTTCCAATGAGCTAGTACACTAAGGTGTTGTGCCAAGAATTCCTCCTGAAATGCTTACCTTAGGCGTAATTAATTGAGTTAGGCCCATTAATAACTCAGTTTTCGAAAGTTGTCGGAATGCAATAGAACGAAAGGCAGACTATGCGGATGATGGAATATACTAAGCGAATGCCATCAAACCTCATAAAAACTCCTTAAAACCCCTCCAAAAGCCACAGGGCCCGCCGATGACGCCCACCTGCACCTGTGACCTGTCTGTCCCAACTCTGAAAGTCCATCCTAACCCTGTCATAAGGAACACCAGAAAAATGAGCATTACAAATCCTCTGCCCCAAGAATGCTTGCCCTCAAGCAATCCAAATCGGTGGACCAGTCTGTTGGCCCAATGCGACCGAGACCCAATGTCGAATCCCATACATACCGCTGCGTGATGCTATGCCTATGTGTCAACCTACCAGGAACAGACTCGTCGATGCCCAGATCCCAGACCAATATCTGACGGAGCATGTCATCAAAAAAATCCTCCTGGATCCCAATGCCACCAAGAACAAGCATCAGTGCTCCATGGCTCCTTCTGGGCTATAACTCTGGCTGAGAATGTTGACCCACCGATTGCATACCAACTCATCACCTCTCTCCAATCCAACCCCTGACTCAATCCAATGGTAATCCTATTTTCCTGATGTTGGGATGGAATGTTGAAGAGCTGTCGACCTGCATCCCACATCCAACTGGAACCTGTAGTACCCATCATCTCTAAGGGTCCCTACTCCACTATGCCCCTAACTAAGAATATAGTACCATCAATAGGATACCAACTCATGATCTCCCTCCAATCTAATGTATGTACACTTGTGCACGGAATAAGTCGACTAGGCTGATACCGGTCCATGCTCAACCCCTGATGCTCTGCCTGGTCAACCAGCAAAATCTATCCAAGAAATCCTACATCTCTCCCTATAATGGACAGAAGTGGGCAAGTTGTGTTACAAGCCCTGTCTATGTACTCCTGAAGAGGGTTGTTGCTTGAAAATGTTGCAGTTTTGCTTGCTGCAACTACATTTGCTTGCACCTCATCAATGGGTAGACCCAAAGATGGATGCAGTGTTGTCTCTCTCACCTGATAGGAAACTCCATGCTCCTATAGTCCACCAATCTCCTACAAAACTGTCTTGTCGGACTCCTACACCTTCTGAGGACATATGTCTGCGGATACTGCCACCTTGCTATTTGTCTGGACATCTGCCTGCTCCTCATCAATGGCTAACCCCAAGGGTGGTTGCCCATCCTCCATCATGGCGTCAATAAGAACCTCCAACTGGCTCTCTCAAAAAGGCTCATCGTGCATGATCTGTGCATCTTCCTCCTCAGTGGACTCATGCTCCATCATATGCTGCTCGTGCTCAATCATCACTGGGGACTCATCATCCTAAACGTCTCCCATAGTGTCCACTGACTGCTCACCATATAAAGTGGGTCTGCTGTCAACAACTCTACATGACTCATGCTCCTCTGAGGTATCCTCGTATGGCCTCGTGGACTCGTCCAAAGAGGATTCCTCACTCTGGGAATCAGAAGGAATCTTCCCCTGCTCTACCTCTATCATCTCCTCAATGTCACTCAAGCATGAGTGATCAGGCCCCCAAGGTTCTTTGCAGATGAAGCAAAGTCCCTTCCTCCTTAGCTCATTTTTGTTGCCTAATCCACCAAACTGGAGCAGCTCCTCCCTATTCAACTATCTCCTCAACAACCCAATGTTCTGCTTAACCAGCCTTTCGTCTAGCTCATAAGCAACAAGTGAGACCAACTACTCTCTCCTCCAAATGCTCAACAATCTAGTCTGCAACTCCCAGCAAATGGCATCACGACCTCTCATATATGATGACAAGATGGACTGCATGTGTGGTATGAATGTGTCAGGATGATGTCTCCTAAGGCTAAAGAAGCATTGAAACATCTGCAAAATCAAGATATCACACTCAAAATCAAACATGATCTCATAAGTCTTGGTCATGGCCATGACCTCTAAAACCTCAAGCTTCTTCCCAAAGGTAGGGCCCTCACTGTTATCCAAGTCCTAAAAGGTCTCTACTATCAACTTGAGGACTCTCCTCATCATGTCATCACTGTAAGGATGTATAGGTGCGGTCGGTATCATGATACTACTGAGATAGGAGGCAACTGGAAGTTTGACTCCTATACAAGGGTGCTCCAAATACTTGGGTTGTACTAAGGCAAGCATGGCTAGTTTTAGAGCCCAGATCAAGCTCTACCCATCTAACTGATGCACCTTGGAGAAGAATAAAGCAAGTTCTTCTAGTTTGAGAAGGGTATTTGTTGTAACCCCCATGCATTTCAAATATGTCCCAAGTGTAAAGATTTTGTGTCCCAACTCATGCTCTTTTGTGGCTGCTCTTGCTGTAGCAAAGTAAGTATCCCCTTGGAAAGAGATTTATTTATTGTTGTTGCTAGTTTATGAAGGGAGTTTATGAATGTTTTATCCATGTTTATGATGGCAAGTATATTAAGCTATTTTTATATGACCTTGACTGACAAACTCTCATTGACAATGTATTGGCTCAGACTCACTACGCATAACAACTTTTCAAACTCACTCACCTTTTGTTCATACATCATCACTATCAATATCAAAGACTCAGCCAAATACAACAACAATAAATATAGCCTTAACCAATCAATGTGGGACTCACTGACTCGGTCATACAAGGTTATGATAAACAATGCAAGGCATAACCAATCACCCTACATAAATCAGCAATACATCATTCGACGTTCAATGGAAATGATAATAATGCTAGCCGCAATGATACACATTATTGACATCTCCCAATAATACTTGGCACTCTCACTGATGATACAAGACACATGACTCTAACTCAGCAACAAGCCCTCGTTTAGCTCAGCCTCATACATTCAACGCATAACAGTCAATAGCAATCTCACAGCAATATAGGGTCTTTACATACAATGCATAAATACGAGCTCTCATGCTCAACTATATACGACCCTCCCACTGATCTACAAAATGCAAACTAATAGGGGTTTTATTTGCAAGGTCTCCTATGGTAGAATTTTTGGAAAATCAATGAGCTGAAGCATAAAATAATTTTGGGCAAAGGTTTCAAGCCTTTCAAGGGCTTATAGCCTCAGTTTTCCCTCCTAAGCCTCAACGTCTCTCCTCTAGTTCTCAATGTCTTGGTTTCTAGCCATCCCAGGAGCTAACCGTGAGCCTTAGGGACTATGACTTACCTTCCTTGCCCTAGGCACAAGCCGAAAAGGCCTTGTGGCCTCCTCCTCGGCCCTCCTAAGCCTGTGCAGGCCTCTCCTCTCCTCCACCCTCCTTCCCTCAGCCTCCTTCCCCTCAGCCCTCCTCGGCCTCTCCTCCTCCCTCAACCTCCCTTCTCCTCCCTTCTCCACTCCTCCCTTAACCGCAACCCTCTAAGGGCTTGCAACAAGCCTTTGTGGCCTTGAAACCCTAGGCCATATGCCTTAGGGATTTCTTTTAGGCCTTTAGGCCCGTATTATCCCCAACGCTAGCCTTATTAGGCATAAAGTTGGCCTTCACTGGCCATCTCCTTCCTCTTTGAGTCCTGATCTATCATTCTACCCCTTTTATCGCCAAGAATTAGCCTTCCTTGGCATAGTTTTGTCTTTTCTTGGCCCCTTTTGCCCTAATATGCCCTAAATCCTCATCTGCAATTTTTTTAGGCTAACTACCTGGTGGTTTTGCAGATTTTGAGGCTAAAATTTTTTTGATTTTCAAGTGGCATTTTCATCCAAAGTTTTTTGGGTCACTTGGGCAAGTGTTTTTACAAGGCCTTGTGTTACACGATATTTTGTCGCATCCCTCACTCCGTACCCGAAGTGTCTTCCTTTGTGTCACTCATGCCAAAAATGTCGCAAAGCGGAGAAAGCTGTGAAAACATATTCATCATGGATAACATTTTCAAAACATCCCTGAAGACCAAAAAGAGAAATGCTTTGAAGCCTTTCTGCAAAAAGCTTGTGAAGGCCCTAATCTGCAAGCCCAACACAATTCTCTCCTACATGGCCTTGCGCTTGTCACCTTGTGTATAACTTGTGAATAGCGCTGGCAGCGTGAGAATTAATGTGAAATGTCGCGTTGGTCCTCTTCAGGCAGGTTCTCCAAAAATGGAGCAGAAGCTTCTCCTACTAGAAGCCTCGAGAACGGAAGTCTGGTATTAGTTGGTTGAGGATTGGGTCGAGTTCTCCCATTTTTAGTTCTTGATCCTACCTTTAAGGATTTTCCCCTGAAGATATGGACATTTCTCATTTTTTTGTGGTTTCATAACCTCTCCAACTTCCCTATAAATGAATGCAGATGATGGGAGGATGATGCAAAGACAAGCTGTTGCAGCAATTCTGCACTAGAACACCTTTCTTGCTAAGAGGGTGTAGAGATCTAAACCGACTATTTAAACCAGAAGGTAGTTTTATAGCAGTTTGAAATAAAATTTGAAATTTTATTAACCATTTACAGCAGACATAAAGAAACTAAATTACAGAACAGCAGACAGAAGAAAATGAAGAAAATTACTAAATTACAGAAGAATAATTGTGTAGCGAAATTGAAATGTGTTGAGACGTGGCTTTCCTGTGGATGATGTAACTGGCTTGGTTACCAAACCAATCTTTGCCTCCCAGCCAATCTAGGATTCCCAGTACAATCCTCAGATCCAGAAGATATCTCTTTTTCCCCCCGTGCCCAGAATTCCAAGAACAGAAGAGACTTGTCCAAGAAGAAGTTTTAAACAATCCACCTCTTTTCCTTCCTCCTGCAATACTCCCTTCTGTGTCATCAAAACTCCATTTTTTATCCTCCTCCTCCATCATTGTTTTAGCTTCCTCTTATACCCTTTTGTTCTTCCATCGTCTCCTTTGTTTAACGGTTGTCTCCCTTGCCCTCCGGCACGTGGAGACCTGTATGTCCATTTGTCTTCTCCACCGCTTTAAAAGGTGGTGTTCCTTTAAACTTATTTAATCATACATAAAATTTCTCCCAAATTTTGTGGTTTGAATTTAAGTTTTTTAATGAACTTTGTAATTTATTTACTTTACCTTTATTTTATAGTTAACTTACATTTTATGCTTAAATTTTATATTTAATAACTATTTTGATTTAATTGTTATTTATTTAATATTTAATTAATGAGTTTAAATCTATAATAAATTCAATTTAGTTCTTAATCTCTTATACCCATTTTGTCATTAGAAAAGGTGTTGTTGATTATGCATTATAACGGTGGTATGCATATTAAGTCTCTCGCTCGACATTTATCTTACTTTGGAGAATTTAGGTGTTTATATCACAAATCAATCCATTACCTTGTACTTAGACATGTTCAATTATAGACTAGTAGGTATACTTGCAGTACATGCGTTGCATGCTATGTAGCTATCATATGCATGCTTCGTATGCATGCTAATAATCAAATTCTATGTAAAATTCGAAATGGGTCATTACAGAGGGAGTGTTAATTTTTGTAGCATTGGATGGTATTCTAGTCTCAACGGTTTTTAGAGAGCCTATGAAACAATAGGACTCCATAACCTAGAAAAGGTTTCAGGAAAATCCACCTACAAATGCTTTAATTCATTTAATTAATCAGTAATTAAAATTTTCCTAAGTCTAATTTGGGGAAAATGATTAATTAAAATTTAACAGGTATTATTTGAGGAAGGTGAGATTTCTCTAGAAACTCACGGATCGACTAGGATATAATCTCAGCGATTGATTAAGTTTTAATCTTGGTCGTTGAAGTCCCAACTGGAGGCTATAAGAAGAAGTCAATGGGTAGATGGAGGCACACACTTGAGATCGATTTCCTTGGGAAGTTCAACTTTACAGAGAACAACAGCATTCCGTCGAAAGAGTTCGAGCCAGAGAAGGGAAGCAGAGGCAGAGAGGGGCATAGAAAGTGAGTCTAGAGGAAGTTTTCTAGATCTCAAGAGTAGCTTACAGAGAGAGGCTGAGTTATCCACAGAGCGGTTGATGCAAGGGTTGCATAGCAGCCTCAAGAGGGCAATTCAATTTTGCTGGAGAGAAGCCAGTTTTCAGTTCTAGAGGCTGGAAAAATTTTCTAGAGTGTCGAAGAGAGTTTCTCAGTCAGCAACAGATAGGACGACTAGAGTGGTCATTGATTCAAGTAGTGTGTTTGGCAGTCTGCGCTAGGGTGACGCAGGGTATACACAGGCCAGTTTGGACGACTCACTTAGAGCTGGTAGTCAGAGCCCAGTTTGCTTGTGGGGTGAGGAAAATTCCTCATAATATTTTTGCCAGTATTTTCTCTGTAGGATTGTTAGTTTTCAGCATCAAGTTGTACTCATAATTTCTCACTGCTACTTAATAATAAAAACCCTCAATTCTTGCACCAATTTTCCCACATTGGGTTTTTCCGAGGACTTTTGTCCAAAAATAACGGTGTTATATTTTTGTGTATGTGCCAGTATTTTCTCAGTTTCCAGTTTATCTTTTGCAGTATTTTTATTTGTGAATATTACAGTGTGATTAATTCATTGTTGTCATAACAAAAAAAGGCTAAATTAATTTACAGTCAGAAGAATTAATTCCAATTACTGCAATAGAATTTTAGCGTTGAAATTTTCTCTCTTATCCTCATCCTTCAGTCTAGGCTAAAAAATTTGCCCTAGAGGTTGATGCAGCTAAAAGAAAGATAAAAGCATAAAATGGCCACAATGAAAGAAAGAGAAAACTTAAAATGCAAAACATGGCTAGGACAATAATTAGCACATGGGAAAAGTCCTAGCATGAACTCTACCCCCCTCCCCCCAATTAGCCATCACCTAGTTCCTTGAGCACTTGATGCTTCATCCCATAATAAAGGACTCTTGCATGTCCCAACCCTGATAAACGATAAACCGGCTCATAATTAAGGTGTAAATAAATGTTAAATCATTAAAATCAAGCGTAGGCTCTTAAGTTGTGCTCCCAGTCAAAGCATGTTCAAGAGGAAGTCAAAGGCACACCAGAGGGATGGAAAAGATAGGCCGAAGAAAGGGGTAACTCATGCCTCCACAATTGCTTCCTCCTTACATCTATACACTCAAGATGATGGACCTCCATAAGCTGGTCCCATTGTCGTGGCACCTTGCCTTGAAGTCCTTCCCCTCCATTGCCAATATTATCACAAGCACCTATGAATTCAAGAGTTTCCCTAGGGCATGTCACCTCCCCTTAGCGATTGGAAACACCTAATTGTTGGAAATACCGAAGGGGGGGGGTGAATCAGTATTTCTTTCCAATTGTTATTTTTACCTGTTAGATCACTTATATTTAGAACACAATATGAACAATAAGAATAAATGCTTTTATTAAATTCTTCTTTACAATAAAATAGATACAATAAGTGTAGGGCTCCAACCTTAGATGAAGACTCCGATCTTCAATCTCTCAAGCTCCAACCTGTTGCCAAGCACCAACTTGGACTTTTGTGAGGCTCTAACCTTTAGGGCTTCGACCCTATCTATCCAAGGCACCAACCTTGCATTTAGAGGTTCCAACCCCATGGGCACCAACCCTTCTCTGGTTTCGGCTCGAACCTGGTTTCTTGAGGACACCAATCCTCTAAGGCTACAACCCACTGCTTCAAATCTTCAATATGAATTCAACGGTTCTTCAAGGCTCCCAATGTCTTCCTCGACAAGCCTTGTCAACGATCTTCAGCTATCCATTCACTTAGTCTTCTCGTCACATCATCAATGACAACCTTGCCTTGTCATGAAGGTGTCTCCACTACTCTTCATGTCACCCAAACAAAAAACTCCAAGGTCACCTCATGATGGCTATAATGCATCATGTCCTTCAATGTTATCTCCAAGATCACTCAAGGCTTCTCAATAAAATGTCTTCAATCTGGAACCTTCTTCAAGGTCACTCCACAAGGGCTTCAATCAAAAGTCTCCAACAAGGTCTTCAAGCTAATCTTTAAAAAGGTGTCTTCAATACTCCTTGCCCAAACAAGATATCTCTCCACAAGCTCCTTTATAGGTGCTCCAAAACCCTTCACCGTCAATATAGGTCTCCACCACTGATATTGATGTTACACGATTGATCTCTATCCTTGGTGTTGTAAGTATTTCTTCACTGTAGGTTTCACAATCTGAATCTGGGAGGTAAGACTGGGTTTAAGTCCTCCTTGTTGACTGATCAAGTTTGCACCTAAAAAATCTTCCCAAAATCTACTTAAAGAGACCTCCAACTACGTGACTGTCCAAGGCTCCAAAAACTTCTTTGTTCATGCTTCCAAAATTATCGTTGTTCAAACTTTCACTTCATAATTTCTTCAGTGTCCAACACTGCTCACCGTTATATAAATGCACTTGTATTAATTCACAAAACTATCTAATCCGAGCTCAAAAGAGGACACTATAACTTCAGGCTCACTATAGTCAAGGATTCGAACTAGTTTTGACACCACAGGTTAGAGATTCATCACAAAAAATCACACCGAAGTCCTATAGTCTTGATTTGAGGCTGCAATAAGGTTCGAAGTCCTGTAGCTATGTTGAGACTGCAAATATAAAAAGATCTGATCCTATGTCCTGAAGCTATAACATAATACCGAGCCTTTATAGCTAAGTTACCAAAAACTCCTGAATAATTTTTCGGAAACGCGGATCCCTGTTTCCAATACGGAAACGGATACGATTCATGTCCGAAAAGCTGTAAAAATGTTTTTGTACCATTTCAAAAATTTGGAAACTTCAGATTTGGAATTGGATACGTTTCCAAGGGATTTAAATTTTTTTGGATCCATTTCCAGAAATTCGGAAACGGATCCACAAAAATCGTGATCAGAATCGACCCTTAAAATGTTAAAAAGCATGAAAATTTGTATAGCCATAAATAAATAATAAAAATGAAGAAATCATATTTGCAAATAAACTCACTATAAACATTGTCTCATAACGTCTCTTCTAAATCTTTATAAATAGTGTCTCTTCTAAGTATTTATAAACAACGTCACTCCATATATTTATCAAGGATTCTTACAAAGAAAAAGATAGATGTTAAAAAATGCAAACAAAAGGGTTTGATGAATGTCTTCGTAAAGAGATTTATTTGAGCGATTAATTTTCAGTTTGGTTAAGGTTTTGTTAATTTTCATTGACTTTTCCCTTGATTTCATAAATCCCCCTGTTGTCGCATAGAATGTCTAGGCACCGCGACAATGGATCAGATCGGGGGTTGTCATCCTGATCCCCAATCTCTCTATTTAAGTTGTCTCCTTGCAGACTAAGAAAGGTAGACCCTAATAAAATGAAGAAGGAGAACTGATTGGAAATCAACCAATTCAGGAGACACAATCAAACGACCAAGTACTTGTTAAGATTTAATGATATTTTATAGATTCGATTAAATTAAAAGTTTAAGACCAGTGCCTTGTGGATTCAAATTATCCCGTTACAAAATTAAGATCAAGGAGTTGATAGATAACTGCTGCTAAAGAGGACAATTATTCTGCTATGAAAATATCAATTCACCACCACACTATTCGATTCTTCAATTAGATGCTCAATTTATCAAACTGGAAGATAAGCCCTTTTCAATAGTGCGATATAACCTTCGATAAAACACTTTCAATATCATGCATCAACAATGTTCGATTTAAGAAATAAAGACATGCAATTTATCATCTCTTGAAATAATCTCATAGTTGACAAAGCAATTAATCACCAATTTCAAGCAATTTTAAAACCACCATTAGAGCTCATTAAACGACCATTAATCCCAATAAAACATGAAAAATACTTCAAACCAACCATTTAGATTCCGAAACAAAAATATTATCATGAGAGAACCATCGAATTTAAATGCTAAACATTTCCTATAATTCCGAATTTAAATGATATTCTGAGTAATTCCAGTTCAGAAATCTATAGTCAAACTTTAGATAAAAATAAATTTAAAGTTCACCTTTGAGTATGTAAAATTTTTTCAATTTTTTGAGAATTTTCTAAAGTTAAAAATTTCATTTAAAATTTTTGGCATTTTTTAATTTTTTAAATTTTCTTATCTAAAGTTAATGAAACTTAAAACAAAAAATATATATACAAATAAAGCTAAAGTCCAAAAAACGAAAAAGTTAAGAATTTCATCAAAGCTTCGAGTCCTTTTTTTTAATTGTTTATTTTTCAAAAAAAATACTAAGGTAAATGAAAATACCCAAAAATAAATAAATCTAAATCTAAATAAGGAAAGTTTAAAATCTAAAAAGAAAATTTCTAACCAAAATTGAAATCTGATCTTTACAAAATTTAAAAAAAAAAAATGAAAAGTTAAGGAAAATCAAACCTAAATGAAATTAAAAAAATCGAAATCGAAATATAAAGCTAGTGTAATGTTTGGTTTGTATTATGCAGGTCGAGAAGGAGGCATGAAGGAAAGAGGATGAGGAGGGATCGAGGCAGGCAGCGGAGGTAAACAATGAACGAAGGTTCCAAAGGCAGCACGCAGGAGATGAAGGTGCAGGGAGCGGACTGGCAGATGGACGGCAGCAGCGTGAGAGGATGAAGTGCAGATGGGAGAAACGACAGCGGAGTAAGCACGTGGGTGAGGGAAGAGGAAATGCAAGGACGGCAGCGTGAAGGAGATAGAAGTGCGAGAAGGGACCTGGGGGCAACGTGAAGGGTGTGTGTGAGAGAAAGAAGGGAAGCTGCAGACAGTGTTTTGGAGGGAGGCTACAGGTTGAGGAAAACCGTACGGACTATACGGACAGCGTGAAGGGAAGAGCAGCCAGCAGATGGAACATGAATGCAGGGATTGAAGGAGGCAGCGTACTGGTTTGGAGGCTGCAGATTTGAGAATGAAGGAGCTGGCAGCAAGTAAAAAAGAAAAAACGCAAGGATGAGGGTAGCTTGCTCAGAAAAATCGAAAAAGGAAGTGGAGATAGCCGCAACGAAAAATGACACAAGCAGCATATGCAACCAACAGCAAATGGAAGTCGGAGAAGCTAAAAATGAAAGCGAATGGAGGAGTAGCCAACGGACAGAAAATTTGCAGGCACACTGGTGCATAGAAATTTAAATTTTTCCTTTTACCCAGCAGAATTAAATCCAGTAAATACACTTGCAATTATTTAATTCTTAAGATGGAGATCAAGCCCAGATCTGCAACCAGATTCGATCTTAAGACCAAATCTTACCCTCCAGGGCCTAGATCTGACTGAGATCTAAAAAAAATGTCTAAAAACCTCCCTGTGTAACCTGCACAAAACCAGAAACTTAAGAAACCCAAAAACCCAATATATGCACAAAATGAAAACCCCAAAACCCTGGTGAGTTAAAGATAACGATATTTACAAATCTACAATGCTATTTTACAGATCGGAGGCCCTCATGGCCAGATTTAAAACCATTTTGCACAATTAATAAAAACGAAATTAAGAGAGGCACTATTCCGTAAGATAACCTCAGAAATATGGAAACAATAGGCTTTTTCAGATTTTCTGAAATCTGAGAGTTGGTTGATCTAACTAAAGATTTCCCCAAACGCTCAAATCTTGAATAATGATCTCTGCACACTTGGATCTGAATTTTAGATTGATAGAGATTTGAAAAGTAGCCATGAGACCTTTCAGAAATATAGATAATTGATATTCCTGTCAAATCAAAATGCAATTTAAGAAAACCCAGAAAACTGCACAAGATACCTGTATGCAAATCAATCCATAAAGGCCATCAACCATCAAAATGCTAATAAAAGTAGCAGAGTTTAGAGATAATATCGCCACATAGATCTGGAAAAGGAACACCAAAGTTTGTAACTCCAAAGTCTTTATGTTTATTGATCAAAACTTACAAGAGCTTCTGAGAACAAGTGCACGTGTCAAAGATCGGATGCAAATGACATATAAAGACCTCTGATTTATAAGATAAAATCTCCAAAGGCTAGTTTAGTTGATCCTTGTCAAAATAATCTCGACCGTCGAAAAAGATTTAATTATCTTTTAATCTGGACCGTCAAAATTATAATTTTGAGGAAATTCGAATTTATCATTTAATTCTATTTTAATTAACTCAAAAATAATATTTTTGAGTTAATTACCTCAAAATTTTGACTTTGACTTAACCACCAAGGCCCAAGGGTCCAAAAATTTCTTGAAATTCTCAATATTCCCTTGGCCTGAGACCTTTAAAAATTTATTTTTCAAGGACCCACAAATTTTGTCTTTGAAGAATTTTAACTCACCTAGGACTTAAAATTAATTAAATTTCTGGCTTAGGATTTTTAATTTAAATTGGCCAGAAAATTTAATTAATTGACTGAGAGGGGATTTAATTGTTTTTCCAACCCTCTTTACATAAGATAAATACATTTAGACACATAAAAGGGGAATACCCATTCGTGATAGACCCTCAAATAGCTACCCAATTCTACAACTCAAAACATGATCTAGTAGACCAAGTAACTTGTAATAAAATAATCTAGCCAATTAGCTAGGATTATTCCCAAACTACTTTACAAAGACTCGATAGAAAACACTAGGACTCACTTAGCATCTTGATGACAAAATCCACCCTAGCTTTGGGGGCAGGCTGGAGGGGAAAACTATGTCGATCACTTGTGTCGAGAAACACAAATGAATCAGTGAGACAAAAAACCTCATAGGATAGAAATCATCACCAAAATACTAGGCTTACCTAGGTTGTTACATACATGGTGGTCTTACTTAGATCATTTACATCATAAACATGCAGAATGGGTTTACATCATTTATAAAATTGTCGTCTGACGATGAAATCTGAATGGCGTGAACACCTCGAACATGATAAATCCCATTGAAAAAATGGGGGTGTACTGCTATGGGGTCATTGACACAGAGTAGCCAACACCTCCCAATATAACAAATCTTCTCTAGCCAATCTTTTGCCTGCATATAGTCCAGAGACCAAGCTGACGTTGAGAAGCTTGAAATGTTTAAATAGGTCTTGATAGAATATCCCAATGATCCCATGGGTCTTTTAATTGCCATGCAAGGAAGATAGATATCATCTACCATGCATCACACATTCTTTGAAGGAGTTGGACTCGATAGCACAAAGGTTGTAGCATTTCTGTTTACATTACTAATGATGATGATAATATGTTGTATGATATAATAATCACTAAAGATGATGACAATGTTTATGTTGAATTGATGATGATGATTTGTTTAGGTTGAATTCATGACGATGATTATGTATTTTTAGATATAGATTCTAGATTCTAAAAGATGAATGGTAATATATATATATATATATATATATATATGCATGTCGTTTCCTTTTCGTATCCGTTTCAAACCACGTATCCATATCTGTTCCCATATCCGTTCCAATGCAACTTAGCTTTATAACACTGATCCGAGTGCTGGTATAATATAATCACTGTTCAGTATGACTGGCACCAAGTAGCAAAACAATTCAACAGATCTGATGTTATAATACCGTGACTCCACAGTTTGTTGGGCTTCACAAAAGTCCACAGATGACTGTCACAGTTTTGGCCTCCAAAGGTTGCTGTAACACAACACGGAGACTTGTCTGAGCTTCTAATCAGTCCAAGATTTAGTTTCAGGAAGTCTGCACTTTTTCTGAGAGTCCTCACAGAAATTTTAATGCGGTTTAGTGATCTTTAAGCCCAAACAAATTTCAGAACAGCTCCCTACGTCCTTAAGATTCTTTCTTCGGTGTCTTAGTTGTTGTTCCTTATCTTCTAAGATTACTTCACCGAAATTCCTTGGTCAAATGAACAGTCCGAGCCTCCCTTTTATATGAGTTTGACATCAAGATGAAGGGACACGTCTTTTTGGAGGTAGGTCGAGACTCGACATGTGTATGAGAGTGTAGGTCGGTTAGGAATTAAGTATATATTTCTTAGATTAAAAATTCATTATCTCATCAACCACCAAGAGTTTGGGGGCAAGTAAGGGCTCGTTAGAAAGAGGAAAAAATCCTCTTTAAGATGGTCTAGGATTCATTGTGAAAGGTTGCCTCCAAGGTGCCAAAATTTATTTTTCTTTATAACTGTCCTTGAATTTTATTTGCAAAAGGTGTTTAGGACAGCAAGAGGTCATTAGGGCTTCTTCATTGTTATGAGTCCAACTATGTCTTTATATTATTTCCACGTCATCATGAGTTCCTCCATGTCATCATATGTCACCAAGTGATTCATCATATCATGTCCCTAGACATTATCCACGTCATCAAATGGTCCTCCATCAACCATGTCATCTTGACATCATACTGGATCTACTCTTCTTCATCAAGAGTAGGCACATCATCATTAATGACATCCTTATTAAACAAGAGGTGTGACATCATCATCTAGAACTAGGCATCTCAAGAATATTGACATCTCAGTCAATGTCATATTGACATCAATGACAACCTTAGACCAACACTAATATGGTTGACCACCTAGCCATCCCTAAAACAAGTAGGGAAAACTTTTACAAGACTTGGTCTGGTTAGATATTTGAAGGTGATCTCAGTTTGAAGTGTTATTATGCCCTTAACAATTAAGTATGGTCCACTATGATGTATCTATGGTGATTGTCCCTAATGATTGGTGGCTTTCACTTGATCTTGAGATGGGTCTCCCAAGCACTTCTCCACATAACAGTAGAGGCCTTTGAGGGCACATCATAGCACTTCACTACACAGCATGCCCAAGTCGTTTTGGATCTTCCAAAGAGCAATGATGACCTTGTAGATACAATGTTTCCCCTCCAAAGCAGAGTATTGGGCCCCTTTCATGATTGGCACCTCAGGGTAGCCCCAAATGCTAAAACATTGATATCCTCTTGCTTGTTGTTGGATTTACTTGATGTTGTGACCAACAAACCTAGAATGCCCCCAAGCAAAACTTAACACTGTTTGATGGGTATTGCTTGATCTGAAGTCTAGATGATGATAGTCATCCCTAGGATGACAAGGGAGGACTTGTAATCACACTTGGAGCCCCAACTTTGGAGAGAGATAGTGCCATGTCACCCATCTAGCCCATGAGAAGGTGATGTAGGGCACGTAGAGAATGGTATTTGGATATGGAGGCAATTTAAGACACTTTTTGAGGTCTCCCCTAAAGACGCGGAGTTGATTATGATGATGGTACATCTCACTAGCCCATCCCATGCACTTTTGTAGCATTTATGGCACAAATAGGGCATGATGTCATGCTTTTGTAGGATATTGACCCATACGTGTGGGATTTTATGGCATTATTTTATTGATTTGAGCTATGGGTTTGGCTTGTAACCCCTTGTCTTGTTAAACACTCGGAGTCGAACTTGTTTTACGGCTTGTAGCCTAATATTATTGTAAAAGAAAAGGGATAGCTCTCATATAAACAAAGGATCTCTTCACTCACTTTATTGATCATCACATATGTGAATTTCGCCTCTCTTAGAAGAGTGTGAATTGTCCTCTCGAGAGAGACAATGACGAGGGTGTCTATTAAATCATTGGTCTCGCCAGCATTGAGCTCAAGATATCGTGGAGAGATGGAGCTGTTATTCAAGGCCTCGCTATGTGACAATACTGGTTGATATGATGCTATACAGATGGGTTACAAATCTGATTCTTCTTATGAGAAATTCTTCATGTCAGTTAATATTGATGGACCAACAACTATATAAAGGCACCTCAACCTATACCACAGAGACAGGATTTTCGGTGGAGTATCTCTGAGATTTTTGGATGGATAGGACAGTAAGACAGTTCGGATCTCATTCCTGTAGTGAGCTCGGATCTCTCTAATATTCGGATGGGTAGTTACAGTCAAGGAGCTCGGACTCCTCTGAAGTTTCAGTGAGGAACCACAGTCGGCACAGTTCGGATCTGAGTCTTTCGGAGGGCATACATCTGTGGAAAGGACAAGGAGGAAGTGAAGACAGCGAGGGCATACATATGAGATGAGCTTGGATTACAGTCTTTGGATACCTCTCTAATCTAAGTGATCTCGGTACAGTGACAATGGTCTCTGTGATGCAGCAGTGCTAACGATCTCAGTAATCACAGTGATAAAGGTCTCAGTATAAGCTCCATGAAGGACAGTATTGATGATGTAGATCTTGGTATCAAGGCAATGATGAAGATATCTGTGAAGGAGAAGTCAAGAAGAGGATGTGTGTCTTGGTCTTGGAGTGGCTTATAGGTCAAGGGTTATGGTCTTGGTATTCGTCAATTGGAATCTCTATAAAAAGAATTTGTGCGGGTTTTCCTCTCAAAGAGTGAGAGGTTTTGGCCCTGGCTCATAGCCTACATGCTGTGTCTCTTGTATATTTATGTTTATGCATTGGTTACTGTTTGATGAAGAAAGAAAACTAATAATTGAACAAGAAGAAGATCCTAATCTAAAGAAGTTAAAAAGCATTCACAAACAGTCACTGATGAAAAGAAATCACTTAATGCAAAGCCCTTGATTTCTCAACATAATATAGTTGTGAAAGACATTTTCCTTAACAAGAAGGTAGGCTTATGATCCCTATGTTTAAGCTTTGTCCACTTGTTTAAGCTATAATTGGTTCTGCATTTGATATTGTCATCATTTTATGAAACAATCTGCAAATTGTCAAGGAATTTTTAAAAATTCCTTCAACTGTAATAAAGCAACATAATAAAGAAACATTGGTAAAATATAGTGTTGTGTAAATGGTCCTTTATAGATGACTGATTAACTAAGTAATAGACTGCATATTGATGCTGAAGGAATCATCCATAGAGATGCTATGGCAGTGGAAAATGACTAAAAATAAATGAATTCTTTGGTTGCACCTTAACCATAAAATTAGCTTCATAAGCATCTCTTGCATCTATAAAGTTCCACAACTTTTCCAGTAATTAGTTTTTGCTTCCCTCTAAACAGTATCATAATTTGTGAGAAAAAAGAGTAGAGGTATTTTTGTCTTTGTAATCGTTACAAAAACACCTCAAGCATTTTGATTGTCTTTCATAATTTCCAGAGTATCAAATTATGTTTCAGAACACACTAATAGTTTTCAAAATGTTGACTTCTAGCTGAAAATTGGCTGTCTCAATTTCTAGGCTTACCAAAAAATGACTTGTAAGTAAATTTCACATTCCAAAAGGTCAATCACACTCCCACCAATGTTTAGTTAAAGGAGATAAGATAAAATAAGATGATTTTATTAATGTTGAACGATGACCACAAAATTAGTCAGTGGGACTCAAAAGTACAGCCAGATTTAGTTAAGAGACAGAATTTACCACATATATATGATCACAACAGTACATCCACAAAACTTTATTTAAACTTTGGCATCATACATTGCATCAGTACAATTTACAGCTACCAGATAGGATGACTTGATAGGCAAACGAGTATAAATTATCTAGTTTCCAGCACATATAGCCAAAGAAAAGAATCAAAGTTGTTGAGAGCATTCAAACCTTAACAAAGCCATCCCTTTTTTGTGCATAAGGCTCTATATCGAATTCATAACACAACTTCTTGATGCTCCACTACAAGGGGAAAATGTTACGTTAGATCTGAGGCAACTATTTTGAAAAGGTCATTTTATAAGAGACTAACGTCAGTAAATTACAGGTATCTTAAAGAAATAAAAAAATTTATTTAAATGTTGTAAGAAAAGAAAAGAAAATTGAGAGATAAGACCAGAAAATTTTCAATTACTCTAGGTTAGTTAGTGGTGTACATATTCAGAATAAGGGCTCTATTGTCCATATTTAAAGATCAAGTTTTCTAGATAAAAACAATGCAACAATATATGAATTTAATACACACTACTTTCTTCAACAAAAAGCTTCACTGCAATGCAAGATTGTTTTAAACTTTACTGCAGTAATACTATAAACTATTGTTCTAAATACATCGTTGCAAATGCCTCATTGAAGCTCAGGTGTAGACTTATTAAAATTTAAAACTTATCCACCTGCCATTATAAACATAGAGCAGGCTGTCCCGGAATTAAATTTTGATACCTAAGAAAATCTTCACACATCATGGGGCAGGTTGACAATGAGTTCATGTGAGGAAATACGTCAAAATTGTTGTAGTATCCTCCCATTTCTAATGGGTGCCACTAATGTTCAACCAATGACATATATTATGTTGAAAAAGAGAGTTACAACAAAAAAGTATTAAATGGCATGACTAAAAGCAACAAATGATGAATACATTGTACAAGAGTGAGATGATTTTAGCTCCTACAAAAGGGGATTACTATATGATTCAGAAAATCATTTAAGCCAAGAAAATATGAAAATAATTAATTTGTAGAAAAAATCACAAAAATTATATCCCAAAGCATTAAGTTGCTCTTAAACATCCAAACTTTTTTTGCCAATGAAGCACAAATTTGTTATGCAAACAACAATCAGCTAGGTCAATAGAGGATCCTTATATCAGTAATTAAAAAAAAATTAGTGCCAAGAAAACATGTACGAATTTGTCACAAAACCAATGATCTGAAGCTTTTGAATTTTCATAAACCTTGGGATCATTTTTCCATTGGCTTACATATTTATTCTACAAACAATAATAAGCTAGACCCACAATGGTGCAAGACAATCCCCACCTAAATCCAAGAATCCAGTTTGCCTATTGTACAAAACTGTTTACAGTTCCACTCCAAAACAACATTTAGCTCTATCTACAAGGTGCACATATTAACCTGCACTCGTGTCAAAATTCAGGGACCATGATCATAACCATTAGCAAAAACAGGTGGGGAGGAGAGGGGGTTTGGGGGCTTCCACAACATGGATGAGGACATCTAGCTAGTTGACTATTTGAAAGATCCAATTGAAGGAGTAGACATATGGTCATATAATGGAACAAAATCCCTCATCCAAAGTACTTCGAGAGGTAAGTGGTAAAGACTTGGTGTGGAGAATATAACTTTAGGCTTAAACCTACAGGTGGAAAATCCACCTGGTGTGCAATCTTCATCAAGGAATGAAGAGGTAATAATATTTTTTGTACAAAATATCCTCCCCCGAAGAATGAGCTCAAGTCTTTTTTACCACACAATATAGCAGGGGTCCTAGGAGGGGTTCCAAGAGACAACTACTAGACCAAATTGAAACAACGGGACATGGACCCACTGTCACCTCAGTGGATGTCCCCTGCTCTTTATGGACTTTCACCGATGGGAAGAGTCCCAATGTGAAGGAAAATCACAAGAATTATAAGGTCAATGTCTAGGTGTAGTGTGATTTCCAAAGCCCATTCAAAGGAGAGGCTCAGATAATTGCTTGCTTGCTTCAAAAGAAAGATAAAAGATCTCCAAGAAAGGCTCAAGGATGGGAATCAAGGTCTAGGGATTTGTGATGATAGTAGATACAATAAGATAAGGTATCCTAGAAACAAGATCTCCAAGATGGAATAGGACCTCTCAAATAAGCTTTTGAAAACAACAATTACTTCTAGGATAAGTGTTGCTAGAATTGAGAGAGATAAGGTGGGTCCACGCGAGACCTAGGTTTTTAGGATTTTACCATGGGAGGAAAGCCTCCTATATGCACACTAGATCAAGCTAGGGCAATGAAAAGGTCAAATGATTAACTTTCTTTGAGTTTTATGTGCAAAGACCCTCAAGGAGACCCTTTATCAAGACGTTCAAAACGATTTTCAAGATCCCAGCTAGGGTTTGAGTTTTCTCACAATTCAATTGTCGGAATTGGCTCAAATTTGGAGGGCTATAGGAAACATCAACCCAGAAGGTTGTCTAAGTGGTTTTGCAAGAGCTCCTTTGTATTGCAATTCGCACCAAGCCCTAGAAGGTCATCTAGGTTTAAGGCCAAATTTTTAGAAAAGGGAGAAAAGAGAAGGAAAAAGGTTTGATCACCAAATTGGCTCATATTAGTGTCTTGTCCTTGGGCTATGGAGTCTAAGTGCTTCAAAATTTGGTCGAAATCATCTTCAAGGAGGCTAGAAAATGATGCCCTATTGTCGCCCGAATAGTACAGGCATCGCAACAACGCTAAGGACGGGGATTGTCACTCTGATCCCCGCCCACTTCGTTCTAGTTGTCTGCCAACAGCAGGCTATGCGGTGTAAAAATTTGGATACCCAAATCCCTATTGCAGCAATCTGACGTTATTTCTCCTACTTGTTAGTTCTCATACAAGTTATTTACTGTGTTACACTGTAAACATCGAAATAAATACAATTGCAGCCTTCACATGATAAATAATATGCAGCAACAAGTACTAAGCAAGAAAGAAATAACACACACAATTGACACAGTTTATTTTGGACAATGTCCTCGAAAAAACCCAATGCGGGAAAATCGGTACAGCAGCTGAGGGTTTGTATTATTAAGCAGTAATTTTGAATACAATCTTGGATGCCCAAACTAGCAATCCAATACAGAGAATCTGACTAGGAGAAAAATTAGTGAGAAATACCTCACACTATCACTGGCGATCTGACACTAATCCAGCCTCTGAATGGCTAGTCCCAAGTTGCCTCTGCACATTCACTGCGTTGCTCTGCGTCACAACTGATAGGGATTGCATGACTCCCTCTAGCTGATCAATCTATTGGTTGGATGCTCGATCCTTTGGCCCTCCGGTCTCACATCCCGACTCCTGGTACTAGATCTGATATGCTCCTCAGCAAATTTGCGGTTCTCCTCACAGGCTCTGCGCTGCCTCAGCTTGGCTCTACGCTACCCAGCATGACTCTATACTGCCTCTCTAGATCTCTCTCTGCCTTCTCTACAATGTATCCCTGGATCAGGAAAATCTCCAACCGGAAAACTATCCCTACCCCTCACTACAAGAGATCTCCTTGATGACTTCTCCGGCAACTGCTACGCTGCTCTCTTGCTCTCACTCGATGTGTCTTCCGAATGCCCATCAAGCCTCTTCTTATAATCTTGTTGATCAATCAACTGCCCAGATTAGATTCTCATCAATGGCTCATATCATCCTGACTTGATCTTCGTCCTTTTCAAGAAGATTCACACCTAGTTTAATTAATACACTTTAATTATTTTAATTTCCCAAGTTTATACGTAGGCATCCATTAAAAATAATTAATAATTTTAATTACACCTCCTTCGGGTGGAATTTCCCAAAACGATTCTAGCCTCCCTGCAAAATCGTGAGGCTAGAGCACATTCAATGCTACCATAAATCAACATGGGGGGTAGTCCCCATGAAATGAGGTGAAGGAAAACAAGTTGGTTCGAGAGACACGGATGAGTGGCCTAGCCACCTGATCGAAATTAAGCAAGATTATTGATTAGATTTAGATTTTCTATTATGAGACCAATGCCTTAATGGAGTCACAAATTCTTGCTTTCTATAAATTGGAACCAAATGACCGGATGGACACCCGTTGCTTGAATGCTTGACTAATCTATATGACATGCAAGACCTAGGACCTATGTGAGATGCAATGATCTTGGTAAATTTTAGTTAGATGCTTTCTTCCAACTATTTTGAGAAACTATCCTCAAAGTAAGTTGTGAAATGGAAGCCAACGGGAAGCAGGCAGCGACCTGATTAACAATACCTCCCCTTCTGTTCCACTCTCTCAGTGCCTTCAGCGCTACAAAGACTATGGCTCTGATGACTGCAAGGTCGCTGTGTTAACTACTAGGAAGAGTTGAATCTCTCAAGTTAGTTTGGAAAGGGTTGCCCTAAGTCTCTATCAGCCTAGTTTATGCTAGGACGTAAATTCTTAATGCAAATCTAGATTTAGTATGCTTGTGCAAGAGATTATGAGTGAGGTTATCTTGAGTTAAGATTGTTTGAATTTTTTAAGTACTTAAGTTATGATTACTCTTTATGCCAATAGTACTTAACAACAATGAGAAAGACAATCTTAAAACAAGAAGAGTGCTTAACGATACAAGTGTGAACTTCAACAATATTCCACAAGATGCTCAACCAACTTATCACTTGTCAATCAAGATGTCAATCACAAATACCGAAGATATGAAACAAGATTATATGTGACCTTAGTGCTCAATGTCAAAGATATGTGAAGCAATGTTAGTCACTTTAACAATGTAAATGCTAGGAATAAGTAAGACACTTAGGCACTTTATGTTCCAATGATCTCTTTTATGAGCAGTAAGTGACTAATATGACAGCAGCAAACATTTATGATAGCAGTAAAGAATTTATTACAGCAGTAAATAAATGCCACTTCAATAATGTCTATGCTTGCTCAATGCTGCAAAATATGCCCAATTGCCAAGTAAACTTAGTTAACTAAAAATAAGATGTATTACCCCTTTTAGGATGTATTCTTCAGTAAATTTTCAGATCTAAAATATTTGTTACAACAGTAAATTAACCAAAAAATTAGAAAACAAATGATGTCAACAACAATACCCAAAATGCCCAAAAATAGTAAAAAATCACCAAACTTGAAAAATCAAAATTTAGGGCCTTTAGAGAGAGTAAGGAAATTTCAGATCTGATATGTTATTACAACAGTGAAACAATGACAGATCAGCAAGCTAATCAAGCTTAAAACAATGCCCAACATATCCAAAAATAGTAAAATTTTGCCGGACAATGAAAATTCAAAATTTTAGCCTTCTTTAAGTATGATATTCGGAAAATTGCAGATCTGATTCAGAATTTTATGCAGTAAATTCCAGCAATCAGATCTAGGCTTGATCCTAGATGCCCAAGTGGCCAAAACTCATGAAAATGAAGATTTTGCAAATCTAAACAATTTTAACCATGTAGAATGAGATTTTAGGGCCTAAATATTATTGATTTAACTGTTGTAATAAAACAGAGATAAACTAGGGTTTAGAGATCAAACCCTAGGCCCAAGGTGTTATACGGGCAATCCCTTCTACGAATAAAAGCGATCCCTCAAGCCCAATGAGTGGGTCTAGTAACAACCGAAACAAAAGCAAGCAAAATCTCCTAGCTTAAATCAGAATGACATGAAAGAGGAAGATGGCCTACCTCGCTCCTATGCGGTTACTTTTCGATGTCGATCTCTATCTCCTCACTTCCAAGCTCACTCCTTACTATTCCTTTGCGTACGAATACCTGCAAGAGAGATCAAAGAACGACAAACGAAAGAGACACAGCATATGCATTCTAATGTAAACCATATAACAGATCAATGAGCATTATACTAAGAAAGTAATCATCTACAAGCTTATGGAAAGTAAAACATGCTTTGTATCATTGATAAATCAAAGCGGGAAACATACAACCAGTGCCTTGATGTTGGAAGCCTCCTTCTAGATGGGATTCCAAGTCCAAGCTAAAACTTCTCAAGCTCTCCTTCTTTCTCCGCAAAATGGCAGCATCTAGACACAATCAAGCAAAATAATGGAAATCGCCATTGACCAACCATTTAGGGAAGGCATGGCATTCATTTATAGGGAAGTTGGAGAGGTTATGAACCCACATAAAAGCAGAAATGTCCATATCTTAAGGGGAAAATCCTTAAAGGTAGGATCAAGGACTCAAAATGGGAGAACTCGACCCAATCCTCAGTCAACTAATACCAGACTTTCGTTCTCGAACCTTCTAGTTGGAGAAGCTTCTGCTCCATTTTTGGAGAACCTGCCTGAAGAGTACCAGCGCGGCTTTTCACATTAATTCTCGCGCTGCCAGCGCTATTCACAAGTTATACACAAGGTGACAAGCGTAAGGCCATGTAGGAAAGAATCGTGTTGGGCTTGCAAATTAGGGCCTTCAAAGCTTTTTGCAAAAAGGCTTCAAAGCATTTCTCTTTTTGGTCTTCAGGGATGTTTTGAAAATGTTATCCATGATGAATATGTTTTCACGGCGTTCGTCACTTTGCGACATTTGTGGCATGAGTGACACAAAGGAAGACACTTCGGGTATAGAGTGAGGGATGCGACAAAATACCGTGTAACACAAGGCCTTGTAAAAACACTTGCCCAAGTGACCCAAAAAACTTTGGATGAAGATGCCACTTAAAAATCAAAAAAAAATTAGCCTCAAAACCTGCAAAACCACCAAATAGTTAGCCCAAAAAAATTCCACATGAGGATTTAGGGCATATTAGGGCAAAAGGGTCCAAGAAAAGGCAAGCCAAGGAAGGCTAATTATTAGGGATAAAAGGGGTAGAATGATAGATCAGGACTCAAAGAGGAAGGAGATGGCCAGTGAAGGCCAATGTTGTGCCTAATAACACTAGTGTTGGGTATAATATAGGTGTAAAGGCCTAAAAGAAATCCCTAAGGCATATGGCCTAGGGCTTCAAGGCCACAAAGGCCTGCTACAAGCCCTTAGAGGGTTGCGGTTAGGGGAGGAGTGGAGAAGGGAGGAGAAGGGAGGCCGATGGAGGAGGAGAGGCCGAGGAGGGTTAGCGGAGGAGGGCTGAGGGAAGGATGGTCGAGAAGAGGAGAGGCCTGCACAAGCCTAGGAGGGCCAAGGAGGAGACCACAAGGCCTTTTCGACCTGCGCCTAGGGCAAGGAAGGGAATTCGTAGCCCCTAAGGCTCATGGCTAGCTCCTGGGATAGCTAGAAACCAAGACGTTGAGGACTAGAGGAGAGAAATTGAAGCTTAGGAGGGAAAACAGAGGCTATAAGCCCTGAAAGGCTTGAAACCTTTGCTCAAAATTATTTTATGCTTCAGCTCATTGATTTTCCAAAATTCTACCGTGTAAACTTCCCCTTATCTAGATGCCCCTATGCCCTGATATGTGGCCCAATATTGCCCCTCTCATTCCCTACTCCATTTCACTTATTTATCACTTGCCACCCCCATTTAAAGCATGTACCTTGGACCTGCTATCCCCTTTAAGGGTTGAAACCACTTAATAAGGTACATGGCTAACCCTCTTTGGAGTATGGAGACACTAGCACATGACAAAGCCCACTACAGAAGGGCATGCCATAATGAAGTGCCCATTTTGTTATCCATGATTTGTAAGCTCTTTTACACAATTATTCTAATGACTGGTTGTACTGGAAGCCTAGGGGACGCATTGGATCTTATACAGGATTGCAGGTGGTTTCCATTTGGGTATGGTCTCCCTATACGAGGTCCTAACCCCTAGAGAGCTATATTGGCACATATAGGGTGTGCATAAAGAGCCATGGGCCTCCATAGCAGCAGACAACACTCCACGGATCCTCATTGATGTTTAGGGACTACTAGCAATCCACTTTTGGGATGATGGTGATGCGCTTGGTACATTATGCCCAACAGGCCCCACAAGAGCCCTAAACTCTTAGCAGGTGTTCTAGGACATGTACGATGTCATGGCAGTGTTCATTCCATCACTTGAGCCCTTGCAGAGTGTCTACAGGCATCTTTGATTCATATGGAGACCCATGGGGACATTTGTGTTCACCCACAACCACTGGGAGCACCACAGGTATACTACTTGGAGAATAAAGGGCCACCCCCTTGTCCATCATATTCGGAGGAATTTATTCCTCATTATGGCACTTCAGGACATTATTAGGCCTTTGGAGGGCCCCACGACATAAATATTACTATTTGGCCCCCTATGAGGCTTATATTTTCCATTTATGAGCTAGTTTGGTGGGTTTGTCATCAATAGGGGTTTTATTTGCACATTATTTTATCATTAGGGGCTAATGTAGGCCCATAGGCTAATTCGAACAACTTGGGAGGGTGTATATTGATGTTAGCTACACTCATTTGTATCATCACTTCACTTGGGATCTCTCTACTCTTAGAGAATTTCACATTTCTTCTTGGAGGATTATTTTGGACATATGGATGAATTTTGATGTATGGATTTGGGCTATTTTTATCTTGGAGCTTCGTTTTTTGCAAATGTGATTCTGGTTGGATATACTCTCTAACACTGTAAGTGAATTTTAATAATATATTCTTGTCTGTTGCATGCTGTTGAACTTCACTATAATTAGGGCTAGTTGCCGCATCATTGGAATGTGGAATTGATTGTCAATTTAGCTTGTTTAATGTATGGGCCATTGTTAGATGAATGAAATGTCCTAGAGATTGTTTTATCTCGATAAGTTTGCACTATTTGCATGAAGTATAAATGCTTGAAGGTCACTTTTCTTCTTTTCCCTTAACATTGGACGAAGTTGACTTTCCGAGCCTCCTTGATCAAAAATCCGAGTTCTTAATCATTATCATCCTTGACTCCATATCCCCAAGGGAAATAGGCACTGGTCCCTCAAAAGGGTGGTCACTTTCCCCTTATTTTCAAACTTTTTCCCCTTTTCCCCAGGTCTAGCCCTAATAGGTCACCTAGGGCATTAAGTTCCCGAGAATCTGCCCACAGAAAAAATTCGATATCTTGAGTTTGCTGCGCTAGTGGGTCCCCTCCCTCCCATCCAAATTTGAGGCAATTCCTACAATGGAATCTCTGAGAATCTCAAGCCCTAGCTCTAGGACCAGACTTTGCCTAGGCATCCCCAAGGCTAGACCTTAGCAGGATCAATTCACCCTTTTGAAGCAAAAATTCTTGTCTGATCCTTTTCCCTCACCTTGTCTAGGGTAGGAACATCAATGGTTGCTACATTCCATCCCCGAACCCTGGCTGAGTCCACTTGGTCCTGTGTGGTCCAATTTCCTATCAAAGACAAATCATCAATGGCTACTTGGGAAACAAAGTTTACATAGGATTTTAGGCATCAGGAAGTACCCTTTCAAGTTGTACCCCTCTCCCTTAAACTCACCCCCTTTCCCTTGGAAGACAAGTCCCTTGCTTTAAAAGCAAGCAAGTACCATTCTTCTCCTCCTCCTTGGGAAAGGGTTTTTGGGATTACTTCATATCCTTTCATTGACATATCCTTATAAGTGGCTTCCCAAAACATCGGGACTCCTCCCATTGATGAAAGTCTATAAATAGCAGGCAGCACTTTTGCCAAATTCCGACCAGAATCCAGGCGAATTTGTGGGACACTTAGTTTGACTCCTTCGGTCAAAATCGAGAAGATTTTAAAAAAAGAGGTTTGTTTAAAAAAAAAAAAATTAAAATTAAAAAGGCAAGGGCAAGCCATTACCCCTGCCCTTGCTCCAACGACAACAATATTATATTTAAAAAGGGGTCAGCGGCCATGACCCCGCCGCCCCGAATCTACGGTAACGGAGATGTTAGGGCCACAATTGTAAATCATACGTTGCAACTAAATGTAAACGTGATGGTGTGATTCCCATCACTTCGAAACGCAACAATGATGTTTTGGCCTTTTCTTATGAGTAGTTGAGGTATTGGTTGTTTTTATGTAATCCTTAGCCAATGAGTGCGTATTATAAACTCTTGGCAAGCGAGGGGTTGTTGAGTCATGTGTTGTGTGTGCATAGTTGCAAATGATGTACTTGATTTGCATGCAGAAGATTGAAAGTGTGGTTTTCAACGGACAAGCAGTGTGTTGAGTGTGTTAATGCTTTTTGTGGTCCAAAAGCTCCTCAGTGGGGAGGAATGATCCAGGAGGGTCGTACAAGTCCAAGTACAAGTGGCTTAAGTACAAAGGCTCAAAAATCAAAGTGTCATAAATGTGGCAAACTTAGTGTCAAGATGAAGATCTCATCTTTCTGATTTCAATGGCGCAGACAACACTCAATTCCTAGTCCGTATGGAGAAGTTAGAAGCAGTCAAAGTTTTGGGTTGACTTGATGAGGTGGGAGCCTTAAGGAGGCAGCATTTTTGCCAAATTCTGGTGGGCGGAATTCCAGCCAGCTCCGGCCGAAATCCGAGCGAATTTGTGGGACACTTAGTTTGACTCCTTCGGTCAAAATTGAGAAGATTTTAAAAAAAGGGGTTTGTTTTAAATAAAATGAAAAAAAAAAAATTAAAACAAGGCAAGGGCGGGCCATGACCCCCGCCCTTGCTCCAACCACACAACAATATTATATTAAAAAAAGGGGTTGGCAACCATGACCCCGCTGCCCCAAATCAACAGTAACGGAGATGTTAAAAATGGGAGGGGCGTAGGCTGTCAACCTCGCCGCCCCTACCCACTATACCGTGTTAACCGGCGGGAGTTATGGGGTGGGCTGCCCAATGCGGGTCCGGCCCCCCAGACCCTCATTTAAAAAATGTTGCGGCTATTTAAAACAATATATCACCTTTTTTTATAGGGGGCGGGGTTTGACCGCCCGACCCCCTCCCTCAAACCTTGGAACTCAACCGTTGGGCCAAGCGGCTCCCTTGTGGATTCCGCCCTGCCCAACACTACTTAACCATTCTCTTCATAAGTGTGCCCAGGAATACCAGGAGTGGCACGAGGAACAAGACAGAGGCGAAACCTTGAGCACCTTTCAAGAGGGGGTGGAACCATGAACTGGGATCATTTCCAGAGGACCCAAAATTGCTCGAAGTCAGAATCAGGCAAATTTTATGTGGATTCTACACCTCTCGGCGACAGGAATCCAACGTGTCCATTTCTTCATCAGAGGTCTCCAATTTTCAGCCACTTTCAGCTATGGAGGTATAAGGGTGTAATTTTGCATTGATGCTTGTACTTTCGTTTTATTTTCCACTTAATGAAAGAGGGCCTCCCCACTGAATAAGCAGGGCCCGGAGACGTAGTCCCTCCGGGACGAACTCCGATATCAATTTCTTGTCTTCTTTGCATGATTTTATGTGCTTCTCCCTTCTTGTTTCATGCCTTTTAAGTTATATGGTTAAGATGCAATTTTACATGTAATTCTTTATTTCATCTCGAAGTTAAAGATCTTAGTTTAAAGCGTAGCGAAATTTACTTGGATCAAGTGGTATCAAAGCAGGTCTTTGTAGATGTGAATTGAATGTTTGTATGCTAACCAGATACAGGCTATGAAGAGGCGAAGGGAAACTAAAGTATTTTGATCCTGAAGCGGGACGTGCGCATCCAAGAAGCAACATGGATGACGATGTTAGAAATGAGGAGGAGCTACACTTCCACAAAACATTCTACACCATGGCAGATTAGGTCAAGAAGTTGTTCTCAAGGCTTGAGAAACTAGAGAAAGCAAGGGAGAATGCGTCAGAAGGACGAGGTTCAGCACATGGAATGATGGAGGAGATCCACCTCCTTCTCCTTCCGCGAGTGAAAGTTCCTCCTCCTCTTCTCACCATCATCATAGGAATTCAAGAAATGCATCTAATAAACCTTTCTTTAAATTAGATGTCAAATTTGATCTTCCCATGTATAGTGGTGAAAGTAATGCAAAAAGGTTAACAACTGGATTAGGCAGATTGAAGTCCACTGCAGGATTCAGCAAATCAAAGAGGACGAGGCAAAGATCTAGTTGGCTTCTCTTCAGCTAAACGGCACCGCTCTTGTCTGGTGGGAGAGAAAATTGCAAGGCAGCCAAAATTTGGGTAACCTTTTCTCCTCATGGTCAAATTTTGTGTCTGCATTTAGAAACTAACTTTACCCTTTGGGATATAAGCAAAAGGCACTAATAGAATGGCAACACCTAAGGCAAGGCAGAGGTCAAAATGCACAAGACTTCAAGGAAATATTTAGAAAACAAGCATTGAATTTGGGCATTCCAATAGATTCACTAGAGATTGTAACCAAGTATATTGGTTCTCTACATAAATACATAAGACATTCATTATTATTGTTTGAGCTGCCTACCATCGATGAGGCCAGTGTGAAGGCCATGCGTCTAGAAAGCAGGGGAACACATGAACAAAATGACCACCCAAGAAAAACTGCAGCAGCCAAGAGAAGGGGAGGAAAGCCCTCTTGTACACATTGTGAGAAAGAGGGACATGATGAAGAAAGTTGTTGTAAGTTGCACCCTGAGTTGAGACCTAAGAGGGATGACAAAAAAGGGAAGCACAAGACCGCTACCACCGTGCAACAAAACCAAGACACGAGGTAGATCAATTGACCTGGGGTCTGATTCCGACGATGAAATGAAGCTTGCAACCTTTGGGATCGCAATAGGAGGACCCATATATTTGGGTTCCGATTCAGGCGATGAAACAAAAATTTCAACGGACATGGTACCAAAGATGAAAAGGACACTCACTGCGGCAGGGCTCCAAGAACTTGAGGAGATCAACCAAAGCATCCAAGCAGAGAATACTGAGCTAAAGAAGCTCCTACAGGAAGCGAAGGAAGAAAAACAAAGGTTATTACACCAGTTACAAGCTAATGATGAGGCCTTGGAAAAGTTACGACATAGCCAACCCGAGGTAAAAAGCAACCCTTCAATTTCATGTACTTTACATGATGATGATTTCGCTGCTTTCGAAAAACATACTACAAGGATCGGATCCAAACTGTTGAAGAAAATGGGATATCAGGGAAAGGGCCTCGGCATCAATGGCCAAGGCATCGTAAACCCCATAAAGTCGAAGAATTGTCATGTCATGCAGGACTCGGATATACCAGGAAGGAAGTCGGAGAAAGCTCCAACACAACTAGTGACCAACCAGCAACAAATGATGAAATCACTTCCTCACATTCCAGCGATAGTGAGGGTTCCATGAACACTTATCAAAGGAACACCAGGGAAAAGCGCTCCAAGACAATCTGGAAAGTTTCGAGGAAAAGAATCGTTGTAGTCGCTGCAACGAAGTGAGACACCAACCAGCTACATGTCCAACAATCCATGCCCCGAAAGCATCAATAGAGGAGTCGAAAGGTGAACATGTTCAAAAAACGAATCCACCACATTCATGGTGGTCTGCTTTATTAAGTTGGTTTGTTTAGAGGTAGTAGCTTGTTATAGCCATAATTGTAAATTGCACGTTGCAAGTAAATGTAAACGTCATGGTGTGCTTCCCATCACTTCAAATGCAACGATGATGTTTTCGCCTTTTCTTATGAGTAGTTGAGGTATTGGTTGTTTTTATGTAATCCTTGGCCAATGAGTGTGTGCTATAAACTCTTGGCAAGTGAGGGGTTGCTGAGTCATGTGTGGTGTGTGCATGGTTGCAAATGATGTACCAGATTTGCGTGCAGAAGATTGAAAGTGTGGTTTTGAACGGACAAGCAGTGTGTTGAGTGTGTTAATGCTTTTGGTGGTCCAAAAGCTCCTCAGTGGGGAGGAATGATCCAGGAGGATCGTACAGGTGCAAGTACAAGTGGCTTAAGTACAAAGGCTCAAAAATCAAAGTGTCAAAAATGTGGCAAACGCAGTGTCAAGATGAAGATCTCGTCTTTCTGATTCCAACGGGGCAGACGACACTCAATTCTGAGTCCGTATGGAGAAGTTAGAAGCAGTCAAAGTTATGGGTTGACTTGATGTGGTAGCAGCCTTAAGGAGGCAGCGTTTTTGCCAAATTCCGATGGCCGAAATCCAGGCGAATTTGTGGGACACTTAGTTTGACTCCTTTAGTCAAAATCAAGAAGATTTAACAAAAGGGGTTTTTTTTAAATAAAATAAATTTTAAAATTTTAAAAAAGGCAAGGTCAGGCCATGACCCCCGCCCTTGCTCCAACCACACAACAATATTATATTAAAAAAGGGGTCGGCGGCCATGACCCCACTGCCCCGAATCTACGGTAACGAAGATGTTAAAAAAGGGAGGGGCGTGGACTGTCAACCCCGCCGCCCCTACCCACTATACTGTGTTAACCAGCGGGAGTTACGGGGCGGGCCACGCGATGCGGGTCCGGTGCCCCCAGACCCTCATTTAAAAAATGGTGCGACTATTTAAAACAATATATCACCTTTTTTTGGAGGGGGCGGGGTTTGACCGCACAACCCCCTCCCCCAAACGTTGGATCTCAACCATTGGGCCAAGTGGCTCCCTTGGGGAGTCCGCCCAGCCCAACACTACTCAACCATTCTCTTCAGAAGTGCGCCCAAGCAAACCAGGAGCGGCACGGGGAACGAGACAGAAGCAGAACCTTGAGCGCCTTTCAGGAGGGGGCGGAACCATGAACTGAGCTCATTTCTAGAGGGCCCAGAATTGCCCAGAGTCAGAATCAGGCAAATTTTATATGGATTCTACACCTCTCGGCGACAAGAATCCAATGGTGATGTTCGTTTCTTCATTAGAGGTCTCCAATTTTTGGCCACTTTCAGCTATGGAGGTATAAGGATGTAATTTTGCATTGATGCTTGTACTTTCATTTTATTTGCCACTTAATGAAAGAGGGCCTCCCCACTGATTGAGCAAGGCCCAGAGACGTAGTCCCTCCTGGATGAACTCTGATATCGATTTCTTGTCTTCTTTGCATGATTTTCTGTGCTTCTCCCTTCTTGTTTCATGCCATTTAAGTTATATGGTTAAGATGCAATTTTACATCTAATTCTTTATTTCATCTCGAAGTTAAAGATCTTGGTTTAAAGGGTAGGGAAATTTGCCCGGATCAAGTGGTATCAGTGCAAGTCTTTGTAGATGTGAATTGCATGTTTGTATGCTAAACAAAAACAGGTGTTGTCGCACAGAATGTCTAGGCACCGCGACAACGGCTCAGATCGGGGGTTGTCACCCTAATCCCCAATCTCTCTATCTAAGATGTCTCCTTGCAAGCTAAGGGAGGTAGACTCTAATAGAAATGAAGAAATAGAATTGGTTGCAAGTCAACCAATTCAGGAGACACAATCAAATAACCAAGTACTTGATGAGATTAACGAGATTTCACGTATCTAATTATATTAAAACCAGTGCCTTATGGAGTTAAAAGATCCCATTATGCAGTTAAAGCCAAGTAATTGATGTATAACTGTTGCTATGAAAACACAAATGACGACAATGATATTCAATAGAAAGCACCACAACCATTCATTAAAATACTTAAGCCCACAGCAAAGCTATCATGAAATGATCATTAAAAAAATAAATGCCAGATGCTTGCAATGTTTCCGAATTTATAATGTTCCAATTAACCCAATCCAGAAATTAAAATGTTCTTGTATAGTCAAATTTTAGATAAAAAATTTAAGCTCATTTGACTAGAAATTTTTTAGAAATTTTTATATTTCTTATATTTTTTTTATATTTTTTATTTTATCATTTTTTTTAAAACAATATATACAAATGAAACTAAAACTAAGGATTAAAATCTAAATCTAAACCTAAAACTAAAAAAAAAATTAAAACAAAAATAACTCTAAACTAAAACTACACGTTGAAATTTAACAATTAAAAACTAAAAATTAAAAATGAAACCTAAAGTTAATAAACAAAATTTGAATTGAATCTAATTGAATTAAATCTAAAACTTAACACACTACACATTAAACTAACGCTATCAAACTACACATTTTAAAATCGAACAAAAAATATACAATCGACTAATAAATTAAAACTAAAAATTAAACAATAAAAAATCGAAAATGAACTAGAATCAAACTAAAAAAAAAACTAAACGAAAGTTTTAAATATTAAAATCTAAAACTTAACCCAAAAAAAAAAAAAACTAATGCTATCAAAAAAATTGAATCCAAACCAAAATGAAAAATAAAACACGGGTTTTGAATTTTTAAAGTATGCGTTTTTTTTTTAATTGCAGGTCGATGGCAGAGGGGTGACGGACGTGAAGAAGGGTCAGCGTGGAGGAAAGAGTTGACAGCAAGGGAGAGAGGTAAAGAACGAGGCTGCGGATTGAAGCTGCGGATTCGTGAAGGCTAGCAAGAGTGAGGAAGAATGAACGACGGCAGGAGCAGAGTGTTGATGCAGCGTTTAAATGAAGAAGCGATAGTTAACGTACAGATAGGGAATAGATGGATGAGGGCAATGGACACTGGCTGAGAGACGACGAAAGTGTGAAGGATGTAATGAAGGCAGCGTGAAGGCAAGGAAAGCGTAGAGAAGGGTTAACGCAACAGACAGAGGCAGTGATAAAAACAAACCCATACACATCTAAAACGTCCAGCAAACTTAAAATTTTTCCGTCAAACTCTGATTTAGATGCTCCTTTTGTTAACAACCTATAATATAGGATTCATAATTTTTACTTGACTGCTGATAATCTTGTAAATCTGTACATACTTTGCCTTCTGCAAGTTGTATTCACATATTTTGTAAAAAAATAAAAAAATAAAATAGAAAAAATCAAAAAGAGGGTAAAATGTCCTGAAAGAATAATCAAAGGACTTAGAAAAAACAAAAGACCCCAAAATAAAATGAATAAAATATGAAAGTGTGCAAGCATAAATGCCACTACTTTTTACTTTTTCATTGTGGCAAAGTTTCAATAAATGCCATAGTCCATGATGAGTTAAATAATTCAATCTTAACTTGTCATTGTTTTAATTTCACTGGTTGTAGATAGAGAATAATGAGTTGTCATACTGCTTAATCATGACAATTCAGTAGTTAGGTAGAGAAATAAAGTGAATCCAACAATTTAATCTGGATTCATGGATGAAATAAATGTAGAATTAGATAGTTTTACTTGCTTTCAGAAAGAATAAATGCTGTGAAGGTTGCTAACTTAAATGCACCTACTACAAAGGAAGAAAAGAATGTTAGCATGGTAAGATGGGTAGGTAGAAGAAGGTGAAAAGTCCCAATGTAAATATCATTCATCATGGGCTGCAAAATAACTAACTTCCCCTTCCCATTGTCATGAAACATTCTAGACTATCAATCAGAAAGGCTCAAGGCATTTCCTTGACTTTTGTTGGGACCGGACCCAAGGCTCTATGACTGATCAGTTGAAAGTGTGAAATGTCTATATTAATCCCTTAATCACATCATTTACCATTCATGCACTCATTCCCTTGAATAATCTTAAGTAAAACTCCATTTTTACTTAACGGCATTTGTAATTCCTATTTAGCTAACTTCCTACATCATTTAAACACATTAAGCCCTCAAAATAACATTACATCATAAGTTAAGTGATAAGATCAATGCAAATTATCTTTAAAACCTCACTTTACTTGTTATAAATATGTGTTTTGAGTATACCATGTCCTATTTTCATATTAAATTTAACTTATATATTAACTCCCTATACAAATAACCTTTTCCTATTTTATAACTCCTTTTTATATAATAAACCCAAAAACCCACTTAATATAACTTAAGCCAAAGTTATTTATTCCCACATGTTTAAATAAAAACCCCCCTTATAACCCCTTTGGCTAAGTATTCTATATATATAGATATCCCGCCCCCTATGGTAGTTAAGTCATCTCGATTTAATTAACTAATAAAAAAAATATGAAAAACCTTTAAACATATCTTCTATATGTTTTAAACAAAAAATGTAACGACCCATTCCTAATTTATGAATAAAATAATTTAATTAAGTCAAATTAATTATGTTTAAAACAAACATAATACAAGTTAAGCTTAACATAAAGTCATCACACCCATTCCTAATTTATGAATAAAATAATTTAATTAAGTCAAATTAATTAAGTTTAAAACAAACATAATACAAGTTAAGCTTTTCATAAAGTCATCACATCTACGTAACTAGATCAGGACTCAATGGGGATATTTAATGCACTTTACCCCAAAAACCTTATCTCTAAATTAAATGTCTTCTTAAATGAAGATAATATCTCCTTAAATGTTTGCAGACCCTCATAAATATGAGAATATCTTCGGGAGTTAAGGGCGGTGGAGAAATTGATATAAGGGGGAGGATGTGAAGGAGGAAGGGGATGGTTTTTTTTGGGGAGGAAAAATTATGCATTCTGAAAAGGGAAGATTGAAGGATACTGTCAGCATTGGAAGGGAGTTTCACCGCTCTTGGGATTCTGGGCACGGGGGCAGAAGAGTGATCTTCTAGGTCTAGGATTGTTCCTAGATCGGCTGGAAGGATTATATTGTTTTGGTGATCAGTTTATTTTGTCCACAGCATCACAGGAGGAGTGCCTGAGGAGTGCCACCATTAAATCATCTGCTGCATTCCAGGTATTTCTCATATATAGATTAGTTCCTTATGCAAAAACAGAAATTTCGTTGCTGCTCTGTCATCAAATTGTATTACTGTTGAATTAAAAAGGATGTCTTAAATTGTATTAATGGAGATATGACAGTTATAACAGTTGTATGCCTTGTCGGTCAGTTTAGCACTAAGTCCCTCTCTAGCAGTAGCTGTGTCAAACTATGAATAAACTTTAGATGGTTATTACATTTGGTATCAGAGGCAGATTCAAACCCTCTTTACGACCTTATAGGCCCATTAAAAGCTGTTGCTAGTATAAACCAGTCTCTGGTTGTTCCAAATCTAAAGCTGCTGCATAAACAAATACTTTTATACAATAACTAAACTGCAACAATTACTGGTTCCTCATCAGCATTCCAGGATTTTGTTTCTTATCAAACTGCTCTAGGAGTCTTTCACCGAAATTATTGTTGAAAGAATGAGATAGAAGCTCTAGTAATCAAGATAAACTTAGTAGGAGAGGTATGATGAGGTTTCCAGCATTGACTGGTTTCAGAAAATATTGTGTAACGTTACAAACGATGAGCTCTTTCGGCAATTTATGTTGTTGCATAACCTGTACAGGACAAAAGCAATTCGACCTTAATATACAAAATACAGAGCAATTCCGTCTTGACTACAATACTCATATTTACTTTTCAATTAATGGGCAAAAAGGAACGAAGTCAAGATAGCAGTTATAATTGAAATGGGTATCAATTGACCCTATGCCAAATTGTAGTCTCTGGACAGTGATTTAAGACTGCCAAAACAACATCAATAATTGATGATTAGACGAATCCTTAAAACAGATAGGTATTCAAAAATAATAACATTTTTCTTCTAAGCAGAATTAATCAACTGACAAACTCATGTCTAGATTTACTTTTCATTTTACACTGGAATATGTTTGCCTTGGTAAGGATAGTAGGCAACTCACGTATTATAAGCTTTATCCTTTGGGACAGAGCTTTTTCCAACACCCCGGTTGTCAAAAGAGCAGACCTGGATAGAGTTCTTCAAAGATATTTCTTCATCCGTGTTATGAACCAACAAAACTCTGGCATTTTAGAGAATCAGAAAAACGAGAGCTAAGTGATTCATCAGTCGAACATTCTGCTTCATCTCCATGTCTATCCTGTGTGTAACATACGTTTTCTTCATTTGGAATGTCAACCCCTGTTAAGCCAAACCTGCAAACTCAAAAATTTTGCATTGAAAATCAAGAAAAAGATTTAAATATGGCACACGCTGACTGGTTAACCAAACTTTTCTCATTTGCATAGTTGACATTCCCCAGCAAATGAGTAAGTACATGGCTTGTCTCTACAGTTTTTCTCACAGTAAGATTGTGAGCATGGCTCAAGCATTTAAAGCTTGATAATGCTTTTAATTTTGAACAATGTTCTCATAGATTTCCATAGTAAATATCTATTAGATAAATAAGTCAGCAGTCTCATCACCATAGCCTAATTTCTTGTTCCTACTTTCTTGGTTGAATTGAACTAATTAGCGCAGACTCTATTGTTAAGAAACACTCTGAACCTGTACACACTACTGTAAACCTGGAGAAAAACTTAAATACGGACTGTACTCCAACTATGTGGTTAGGGAGGAAACACTATGGAAAACTGATATCCTTAAGCATCTTCAGGTACATTTTGGAGTTATTTTCCTTCAGCAGTCATGCACAATGTTCTTATGCTGTTGAAGCATCTGGAATGATATGCACTAGAGTATTCTCTTTAGAGATTCTAAGGATCTAACCAGGCTAGTTGGTTGCTAATAAAGGAGTAAAAATCATACTAGGGACTGCCAAAAAACATACACAACAATAACAGTAGCTTGCTGAAAAAAAAATAACACAGGCTTAACTAGTCACAAAAACATTCTCAAGGACTAAACAATACAAAGCGAAGTCATTTGCAAATATAATTAGTTAACAGGCATGTAATGCAAATTAAAAATCCACTGGGAAATCAAGCCTACACCGTGCTAGTAAACTAAACCTCAAGACTTCAAAAAAAGAAATATATTTCTAATGCGTAACCGCTTTTTAAAGAAAACAACGATCCTGCAAGCAAACACCTGCGTACACCCAAGCTTCCAATCCTTATCGAATCGATAGCATGGCAAACCAAAGTTTAATAAATGGACAGCGAATTGGATTGATGGCGGTGGAGCATATGAATTGCGTGGCACCAATTTGATGCGGTGGAGCCGTCAACGCACATTTGCGTTCGATTGGCGATTGTTTAAAAAATTTCAAAGGGGCGGATTATGGAATGCAGCGGACAGGATTTGAAGTCCGGTCGGGGCTCCACCAGCCGGCGCGAATATATTGAAATTTTATATATCGAAATTTGTTAGCAATATATGTCACCTGCCGCCCGAATATAGATAACATCTACAGTTAAAACGCGCCCCAATGATAAACTTGCCGTCGTTTTAGCTCCACTGTAATATAATATATAGTTTAAAAGCCATGGCGTATGATGTTGCGAACTTTGGGTTTACGGAATATGCCGATCCATCACTTTGGAATGTATAGGGGTGAAATTATAATGTTGGGTGAAGTTAGCCATAAATAAAACAATGAAACGTGGGTCGAGGTCAGAGTTTGACGTCGTGATCTCACCCCAACACTCAGCGTATTCACCATTTTGCGAACCTCAATCGAGAATTTCTTACATTATAATTCCCCACAAATGCCCACCAGACATTCTTATACTCAGATTAGAGAATACACAAACAATGTTGCTGACAACATTGGCAAATAAAGTAAAAGTTTTGGAACAGTTTATAAAGGAAGCTTCCCAATGGACGGCTAATAGCTGTCAACATTTTGGATGAATCGAAACAGAACGAGCAACAATTCATTGCAGAAGTAGCACCAATGGGGAGGACTTATCATGTTACCCTGGTCCACCTCTTGGATTATTATTTCCGAGGATCCAAAAGAACTTTGGTTTATGGATGCATGTTTAATGGCTCCATTAACAACCATATCTACGGAGACCATCAAGACAAGTTGGATTGGAGACAGTGGTAATTGATCTCAGTTGGTACAACTCATAGTATTGCATACCTGCACAAAAAATGCAGCAATGGCTGACATAAAGCCTAACAATGTTGTTGATGTCAATTTTTTTTTTTTGCTAAAAGTTCCACATTTTGGTCTAGCAAAATTATCATATAGAATGAAAACTTGCATCTGCATAGATCATATAGAAACAGTGGGTAATGGTGCTCCGCAGATATTTCAGTGAATCTGTGGACTTGTGACTCACAGTTCTGATGTTTACAGCTAGGGTATATTGGTTATGGACATGGTGGTGAATGGAACAACACTGACATTGATAATAGCACGAGTAGATCAAGCAAATTCCTCTAGAGTGGGTTTTTAAGCAAGTGGAGAACGGTGAATTTTGGAATCTAAACCCGGCTTCTCCTCAACCATCATGCATCCTACCCACCATAAGGCAAGGAATACAGGTAGAGTACAATAGGCTCCATTTTGACTATATTTGTAGCTTATATATTTATGGAGTTATAAAGTATCAATAACTGCTCACTCACACAACTAACTAACCCTCACCTACTCGGATTTCATAGGTTATATTCTTATGGAATCAATCGAAATTGTTGAAGACAAAGTAGCTCTTGTTGAATTAAATGATACTCTTGTTCACTAACTATACCTCTTCTTTCATAACAGCAGGAAAGCTCGAAAATGTGTAGAATCAAGCTGATAGTAAATTGAGCAATACCATTCCTTTAGAGTTTGATTTTATACAAGATAGACTTGAAAATTGTACTTTAACTCATTTATTGCCCTTCTGTAGCTACATCTAGGAATAAAACATTCTAGACAAGTTATAAACTAACACTTTGATCGATGAAAACCTTGCATTCCACTCTAGATTTAGTAAGCATACATTACCCTGCATAGGACAAGGAGGTCGCATTGCCACCCTCCTTGACCTCGGTACCAATAAGACCTGTCTGCAGGTAAAATAGCAAAAGAACTATACCCGTATGCCAGCTCAAATCCTACGAAAATTATATTTTGTCAGTCTGAAAAATTTTCCTCCACTCCTCATGAATTTATTATTATGTATTTCAGGAAAAATTAACATGTTTAACACATACCAAAGGCGGCAGCGCCAGCGAAATGCATCGCCGCCACCTCCACCTTCACCATCGCCTTCACCACCATCAAGATCACTATCGGCACATGTTGCTCCGCCCGATCTCACTACTGTGATGAGCTCTTTAGAAGCCATTATGGAAACTTTGAAAGGGTTGCAGTCGACCAGGAATAAGGAGAAGCGACGTCAGTCAGAAGAAAGACATTCAGAAAGGCCGAAGGATTTTGATGACAAACCTCACAAAGAAGATATTTCACGGGAACTGCAAAAGATTAAACTCCCGAAATTCTCTAGAGGACGAGCTGGAGAACATGCCGAAGCGTGGTTGGAAGGGATGATCAGATGCTTCGCATTAAGAGAATATTCTTCAACGTCTAAAACAAAGATCGTTGTATTCAAACTCAGGGGGAATGTTTTGATTTGGTGGGGGAATATGGAAAAACAACTGCATCTCACTTCAGATACCGTTCCTTGGGAGTTGTTTGTGGACCGATTCCGTGCGAAATACTTACCGCCTTTCTTTCAAGAGCAGCAAGCCGGAGCCTTCCATACTCTAACCCAAGGGGGTAAAACCGTGGAAGAATACGAGATAAAATTCATGGAACTTGTGAAATATGTTCCTTATCTAGACACGGATGAACGCCAGGCCGAGCGTTTTGTATTTGGGTTAAATCCTCGGATCAGAGCCATGGTAAGAATGTGGAAGCCACCGATAGTGGCAGAGGCAGTTGAATGTGCTCGTTATGCAGAAAAACATCTGGGGATTAAAAGGGATTTCATGCCAGCTGAATCAATACCGCAGGCATTTACAGGAAAGACTCCCCGAAATTTCTTCCGAGGAAATAACTCGAGACCACCTCTTTATGGTAACAGGTTTACCCCAAGAGGAGCGGGGGCAGGAGCTCCCAGGACCATAAACGCAATAGCTTCCAGGTCCTCAAACATCAGTGCGTGGAGGTCTCGAGGAACTGGTAATCGAGGAAGGAATGGGAGAGGAAGCAACACCAGGGGACAGAGTTCTTGGTCGGGGATTTCTCAGTCAAACGCAAAAGAACCAACCCGAGTGGACTGTTGGGGGTGTGGAGGACCTCATCTTCGACGTGATTGTCCAGAGAACTCTCGGCGAACAGGAAAAGAACCATCATCAGATGCCCAAAGAAATCATAGAATCCATGCTGTCGTCAACAACAACCAAGCAGCACATCAATCCACGGTAGTGGAATCTTCAGGTACAATCAACGGAATAAAATTCAAAATCTTATTTGACACTGGAGCTACTGATAGTTTTATTTCATCTTATGCATTGAATAAATGTGGGTTGGCAGCCTGCAAACAGGACGATTTTAGACAGGTAGAAATGGCTTCAGGAGACCTTCAATCGGTAGAATTAAGTGTGGAGGATTGCAAAGTTGATCTAGGAGTCTGTTTGACCAAACTAAAAGTATATGTCACGGTCCTAGGTACTTACGACCTGGTGATAGAAATGGATTGGTTAGAGTCTCATCGAGCATGGGTAGATTGTTCCGGAAAAACAATACTTTGCGTAAATGATATGGGTGAGACCATCCAAATTCAAGGTATTAAGAGAAAGGTATCTTTGTGTTTCATCTCAGCCATGCAAATGAAGCGGTGCTTGAGGAAGGGTTGTCAAGTGTATGTCGTTCAAATGATAAGAAAAGAAAAAGGGCCTTCCTTAGATCAGTATCCGATTCTATCAGAATTTCCAGATGTTTTTCCAAAGGAACTACCTGGACTGCCTCCTAGGAGAGAGCTAGACCTCACCATTGAATTAAAACCTGGTACAGAACCTATTTCTAAAACTCCTTACCGAATGACTGCCCCGGAACTACAAGAATTGCAAATACAGTTGAAAGAACTGTTAGATGTAGGGCACATTCGACCCAGTGTTTCACCATGGGGTGCTCCTGTAATCTTTGTCAAGAAGAAAGATGGTTCATTACGACTGTGTGTGGACTATCGAGATTTGAACCGAGCCACGGTAAAGAATAGGTATCTGATGCCTCGCATTGACGACCTTTTCGATCAAATGAAGGGAGCTACAGTATTTTCAAAGATCGATCTGCGATCAGGTTATCATCAACTCAGGATTAGCGAGAGCGATGTTTCTAAGACTGCATTCTGAACTCGTTTCGGGCATTATGAATTCATTGTGGTGCCATTTGGGTTGACCAATGCACCTGCAGTCTTCATGAACCTTATGAATAGCGTTCTCCGCAAATATCTCGACAAATTTGTACAAGTTTTCCTAGACGATATTCTCATTTACTCTAAGAATGAGAAGGAGCATGAAGAGCATCTTCGGATAGTGTTATCTTGTCTCAGAGAGCACAAGTTATATGGAAAATTATCCAAATGCGTTTTCTTCCAGAAGGAAATCCATTACTTAGGTCATATCATATCAGGCGAAGGAATCTCTGTAGATCCTGAAAAGCTAAATACAATCAGGGAGTGGCCGATACCTAAGAATGCACATGAAGTGCGTAGTTTTATGGGTTTAGCAGGTTACTACCGAAGGTTTGTGGAGGGGTTCTCCAAAATTGCAAAACCAATCACAAACCTTCAGCGCAAGGGTGTTAAGTATGAATGGACTGAGGAATGTGATAAAGCTTTTTCTGAGCTTAAGCGATTATTGACTAGTGCACCGATTTTGCGAGTACCGGATATGGATAAAGATTTTACTGTATGTACCGACGCATCTAAGCAAGGGTTAGGTGCAGTTTTAATACAGGAAGGAGGCGTAATAGCATACGCTTCGAGAAAATTAAAAACACATGAAGAACTTTATGCTACGCATGATTTGGAGTTAGCCGCGGTGGTTTTAGCTTTAAAGATGTGGAGACATTACTTGGTGGGGAGAAACTTTGTGCTTAAAAGTGACCACCAAAGATTGCAGTATTTATTCACCCAGAGAGACTTGAATGCAAGACAAAGACGATAGAGTGAACTCCTAAGCGAATATGATTTTGCAATTTCATATATCAAGGGGAAGGAGAATGTTGTAGCAGATGCATTAAGTAGAAGACCTCGAATATTCTCCCTCGTACCTATCAAGGTGAACTTGAGAAATCAAGTGCTTGAACATCTTGTAAGAGATAGTTGGTACTTAAAAGTAAGGTCAGGGCTCGAAAGCAATCATTCGAAGGAACCTAAGTTCGAAGGGTATGATTTGGAGGAGGACGGAATTCTACGATTTCACAGAAGGATGTATATACCAGACAATGGAGATCTCCGAAACACCATCTTGAAGGAAGCACACCGAGCAGTATATTGTGCACATCTTGGGGTAAAGAAGATGTATGCTGACACCAAGAGACTCTTCTTCTGGTCAGGCATGAAAAATGACATTGTCCAATTTGTTGCTAGGTGCCTTGAATGTCAGCAGGTAAAAGCTGATCATCGCCACCCAGCAGGTCTCTTACAACCTCATGACGTCCCTATGACCAAATGGGAGATAATTTCTATGGATTTTATCGTTGGGCTGCCTCTTACGCAACAAAAGCATAATGCCATTCTGGTTGTGGTCGATAGATTAACAAAAAGCGCCCATTTCATCCCAGTAAGAGATACTTATGAAGTAGCTGACGTAGCACGAGTATTCATAAATGAAATTATCAGATTTCATGGAGTACCTAAGAAAATCATATCTGACAGAGATCCTCGGTTCACATCAAGGTTCTAGAATTGTATGCAGTCGGCCTTGGGAACTCAGTTAAATTTGAGTACATCCTATCATCCTGAGACCGATGGACAGACAGAAAGGGTAAATCAAGTACTCGAGGATATGCTAAAGATGTATGTTATGGACCAACAATCACGCTGGGAAAATTACTTACCCTTGGTAGAATTTGCTTACAAAAATAGCTATCATAGTTCAATCGGGATGCCGCCATTTGAAGCATTATACGGAAGACCTTGCAGAATGTCGTTGAGTTGGAACAGGTTAGAAGATCGAATAATCGTCGGACCAGACTTGATCCAAGAGATGGAGGATCAGGTAAAACTGATTAGACAACGGTTAAAAGAGGCTCAGGATAGACAGAAAAGTTATGCGGACACTCACAGGACAGATAGAAGCTATGTGGTAGGAGATCAGGTTTTCATCCGCATCAGACCAAACAAGAGTACCATTCAGTTTGGGAGGGGGACAAAATTATCCCCCCGGTTTATAGGACCGTTTGAAGTCCTAGAAAAAGTTGGACCTGTCGCTTATCGTCTTGCACTGCCACCCCACCTGCACAAAATTCATAATGTATTTCATGTATCTGCCTTACGACACTATATTGTTGATAAATCTCATGACCTTCAATGGAAGGAACTGCAGAGGTCTCGGACGAGGGAACCCTAACGGTCGAACCATTACGTATTCTGGAACGTAGGGTTCGACAGCTCAGGAACCGCCGGATAGAACAAGTGAAAGTCCAGTGGGACAAGTATAGTCCTGGATCAGCGACTTGGGAGGATGCTGAGACTTTTTGCCAGAATTACCCCAGCTTATGCTAAATTTTGAGAACTGAAAACTTTTATGTATATAACTGCTCTATTTTGATACTTGAAATTTTGAAACACTACGTAAAGATGAGTTTTTACTTTACTGGTACATGGATGGGTAAAGCTAGAATGCTACTTCCCTCTACTGATACAGAATATATGTTGTTTGTTTAAAATTTACTGGTGCATGAACACCGATATACAATATGTCATTTAAATTAACATTGCAAGAATGTGAAATCATAGATTAAAAATTATAGATGAAACAATCTATCGATTTATTTCATTTCATTTCAAATATGATTGAAGGAAAGGACATAGAATAGTAACTACATTTTTAATATGAAAATACATATTGGTATATAGATTGAAAATGGCTAAAGCAATGCATCATAAATAGAACATGTATGAACTAAACAGAAGCAGTATCTAAAATAAGAAATTTTATTGAACATATTGATACCTATGTGAACAAATTTTCTTTTATATATATAAGTTCTAGGATTGATATCATAAATATCAAATTATTTTGAATATGTAGAGGTTGTCATATGGGTAACAATTGGTTATGAACAATATAGATGCATATGTTGTAATATATGTACGAGTGTTTACATTGCAGATTGTGTACCAGTGATTACTTCGCAGACACAGGTTACCGAAACAATAGACGTGATGACAGAATCCCCAGAACGTTGAGACTCCATGTGATTCCATGATAGGGTGTTGACCCTGGTTCTACTGGGAGGGGTGGAGGTGTTGCCCACTGTTTATCCTCCAATACCTGGAGTCATGGGAAGACTGTGCGAGTTACGCTCCCCTAGACGTGTGATGATGACTGCTGGATGCCTACAAGCATATCAGGTCGATGTAATCGACGTTGATACCCTTAAGGCCTATGAATGGATCAGTAAAACTGATGCCATGTCATATTCCTGTAGAGGACGGATAGGATGGGAGTGGAAGAGATTAGGAAGGACGGGAGGATTTTAGAATAGTCTGTAGAGGCAGTTGAGATGAGAAGAAGAAAAGGAGAACAAGCATCTTCAGATGGAATTTAACCTTAAAATACAAATTTTCTCTCATATGCCCTAACTTCTAAAAACATAATTATCGATATGAGTATATGGAACCCTAACTTCGGGACGAAGTTTTTCTGAAGGGAGAAAATATGTAACGACCCATTCCTAATTTATGAATAAAATAATTTAATTAAGTCAAATTAATTATGTTTAAAACAAACATAATACAAGTTAAGCTTAACATAAAGTCATCACACCCATTCCTAATTTATGAATAAAATAATTTAATTAAGTCAAATTAATTAAGTTTAAAACAAACATAATACAAGTTAAGCTTTTCATAAAGTCATCACATCTACGTAACTAGATCAGGACTCAATGGGGATATTTAATGCACTTTACCCCAAAAACCTTATCTCTAAATTAAATGTCTTCTTAAATGAAGATAATATCTCCTTAAATGTTTGCAGACCCTCATAAATATGAGAATATCTTCGGGAGTTGAGGGCGATGGAGAAATTGATATAAGGGGGAGGATGTGAAGGAGGAAGGGGACGGTTTTTTTTTGGGAGGAAAAATTCTGCATTCTGAAAAGGGAAGATTGAAGGATACTGTCAGCATTGGAAGGGAGTTTCACCGTTCTTGGGATTCTGGGCACGGGGGTAGAAGAGTGATCTTCTGGGTCTAGGATTGTTCCTCGATCGGCTGAGAGGATTATATTGTTTTGGTGATCTATTCATTCTGTCCACAGCATCACAGGAGGAGTGCCTGAGGAGTGCCACCATTAAATCATCTGCTACATTCCAGGTATTTCTCATATATAGATTAGTTCCTTATGCAAAAACAGAAATTTCGTTGCTGCTCTATCATCAAATTGTATTACTATTGAATTATAGATATATATATATATGCATAGATTCTGAACTTAAAAAGGATGTCTTAGATTGTATTAATGGAGATATGACAGTTATAACAGTGGTATGCCTTGTCGGTCAATTTAGCACTAAGTCCCTCTCTAGCAGTAGCTGTGTCAAACTATGAATAAACTTTAGATGGTTATTACAAAAAATATTGAAGTTTAATTTAAACTAAACTTCTAAACCCATTCCCTTGTATATTTCCCTTCCCCGACCCCCTAACCTTGGTTAAAATCTTGATTAACCTTCCCGATCACCCTTTCCATTCGAAAAAGCCACTTTTATATATAAATCCCATCAAAAGGCCTATTCCCATCGGGATTCAATCTATACCCTTCGATCCCCAAATCCCTTTTGATCCAACGAATGAAAATCAAAGCGACTGATCAATACATTTTTACTCCTCCCCATCGCGCTATTTTTAACCGTCAGATTTTCTTTTACTCCCAAGATCTACGGCCTATATTGAACCCGATAATTGACTTTTCCCCGCACTTTCCCTTTTAATCTCGATCGTTTGCTCCCCAAAGCCAGATCCAACGGCGATAACGCATTTTCGCGCTCACAAAGTAATCAATGGATGTTTTGTAAAAGTCGCACGAAATGGGTGGTTTATCGAAACCACCCCACGTCGACGTGTCACGATTCTATTGCATTGCGTTCGAAAAGCGTATTACCGCTTACCACCATTGAGCCATGTGAATACCACCGCCGGTATTCCAAAACCACTCCCGCTTAACCTTTCTTTAATGTAACTTAACTATAGTTTATACTATGGTTTAATACGTTAAAGTCTAATGTTTTCATAATTTTTCACCTAGTCGTGCTTTAAACTTGTGAAACCTTCGCAGAGCCTATTTTCGTCTAATTTTCACCATTGTGCGCCATTACACCCCCTGAGAGCCTGTGCAGAGCCCTTTTCACCATTTTCAAACCTAACAACGCCATTTTCAAGCCAGTTGCCATTTTAAGAGCCATTTCCTCTAAAATTCGTCCTCAGAGAATCTCCACGACTTTTTCCAACTGAATACAACTGAATTGAAGACTGTTACAGACCAAAAAGCCCTGTCTTCGACTGTGAACCTTTTTAAAGCCAAATTCCTCAATTTTCACAGTTTAAAGATTAAAATCAAGGATCTGAACAACTAAAACCTCTGAATTACCTTGATATTCCCTATTTTCAATCAAACCAATTCAGAAAACCTAATTGAGCAAAAAATGCCAAAAATAAAGCCATCCTTTGCCTAGATTACTCAGTTTCATCTCTGTTAAAGCGAATAACTCCTGCAAATAATCTATTCTTGCAGTAGTTCCCCAAAATGCCTAAAAAATAGAGTTAAACCTTCACAGACTGATCTCATTCCATAGGTCTTTCAAAAAGCCTGCAATCACCTCCCTGCAAACCTGGATTTCATTAACAAATTGTTTGATTTTTGCAGGTTACTATCAAAATATGGATTTGGACCAACAATTTCAATACTAGTTGACAAAATTGTTTGCTCCAAATTCTCAGATTTTAACTCAATATCTTCATTCAACAAGCAGTTTGTATACAAAGTCAGAAAGAGATTAGAATGATGAAATGTGCATAGTGAATGGTAAAAGTGAAATGAGAATTTACAGGGATAGTAAAAAGCATAACAGTTAAAGAGTATCAGTGGTTAAAGTGTATCAGGTAAAAGTCAGAGTGAAAGTTAAAATGAAGTTACAGAGCAGTCAAAGGTAAACAGTAAAAGTAAATACAGAGGCAATAAAATGGTAAAAAGAAATAAAAATACTTTCACCAACATTGAAGTTTGTCTAAAGTGAAAGTAAAACAGTCAAAAGAACAAAAAAGTGAAAAGATGAAAAACACAACAAGAAGGAACATTTTTGCAGAAATTTCATATTTTAGTCATTGTTTTGCAAAAACAATTGTGATCAATCCAAGATTAATTTTGCAAAACTTAAGGAGGTTTATGTTCTTAAGAGGACCATCTACAAAAACATCTCTCACTTTTCTAACAGCTATTATGGTTTTGGAAAAATTAAACAATGTTGGAAAGCGTTTTTTGCAGAAAATTCTAGTTAAGTCATCATTTTGCAGAGAAGATTGTGGCCAATCCGAAATACATCATACAAAACTGAAGGAGGTTTGTGTTCCTAAAAGACCCATCTACAAAAACCTATTTCACTTTTTGCACAGTGATTTCAAAATCAGAGATACATGCACATCTTTACAGGCTATTTTTCAGACTCTGTAAAACTCTGTTTTACACATATTTTTGAAGAGACTATTGTGCACAGCTGGAGAGGAATTTTAGGAAATTGAAAGAGGTTTATATCACCAACATATTAATCCACAATAACCTCTTTCACTTTTTACATATCTATTACGGATTGAGAAATACAAAGATATCATTGGACCCCAATTTTGCAGAATTGTTGGAGCAGAATGCACAAAGAAAGGAAGCAGTTAGTGACTTGGATGCCTCATCATCAACTAAGAGTTGGATCAAATTCGAATTCTCCTCTTTGTCATCACCTATCCATAAAAAATAGTGCCAAATAGATGCATTAGTTTGAGTGTCATTTACTTAAGTTCTATTTATGTAAAACAGTTGGAGAGATTTGTGAACTAATCTTGATATTTTTTCAAGATATTTTAATTTAGAATTTGTATAAATACTTCACTCTTGGAAGTATTTTTTGTGGAATAAAATAATCAAGATTACTATAGACTTTTTGTTGAAACATTGAGATTTTATGTGAGTTAAGTTGAAGCAGCAGGCTGGAAACTGAATCGGATAGACATCATAGTTAAGGATTCTCGTGGTGACAAGATAAGTCTCGCCTTTTTCTTGTTTTCAGTGTTTTCCTTTAAAAAGTTCACATTCATTCATATATTGTGTTTCTATTCTATAATGATCAACTAAGGAGAAATTAAATAGGATTAGTGATAATAAGCTCCATGTTTGAAACTAGTTGGCATTTTAATGTTTTTTGCTTGATAACCGGACCATAGAATTCTTAATTGCTCTAGGTCTCAGTTTGATCCCCTCCTTCAATCTTCTTATCTGTGATCTAAGGATTCTTAATTGCCCTTAGTCCAGACTTCACCCACTTCATCAAAATACCCTTTTAAAACCCTTGGAAAGTCATCTATCTTGCCCTTAGCATATTTGCATCTTTTGGCCTAGGTTTTCTAGTCTTGTTTGCTATAATTTGACTCCATTGCCTAATGGTTAGGTAGATATTTCTATGGTTTCCCTTGTAGTCCTTTATTCCCACCAACCTTTTCAAAAAATCAAACCCAACTGCACAATCATAGCTAGCCTAATATCTGTTACCTAAACAAAGCTAAATCATATGGAGAGATCCCTCTCCGGAACTCAGGAAGGCTAGATCCTAAATTCTAAAAGTGGTTCTTGGTTACCTCTAGTAAGTTACAAAGTTTTAAATATTTCTGATAGAAAATTTACTAGAGTGATAACACCTTTAATCATATAACTTTCAGATTTGCCCACAGAAGCAATTCTGAGGCCAAATTTTGCCCTTGGGGGTTAGATCTGGCTCAGATCTTTTAAAAAAAAAAATTCTGAGAAAAACCCTGCAACTTGCAAAACTAGACAGATCCAAAAAATATGCACAAAAATAGATAAACCCTATACTGTTGGAAATGTTGTCATTGATGGCAAAGGAGATGGCAAAGAAGGAATACCTGAAACAACAACAAGGCAAAGAGAGAAGCAAAGTAGCAGAGAACACAGGCAGCAAAAAGAAAAGTAAGGAGCAGCATCAGTCAAGGAGCAGAGGAAGCAAAAGCAGTGAATTGAAGTAGAGAGCTATTCAAGGTACAGAGTAGTGAAGAAGAAGTTTTGCATTACATGAGACTCTGTAACTGGGGGTCTAAATGGATCTATGATGCTGTGGAGTGCAATTATGAGGTATGGTGTGTGTCGAATAAATAAACTCTGTGGCGAGGGTTTTGTGGAGTTCTGCAGATAAATGAAGAAAATCCATATCCTGTTCAGAGGCAGAGTTAGAGAAGGGTTGTAGATCTAGCCAGAATCAAGAAACTCTGCGTGAGGAGTGCCTAAAGTCCTAGAGAGAGAGCGTATAAGAAGTGCATATTGAAGCTTTGTGTTAAAATTTGAAGCAGTAATTGTAAGTTTCTGTGAATCGATCACAGAGTGACCGATTTCCCAAATTGCCTCTATTATTGATTTAACCTCTATGTGGTGGACCTTGAGTTCAATAAGAAAATATATGAGAAACGCATGATAAAGCTCTGTCTTAAGGTTTAAAGCCAATGGTTTGATTTATAAACAATTCTGATGCACTGAGGATATATGTTGTATCGTTTGAATTGAATGAAATAAGGGTTAGTATAGATATATGAAGATCCTCTGTTCCGAACTTAGATGTGTTGTATTGATCGAATGACTCTGAAATAAGGGTTCATTCGAGATTCTGCACATATATATCTGAAGGGTCATATGGACTAAGGTCTTATCGATCGCCGGAAGGATCGATGTCACAAAAGGAGAGGCGGAACCAGAGTTAAATGCGCAGTGTGAATGGAGCTATGCGTCGTAACAGATGAAAGCACCGTGGTAAAATACCGATGAACCAAAGGGTCAACGTATAAAAGAACGGAATTGTGAGCAAAAGCGAAACCGTGAAGGAACAGTAAAGGCGGGTTTCCGGTTTTAATCGCACCACCTTTGTGGGACGAGCGGTAATTGTGAATTCGAAGCGATTCCATAGACTGGAAGACACATGGCATGTGATGAATTTTCAAAACCGCCCCATCGCACATTAACGTTCGACTGAGGAGGCAGTGCAATATCAACGAACATCGTCGATCTAGAGGAAGGCTCATTGAACGGCGATCGCATTCGGAAGTAGCTCGAAGGATAATCCAAGGTATGGCGCACATATTTAGTTGAGCCATCGCTTATATATGTGGGCCCGGAGCCAAAGGTACGTTATAAGTGGTTCAGTTGAATTAAAGCTCGAGATATATATTTAAGATTCCCAAGGTCCGAACATTCAAGTAAGCATTATATATTTAAGTGGGGAATGTAATATAGTTTAATGTTTTAAAGGTTATAAAACCGTGACCATACTTATGTTGGGCGCTAAACAAAAGCCACAGATTATTAATAGTTTTTAATGCTTGACTCGGGGAATATGCATACATGGTGATATATTTATATATTGTGCTAAAGTCGAAACCTATATGAAATTAGGTGCGTGCTGGGCATACGTTAAAGTGAATACATGGGTCTTCACAATTGGTGGGGAACATATATATATGCTGATATATATACTACGCTGGTATTTAATATAGTGGGTTTTATAAAGTTCACAGATTGGGTTTATTACAAGAGCCTGCAAGAACGAAAGAGAGAGAGACAGCAGCAGAAAAATGGTACAGGAAAAAGATGAATTGAAATTGTAATGTGAATTTCAACTATTAACTTTAAGCTCATATATGAACAGAGAACGTAAGCAGGCAGCCCAAGAATAGAGATTGGTAATGAACAGACATCGCCCAGATTCATATGTCTTTGAGAATAAAACCTGAAAAGCAGTTGTGTATGTAGCTGGTGCACACAAGTACAGTGAACAGATGAATAGACACAGAGGTGAACCAAAATATTCAAAACAGTCACTCAACAGCAGCAGAAAAGACAAATCCAGTAAAGCCAAAGTCCAGTAAAGGAGCTTAGTGGAATTGAAATGTGTAACTGAAAATATAGATATTTTTGTTTTATATTGATTGTAATGCAAAGGCAAGTATCCTAAGGAAAAGAAAAATCCCACTGCAGCACGGAAATTTGTACATATTGTTATAATTTTAAAATGAGTTGGATAAAGGAATGAGAAGACAAAAGCCAAAGAGTCATGGCTGATCACTCCAAATTTCTTGTGAAATACAAACAGTCATGCGAGAAACTCTATATATAATATCAACTTGATATGCATAAAATAGTGAGAGAGAGTAAGGATAGAGAATGAAAAAACATAGAAGATTGAGGCAGAGAAGATAAAAAGGAGAGGAGCAGAAAGAGATGCTACAGAATAGAGCTGATATCTGAGGTAAATCAGCAAATATTTCTTTTGATAAATTGAGGAAGTTGGAGCTTCCCTATCAGGTTGAAGCTTGATAGATGTCAGTTGTAGCTGACTGAGGTTGGAGCCTCCTGTAGGTTGGTGCCTGCAAAAAATTGAAGGGAGTTGGAGCTTCCTTGCAAGTTGTAGCTTGCAGAATTGAGGTTGAAGCCTCCTGTAGGTTGGTGCCTGCAGAAAAACAGTGGTGAGAGAGAGTTGGAGCTTGCCTTTGCATCACAACAATAATAAAATGTGGTTTTCTCTCTTTATGGATTTCCACTTATATCTGTTGTCTCTATCTGTGTTGCATGTGTACTGAGATGATTTACTAAATCTACTTGATGTTTGTTGCTCTCATAATAAGTTTGATGTCACATTAATTTAATACTTGCTGCAACATATTAAGACTATTCATATACTAAGGTTGATTATAAAAGTAAGTTGTAAATAAGCAGATGAGAAATTTGTAAAGCTCATGTATGTGTTAAACTGATTCACCCCTCCCCCCCCCTCTCAGTTTAACTAAGAATTCAACATATACGACCTAGAGAATATTTACAAATTTACAGTGCTAATTTACAAATCATAAACCCTCTTTGCCAGATTTAAAACAGTTCAGCACAATTTTTTAAAAATCAAATTTTTAAAGAGAGGCACAAGTCCTAGAAGACTCTGCAAAACCACAATTTCATAAGATAGCTTTGAGAAATTAGAAACAATGGGCTTTTTCAGATTTACGAAATCTGAGTCGGTTGGTCCAACTGAAGACTTCCCCAAACGCTCAAACCTTTCAAAAAAAAGTTCCCTGCACACTTAGATCTGAACTTTAGATTGATAGAGATTTAAGAAAATAACATGAGACCCTTTAGAAAAATAGATAACTAGTCTTTCCGTTAAATCAAAAATGTCATTCTATGAACCCAGAAAACTGCACAAGATACCTGTATGCAGATTAATCCATGAAGGCCATCAATGATAAAAATGCAAAACAAAGTAGCAGAGTTTAGAGATAAATCACCACATAGATCTGGAAAAGGAACACCAAAGTTTGTAACCCCAAAGTCTTTATGCTTTATTCATCAAAAGGAATCACAAGATCTTCCAAGAACAAGTGCACGATCCAAAAATCGGATGATTCAAGACTGACAAAGACCTTTAATTTATAGGATAAAATCTCCAACGGCTAGTTCGGTGGATCCATGTCAAAATAATCTCGACCATCAAAAAGATTTGATCATCTTTTAATCTGGACCGTTGAAATTATAAATTTGGGGAAAAAACGAATTTATCATTTAAATCCATTTTAATTAACTCAAAAATACTATTTTTGAGTTAATTACCCCGTAATTTTGACTTTGACTTAACCACCTAGGCCCAAGGGTCCAAAATTTCTTAAAATTCTCAATATTCCCTTGGCCTGGGGTCTTTAAAAATTCATTTTTTAAGGACCAACGAATTTTGCCTTTGAAGAATTTTATACTCACCTAGGACCTAAAATTAATTAAATTTATGGCTGAAGATTTTTTAATTAATTTGACCAGAAAATTTAATTAATTGACTGATAGGGGATTTTAATTATTTTTCCAATCCTCTTTACATAAGATAAATACATTTAGACACATGAAGGGGGAATACCCGTTCGTATAAACCCTCAAATAGATACCCAATTTTGGGATTCAAAGCATGATCTAGTAGACCAAGTAGCTTGTAATAAAATAATCTAGCCAAATAGCTGAGATTATTTCCAAACTACTTTTACAAAGACTCGATAGAAAACACTAGGACTCACTTAGCATGCTGATGACAAAATCCACCCTAGCTTTGGGGTGAGGCTGGAGGGGAAAACTGCGTCCTTGTGTCAGCTTCTGGTAAATCAGTCAGACAAAAAACCTCCTAGGATAGAAATCGTCACCAACATACTAGGCTTACCTAGGTTGTTACATACATCACGGTCTTACTTAGATCATTTACATCATAAACATGCATAATGGGTTTACAATGTTTATAAAACTATCGACTGATGATGGAATCTGAATGGCGTGAACCTCAAACATGATGAGTCCCATTTGAAAAAATGGGGGTGTACTGCTATGGGGTCGTTGACAAAGTGTGGTCAACTTCTGGCTCTATTTGGGGACACGTTGCTTCATCGGAAGAATGTGAGAATCCAGAATCTGCATCCAAGCAACACACAAAATTACATAACTAGCGTCCATCCAAATATCATCATATAACATTAAGCACATGAAAAATAGAAGCTCTTGTATCATTTATTATTCTACTTAACATGAAAAGTAAATCTACTCTAACTGCAAAATGAAATGCTAAAATAACAAGGTGTAAGGTTAGAGATACAATACAAAGGATGCCCTGTGGCATCAGATGTGCTCAATATAGTGCGTGGCAAGCATTTGCCTGCTTTCAAGCAAGTCTGTAGGCTGCTTTTCAGATGTACCATGTCCAATATTGCTAATTGTAGGACTCTGTCTTATCTGAATGTCAAGCTGCTCTCGACCATCAGACAAATCAAACCACTTCCTTATTCTTTTTCTTTTTCGCCTCAGGCTCTTCTTCGTGGAAGATTGTATTGTTGATGATGTGGAACATTCTTCTTGTGAACTTTCAAATGAAGTAAACAATATATGTGTGACATGCCTCTCTTCATTCTGCATGTGCTCTGTCAAGGGTGATGTATTAACCTGATTCCCTTCAATTTTCCTTTTATCCGGATCGCCTTCAATCAACCACTTTTCAATGGAAGAAATGGTCTCCTCATAATAGGATGGAGCTTGCTTCAGCAAACTGGGAGGCCTATGATCTGTTGACAATTTTGACCTGGGTTGGACATTCTGTATATGTGATCTTTCCATTTTTTCCAACTTATTCTGAATAACAGACATTTGATTAAAATGCTTAACCTTTATAGCACTGATTTCCTTCACATGACTCTTTTCAACAGTCAATAACCTATGCCGAAGAGATATTTGACCAGTTTCCATGTCCTTTATAATTTTATCATTACCCGCTTTCATGGCCATGAAGCAATTATAAATATAGTTCATTTCTTTCTCATGATTTTGCATGGTGGCCATTTGATTAGAGTGACTAAATTCCATGATCGCCATTTCTTCAATATGCTTTTCTTCCATGGCAATCATTTGATTGGAGTGATTGAATTCCATGATTGTTATGTTTTCCTTTAAGGCTAACAACTTGTTTTGTATAGCATCAATTTCCCTGGTATGATCAGTTGTTAATCTTACTTAGTTAAGTTCCATATTCTTAATGATTTGAGCCTGGTTGGCCTCCATATTCTTGATTACCTGAGCTTGATTTAGTTGTATATCCTTAACCATCTGAATCAATTCGTTAACAAGACGCTTATCATTCTCAACACTGATTTGACAACTTGTTTCTACTTCACCACTATCATGGATTTGTGTTGTCGTGGTACTGTCTGGAAAACTCTTGCTGATAGTTGAGTTCTCTACAAGATCAATTTCATTATTTTGCATAATACTGAGAGCACAAGGCGAATCATATTGTTGTATATATTTATCTATAAAAGCTTTGACGATACTTTACCAAGAAGTAATATAACCCCCAAGCCAATTACTCAACCATTTCATAACATCACCATCTAAGGAACAACAAAAGAGACGTATCTTGATATCTCCTCGATTATATTGTGAAGGAAGACAATATCTGTTTATTATATGAGTGATCGTTAAGAGATGCTTTCGAGCAGCGACCGAATTACCACCTGAGAACACAGGCATTTTTCGAATGGCTTCCATTGGCATGTCATAAAAAGGATCATCCATGATGACTTACTTAAATAAAAAAAACCAAGTGGATGTTAGAGAAAGAGATCCTTGTTCAAGAAAAATCAAGAGATCCACAAGAAGCGAGCTTCTTAGTAGAAATTCTCGTAAGAAATGAAAGAATTGGAGTCGCCACTTGAACATGAAAGTAATTCTAAAACAGAAGAATAATCAAGAATAGAAGATGGATATCAGGGGGGGATTCTTGTCTGGGAGTAAATAGATGAATAAGTGAAGTCGCCACCCAAACAAGAAGCCAACCGAAATGTCCAGGTGCTCAAGATACGATGATGAAATGATTAGTGATATGACGAAAGATAAGATGATGAAAAGATGCCAGAAAATGTGATCCCTTGTGACAAGCTAATGAATGGTGAAAGAAGATTAGAAGATTAGAAAATGTCGTTAAGACCAAGGACAGAATACCTCTATCCCCGGCAACGGCGCCAAAAAATGTTGTCGCACAAAATGTCTAGGCACCGCGATAACGGCTCAGATCGGGGGTTGTCACCCTGATCCCCAATCTCTCTATCTAAGCTGTCTCCTTGCAAGCTAACGGAGGTAGACCCTAATAGTAATGAAGAAAAATGATTGTTTGAAAACCAACCAACCCAAGAGACACAGCTAAAATACCAAATACTTGATGAGATTAACGAGATTTCACAGATTAATTATATTAAAACCAGTGCCTTATGGAGTTAAAAGATCCCGTTATGCAATTAAAGCCAAGTAATTGATGTATAACTGCTGCTATGAAAACACAAATGACCACAATGATATTCAATAGAAAGCACCACAACCATTCATTAAAATACTTAAGCCCACAGCAAAGCTATCATGAAACGATCGTTAAAAGATAAATGCCAGATCCTTTGCAATATTTCCGAATTTATGATATTCTAAATAACCCCAATTCAAAAGAAATTAAAATGTTCTTGTATAGTCAAATTTTAGATAAAAAATTTAAGCTCATTTGATTAGAAATTTTTATATTTTTTTTATTTTTTTTATTTTATCATTTTTTTTTAAAACAATATATACAAATGAAACTAAAACTAAGGATTAAAATCTAAAAGTTAAATGTAAAACTAAACTAAAATTTAAAGAAAAAACTAAAACTAAACACTAAAACTACACGTTGAAATTTAACAATTAAAAAAAATAAAAATTAAAAATGAAACCTAAAGTTAGTAAACAAAATTTTAATTTAATCTAATTGAATTAAATCTAAAATTTAACACACTACACATTAAAACTACGCTATCAAACTACACATTTTAAAAAAAATCGAACAAAAAATATACAATCGACTAATAAATTAAAACTAAAAATTAAACAATAAAAAATCGAAAATGAACTAGAATCAAACTAAAAAAAAAAAAAATGTAAGTTTTAAAAATTAAAATCTAAAACTTAACCCCCCAAAAAAAAAAAAAAAAAAAAAAAAAAAAAACTAACGCTATCAAAAAAATTGAATCCAAACCAAAATGAAAAATAAAAAGCGGGTTTTGAATATTTGAAGTATGCATTTTTGTTTTGATTGCAGGTCAATGGCAGAGGGGAGACGGACGTGAAGAAGGGTCAGCGTGGAGGAAAGGGTTGACAGCAAGGGAGAGAGGTAAAGAACGAGGCTGCGGATTAAAGATGCAGATTCGTGAAGGCTAGCAAGAGTGAGGAAGAATGAACGACGGCAGGAGCAGAGTGTTGATGCAGCATTTAAATGAAGAAGTGATAGGTAACGTACGGACAGGGAATAGATGGATGAGGGCAATGGACACTAGCTGAGAGACGGCGAAGGTGTGAAGGATGTAATGAAGGCAGCGTGAAGGCAAGGAAAGCGTAGAGAAGGGTTAACGCAGCAGACAGAGGCAGTGATAAAAACAAACCCATACACATCTAAAACATCCAGCAAACTTAAAAATTTTCCATCAAACTCTGATTTAGATGCTCCTTTAATCATATAACTTTCAGATTTGCTCACAGAAGCGATTATGAGGCCAGATTTTGCCCTCGGGGGTTAGCTCTGGCTCAGATCTTTTAAAAAAAAATTCTGAGAAAAACCCTGCAACCTGCAAAACCAGACAGATCCAAAAAATATGCACAAAAATAGATAAACCATTTACGACCTAGAGAATATTTACAAATTTACAGTGCTAATTTACAAATCATAAACCCGCTTGGCCAGATTTAAAACAATTCAGCACAATTTTTTAGAAATAAAATTTTTAAAGAGAGGCACAAGTCCTGGAAGCCTCTTCAAAACCACAATTTCGTAAGATAGCTTTGATAAATTAGAAACAATGGGCTTTTTCAGATTTACGAAATCTGAGAGTCGGCTGGTCCAACTGAAGACTTCCCCAGACGCTTAAACATTTTAAAAAAAAGTTCACTGCACACTTATAGATCTGAACTTTAAATTGATAGAGATTTAAGAAAATAACATGAGACCCTTTAGAAAAGTAGATAACTAGTCTTTCCGTTAAATCAAAAATGTCATTCTATGAACCGAGAAAACTACACAAGATAACTGTATGTAGATTAATCCATGAAGGCCATCAACCATAAAAATGCAAAACAAAGTAGCAGAGTTTAGAGATAAATCACCACATAGATCTGGAAAAAGAACACCAAAGTTTGTAACCCCAAAGTCTTTATGCTTTATTCATCAAAAGGAATCACAAGAGCTTCCAAGAACAAGTGCACGATCCAAAGATCGGATGATTCAAGACTGACAAAGACCTTTAATTTATAGGACAAAATCTCCAACAACTAGTTCGGTTGATCCATGTCAAAATAATCTCGACCGTAGAAAAGATTTGATCATCTGTTAATTTGGACCATCGAAATTATAAATTTGGGGAAAAAACGAATTTATCATTTAAATCCATTTTAATTAACTCAAAAATACTATTTTTGAGTTAATTACCCCAAAATTTTGACTTTGACTTAACCACCTAGGCCCAAGGGTCCAAAATTTCTTAAAATTTTCAATATTCCTTGGCCTGGGGCCTTTAAAAATTCATTTTTTAAGGACCAACGAATTTTGCCTTTGAAGAATTTTATACTCACCTAGGACCTAAAATTATTTAAATTTCTGCCTTAAGATTTTTTAATTAATTTGACCAGAAAAATTAATTAATTGTCCGAGAGGGGATTTTAATTATTTTTCCAACCCTCTTTACATAAGATAAATACATTAGACACATGAAAGGGGAATACCCGTTCGTATAGACCCTCAAATAGATACCCAATTCTGCGATTCAAAACATGATCTAGTAGACCAAGTAGCTTGTAATAAAATAATCTAGCCAAATAGCTAGGATTATTCCCAAACTACTTTTACAAAGACTCGATAGAAAACATTAGGACTCACTTAGCATGCTAATGACAAAATCCACCATAGCTTTGGGGTGAGGCTGGAGAGGAAAACTCCGTCGATCACTTGTGTCGAAAAACACAAGTAAATCAGTGAAACAAGAAACTTCCTAGAATAGAGATCGTCACCAACATACTAGGCTTACCTAAGTTGTTACATACATGATGGTCTTACTTAGATCATTTACATCATAAACATGCAGAATGGGTTTACATTATTCATAAAATTGTTCACTGATGATGGAATCTGAATGGCACGACCACGTCGAACATGATGAATCCCATTTTAAAAAATGGGGGTGTACTGCTATGGGGTCGTTGACAAAGTGTGGTCAACAACAAGCTACGAAGAGGCGAAGGTTAACTAAAGTATTTTGATCTCGAAGCGAGATGTGCGCATCGAAAAAGAAACATGGATGACAATGTTAGAAATGAGGAGAAGCTAAACTTCTGCAAAACATTCTACACCATGGCAAATCGGGTCGAGAAGTTGTTATCAAGGCTTGAGAAACTAGCGAAAGCAGGGGAGAATGCTTCAGAAGGACGAGGTTCAACACATGGAAATGATGGAGGAGATCCATCTCCTTCTCCTTCCGCGAGTGAAAGTTCTTCCTTCTCTTCTCGCCATCATCATAGGAATTCAGGAAATGCATCTAATAAAACTTTCTTTAAATTAGATGTCAAATTTGATCTTCCCATGTATAGTGGTGAAAGTAATGCAAAAAAGCTTAACAACTGGATTAGGCAGATTGAAGTCTACTATAGGATTCAACAGATCAAGGAGGACAAGGCAAAGATCCATTTGGCTTCTCTTCAGCTAAACGACACCGCTCTTGTCTGGTGGGAGAGAAAATTGCAAGGCAGCCAAAATTTGGGTAACCTTCTCTCCTCATGGTCAAATTTTGTTTCTACATTGAGAAACCAATTTTACGCTTTGGGATATAGGCAAAAGGCATTAATAGAATGGCAACACCTAAGGCAAGGCAGAGGTCAAAATGTACAAGACTTCACTGAAGAATTTAGAAAACAAGCATTGAATTTGGGCATTCCATTAGATTCACTAGAGATTGTAACCAAGTATATTGGTTCTCTGCATAATTACATAAGACATTCATTATTATTGTTTGAGCCGCCTACCATCGAAGAGGCTAGTGTGAAGGCCATGCATCTAGAAAGCAGGGGAATGCATGAACAAAATGACCACCCAAGAAGAACTGTAGCAGCCAAGAGAAGGGGAGCAAAGCCCTCTTGTACACATTGTGAGAAAGAGGGACATGATGAAGAAAGTTGTTGGAAGTTGCACCCTAAGTTGAGACCTGAGAGGAATGACAAAAAGCGGAAGCACAAGACCACTACCACCATGCAGCAAAACCAAGATTTTGAATCAGAGGAAGATAAGAAGGTCACAGTTGCGGGATTTGCACGAGGTAGACCAATTGACTTGGGGTCTAATTCCGACAGTGCAATGAAGCTTGCAGCCTTTGGGATCACAACAAGGGGACCCATAGATTTGGTTTCTGATTCAGGGGATGAAACAAAAATTTCAACGGACATGGTACCAAAAATGAAAATGACACTCACTGCGGCAGGGCTCCAAAAACTTGAGGAGATCAACCAAAGCATCCAAGCAAAGAATACTGAGCTCAATGTGAAAAATCCTAAATCTGGATTCCTACTGCAACAAATCTAAATTACTTCTATTATTTTTCATAATTATTTCATTACAGTGAAATACCAAAGTAATTACTGAAGCAGTCTACACAAATAATGCAAAGGAATAAATCTAAGTACTGAAACAAACTGAACAAAATAGAATGAAAAACATCCACATTTGACACAATTGTTTTTGGACTAAGTCCCTAGAAAAACCCAACTTGGAAAAACCTGTGCAGCAGATCTGAGGGTTTTACATTATTAAGTAGCAGAAGCTTGAGTACAACTAGGGTGCCAATATCCGGCTCACCCTTCAGAGAAATCTAGACAAAAAATGTGAGGTATACCTCACTCTGCAAATCCCCAGTTGATCTGAACAGCACTGGTGAAGCCCCTCTCTACCTCTGCATGATGCCTATGCTGCAACTGCATATGCCTGCGTGGGCAAGCTCGGGAACTGCGTCACCTCTTCTCTGCAAAGATCAAGCTTATCAGAAACTGAGTTTTGGCCCTCCTAGATCAGAAACCCCAACTTCCAACTATCTCCGGACTTATCACAAAAGGCACTGTGTCACTTCTGCATGGTTCCCTTCAGGAACTACATCACCCCTCCAGGTGACTGCGCTGCGTCTCTCTGCGTCACTGCTGCCTCTCTTTGAAACGTACTCCTGGTCTTCCTGACTAGTTACTGCATCTACCCTTCTCTGAAACTGATCACTGAATCAAAATCACTTAGCAAACCCTACCCTAGTGATTCGATCTTGATCAAAAATTTGTGTCTCTCTTACAAGCTCGAAAATGCCAAATGCTCAATGTGCTCAATTGTGTTTTCCATAGGCCTCTCACCCTCCTTATATTCTTCCGTTGACCCTTCAACGGCCAAGATTAAAACATAATAAAGGGCTAAGATTAACTTGGAGGTGATCCATGACTTTATCTAGAAGATTCACACTTAATTTAATTAATACCCTTTAATTAATCAGTTTCCCTAAGTTTAGAGTTAGGAAAGCGTTAAAACACAATCAATTAATTTAATTAAACCATCAATAAGTGGAATTTTCCAAAACCATTTCTGGGTATTATGGAATACATGTGTCTTAGCCTATATACAAAGTTACAAGGCTAGAGCACATCTGATGCTACCATAAATCAATACTCCCTCTTGACGAGAAAAGTGCTCTAGCAAGATAACTAAATGTGTTGCTCTGACTTCTGGAACATCTGTTGTTGTGTTGTTGATGTTGCTCATCAACACTGCACAAAAAACGTTGCATTTGTACTGTTGTTGACTCTGCATGTTGCTGCCAACTGCTATTGTACTACAACTCCCTCTGAATTCTGCAACCATGTTGCTGAACTGCGTGAGCACTACTCTGCACTGCGTGAGCACTACTCTACACTGCGCTGCACCACTGTGCACTATACTGTTGTTGCTCATCTGTTGCTGCACTGTTGCTAATTGCAACAGAAAAACATCCGAAATTGGACAAGTAAAACTGCATCTGAAAAATAAGAATGATTGCTGCTAACTTTTGCACTAGCTCCCTAAAAAATACTACATTGTTACTGCTCTGCACTGCGTTGCACCAGTGTGCACTGCACTGCTGTTGCTGCTCAACTTTTGATGTTGTTGCTCCCTCTCTACGTTGATCAGGCTCTAGTACTGCTAGCCACTACATTGTCTTCTCATCTTCTGCTGCAACTGTCCATCTTGCTACTATCTAAAGGCCGTCGTAGCTCACATGTGATCCAAGAGTCCGAAAATACTCAAGGATCTTGCCACTTGTAGATTTTGGATCTACAACTCCAAGTCAGCCCATTTCTCTCCTTTCGGAATGTGAGCTAACATAGCACAATCTGCTTTTGCCTCAATATTGGCAGCTCCAGCTGGAGGATCTTGCTTCTCCTCCTTATCCTTTTAATTAAGAGGACATTGTGTGGCATAATGTCCCATTTCCCCACACCTAAAGCACATGATCTTGGATAGATCTTTCTTCTTCTGCCTCTACTGCCCCTTTGATGCAAGGGCAGTGTTATCTTCTTCCCCCTTCTTGACTTTCGAACCGCTGCTGCCATCCTCAATATGAATTTTGAGGAGATCTCTCCTCAACTCTTCTTGCTACAAGGCTGCCCACATCGCTTCCCATCCTGGAAGCTTTTCTCTGCCCAGAATGCTTTGGACAAAGACCTGATAATCTTTTGAAACTGAGTTCAAAGTGAGCCTTACTAGCTCGAGTCTTTGGGTGTTGGTCCCACTACTGACAGCTAGTCTTGGTTATCCTGAATTCTAGACAGGAAGGAGTCAAAACGCTCTCCTTTCTTCGTCCTAGTATTACACATCTTCTCCTCCAGATACATCTTCCGTTGCTCGGAAGATCCTTGGTATAGTTTTTTTAGCCCTACCCACATTTCTCTAGCAGTATTCCTTGCTGCTATGTGAGGTACGATGTGATCCTTCACACCATCTATGATCAATCGTTTGGCTCCTGCCATATTCTTCTTGAAGGCTCTCAGATGTGCTGCATCTAGTGGTTCTACAACTGTGTTGTCTATGAGGGCCTTAAGATCATGCTCATCAAGGAGAAAACAAATCCTTGACTTCCATATAACATAGTTGGAGGCACCCTCCAATCTATCTTGGTCACGTAATCCATTGTTGGCCATCTCCTCAACCGTCGATATCTTGCTCTAACCCTCTGCTCAGCTAGACTTACGCACTCCTTGAGGAGTAAGTCACTACTTCTGTTGCTGCACGGGAGAAACTGAGCTTCTTTGAGTAAGAAACTCTCTGAGGTCAAGAAATCCCCAACTGTGTTTTTCAGAAATACAATCAAAAAATCCACATTTGACACAGTTGTTTTTGGACCAAGTCCCCGGAAAAACCCAACTTGGGAAAACCGGTGCAACAGATCTAAGGGTTTTGTATTATTAAGCAGCAAAATCTTGAGTACAACTAGGGTGCCAATATCTGGCTCACCCTTCAGAGAAATCTAGACAAAAAATGTGAGTTATACCTCACTCTGCAAATCCTCGACTGATCTGAACAGTGTTGGTGAAGCCCCTCTCTGCCTCTGCGTGATGCCTATGCTGCAACTGCGTAAGCCAGCGTGGGCAAGCTCTGGAACTGCGTCACCTCTTCTCTGCAAAGATCACGTTGATCAAAAACTGAGTTTTGGCCCTCCTGGCTCAAAAAACCCAACTTCTAGCAATCTCCGGACTTATCACAAAAGGCACTGCGTCACTTCTACGTGGTTCCCTTCAGGAACTGCGTCACCCCTCCAGGTGACTGTGCTACCTCTCTCAGCGTCACTGCTGCCTCTCTCTGAAACATATTCCTGGTCTTCCTAACCAGTTACTGCATCTGCCCCTCTCTGAAACTGATCACTGAATCAAAATCACATAGCAAACCCTACCCTAGTGATTCGATCTTGATCAAAAAGTTGTGTCTCTCTCAAAAGCTCGAAAATGCCAAATGCTCAATGTGCTCAATTGTGTTTTCCATAGGCCCCTCACCCTCCTTATATTCTTCCGTTGACCCTTCAACGGCCAAGATTAAAACATAATCAAGGGCTAAGATTAACTTGGAGGTGATCCATGACATTATCTAGAAGATTCACACTTAGTTTAATTAATACCCTTTAATTAATCAGTTTCCCTAAGTTTAAACTTAGGAAAACATTAAAAAACGATTAATTAATTTAATTAAACCATCTCTAAGTGGAATTTTCCAAAACCATTTCTGGTATTATGGAATACATGTGTCTTAGCCTATATACAAAGTTACAAGGCTAGAGCACATCCGATGCTACCATAAATCAACACTAAAGAGGCTCCTATAGGAAGCGAAGGAAGAAAAACAAAGGTTACTACACCAGTTACAAGCTAACGATGAGGCCTTGAAAAAGTTACGACATAGCCAGCCGAGGTAAAAAGCAACCATTCAATTTCATGTACTTTTCATGATGATGATTTCACTACTTTCGAAAAACATACTACAAGGATCGGATCCAAACTGCTAAAGAACATGGGATATCACGGAAAGGGCCTCGGCATCAATGGCCAAGGCATCGTAAACCCCATCGAAGTCGAGGAATTGCCGCGTCATGCAGGACTTGGATATACCAGGAAGGAAGTTGGAGAAAGCTCCGACAAAGCTAGTGACCAACCAGTGACAGATGATGAAATCACTTCCTCACATCCCAGCGATAGTGAGGGTTCCATGAACACTTATCAAAGGAACACCAGGGAAAAGCGCTCCAAGACAATCCAGAAAGTTTCGAGGAAAACGAATCATTGTAGTCGCTGCAACGAAGTGGAACACCAACAAACCATGTGTCCAACAATCCATGCCCCGGAAGCATCGATAGAGGAGCTGAAAGGTGAACATGTACAACAAATGAATCCACCACATTCATGGTGGTCTACTTTATTAAGTCGGTGTTTTAGAGGTAGTAGCTTGTTATGGCCACAATTGTAAATCATATGGTGCAAGTAAATGTAAACGTGATGGTGTGTTTCCCATCACTTCGAAATGCATCGATGATGTTTGGCCTTTTCTTATGAGTAGTTGAGGTATTGGTTGTTTTTATGTAATCCTTGGCCAATGAGTGTGTGCTATAAACTCTTGGCAAGTGAGGGGTTGTTAAGTCATGTGTGGTGTGTGCATGGTTGCAAATGATGTACCAGATTTGTGTGCAGAAGATTGAAAGTGTGGTTTTGAACGGACAAGCATTGTGCTAAGTGTGTTAATGCTTTTGGTGATCCAAAAGCTCCTCAGTGGAGAGGAATGATCCAGGAGAATCGTACTAGTCCAAGTACAAGTGGCTTAAGTATTAAAGGCTCAAACATCAAAGTGTCATAAATGTGGCAAACTCAGTGTCAAGATGAAGATCTCGTCTTTCTGATTCCAACAGCGCAGTTGGCACTCAATTCCGAGTCCGTATGGAGAAGTTAGAAGCAGTCAAAGTTCTAAGTTGACTTGATGAGGTGGCAGCCTTAAGGAGGCAACATTTTTGCCAAATTCTGGTAGCCAGAATCCAGTGAATTTGTGGGACACTTAGTTTGACTCCTTCTGTCAAAATCGAGAAGATTTAAAAAAAAGGGGTTTGTTTTAAATAAAATAAAAAAAAGGCAAGGGGGGTGAGCCATGACCCCTGCCCTTGCTCCAACCACACAACAATATTATATTAAAAAAAGGGGTTGGTGGCCATGACCCCACCGCCCGAATCTACGGTAATGGAGAGGTTAAAAATGGGAGGGACACGGGTTGTCAACCCCGCTGCCCCTACCCACTATATTGTGTTAATCAGTAGGAGTTACGAGGCGGGCCGCCCGATGCAGGTCCGGCCCCCCCAGACCCTCATTTAAAAAATTTTGCGGCTATTTAAAACAATATATCACCTTTTTTTGGAGGGGGCGGGGTTTGACCGCCCGACCCCCTCCCTTAAACCTTGGATCTCAACCGTTGGGCCAAGTGGCTCCCTTAGGGAGTCCGACCAGCCCAAAACTACTTAACCATTCTCTTCAGAAGTGCGCCCAGGTAGACCAGGAGCGGCACGGGGAACGAGACAAAGCCGGAACCTTGAGCACCTTTCAGGAGGGGGTAGAACCATGAACTGAGCTCACTTCCAGAGGGCCCAGAATTGCTCGTAGTCAAAATCACGCAAATTTTATATGGGTTCTACACCTCTCGGCAACAGGAATCCAACAGTGTTGTCTGTTTCTTCATTAGAGGTCTCCAATTTTCGGCCACTTTCAACTATGGAGGTATAAGGGTGTAATTTTGCATTGATGCTTGTACTTTCATTTTATTTTCCACTTAATGAAAGAGGGCCTCCCCGCTGATTATGCAGAGCCCGGAGACGTAGTCCCTCCTGGACGAACTCCGATATCAATTTCTTGTCTTCTTTGCATGATTTTATGTGCTTCTCCCCTCTTGTTTCATGCCTTTTAAGTTATATGGTTAAGATGCAATTTTACATGTAATTCTTTATTTCATCTCGAAGTTAAAGATCTTGGTTTAAAGGGTAGCGAAATTTACCTGAATCATTAAATGAACATCAAAGCAACAACATATGAAATAACTTTGAAATAGAATTGCAGCAATGAAAGAATTTCCAAGTACAAGAAAGCTAAATGTTGCAAAAGTAAAAGAATTCACAATACTTGCATAATAAATGCCTCTTGAAATAAAGTGATATAAACAAGACTCAAGTAAATCCAAGATAGCATAAGTAGGAAAATTGCATTTGCAAATAAAATAAAGATGTGATGTAGATGTGCTCTTGGTTTATTTTATTAGTTGCATTAAAAAGCAAAGTTTCAAATGAACTCCTATCCTCAGACGTCACCCTCGCCCGAAAATTCGGATCTGACAGTGAGGAGTCAATAGAGGTGGAGGGTCCATAAAGTCTATACAACCAACTTAAGTTGGAGGTAAATTTTATTGATTCTTGGTGCATGTAAGATTTCCCAAAGTAGCTTTGCAAAAGGAAACTTTAACTTGAGAGATTAGCTTGACATAAAATAAATGGTTGCTTTGGAAAGTGAAATTGCCCAAATACACAATCCATCAATACTCAAGATATGAAAATGTTGCACTATAATGAGGCCTAAGTGAACTTTAGACAATTACCAAGCTAAATGTATCAAGTTACAAATATGCTTGCATAAAAATAAAATGCTATGAAATGGAATGTAACTTGTGACTTGTAGCAATCAATGCAAATGGTGCAAGTGAATAGTAGTGAACTTTGGGAAAGGGAATGTGATGTGTAGTTATGTTAATTTCCAACTTAAAGCATGCATAAGATGTGAGCAAAAATGGAAATGTCAAATCTAAAAATCAATCTACCTACAAGCTCTCTCACTAAATGGAGAGATAGGGTGCCAATGGGTAGAACCCAGGCTCCCATAAAAAACAGAAATTTTTATTATTATGGTTTACAATGAGGTTAATGGCTCTTTGAGAGCTACCCAAAGAATTGATGGAAGTAATATATGAGGTTTTGAAACCACGAGGAAATTCCTTCAAGTATGGAGCCTCAAGTGAGATGAAGATGATGCTACAATTAGGAAATACAAGCTCCCAAAGTGATACACGACCTAGCCTCTTTCACAAGCCCTTCTAATGCCCACGACCTCCTTGAAAATGGAACTTGAAGCTTGAGAGAACCTACAACAAAAATGTTAGTAGTGCAAAACTAAAACCAAAGTTAGTGTGAAAAAGAGCATGCAAAATGAGTGATAATGCTACAATATAATATACAAAAACGAAATCAAGTGATGGCAAAAGACCCCATCGTTTGTCTAGCTTATAAGGAGCTCTTGATTATCTAGATAAGAAATGAAAGCACAAGAGTTTATGAGATAAATTTGATTGAAATATTGACCTATGCACAAACTATGTCAAAAGGGACCTTGCAAAACAAAACACTTTCAAAAGATAAACTTATGAAATTCAAATAACGATAGGAGCTCCTTGAGAGCTATGCCAAGAGTGGGTTGGTCTCTTAAAGACTTCCCCTCGCGCTTGCTAATTGATCCAAAGATGTTCCCTACAAAACTTCACCTGCACATTAGCTCATGTGGATTTAAACAATACACAATGGCTAGAAAACTCTAGAATTTGTATGAAAGTAGATAGAGTTGTCTACTGGAGCGTATCAAATAAACAACTGTAAATGTAAGATAGTTGTATATTCACAACTCTATAAAGCTTATGAGAAAATGGAACAAAATGAAGCATAAGTAGAGAAGTATACCATCATTGAACCAAGCACAACCTCCAAGAGACAAACACCCATGAATGAACCCCAAAGTATTTTTTATTCATATAAAGCACAAATGTACATAGGAGCAGAGTCTCCCCAAGCACAATAGCTAGTACAAAAGATACATAAGTGAGAGAACAAAGATCGTGTTATATAGAATCTTGGGAGTCCATCCCAAAGCAAATGGGTGACAATCCCAAAGCACCTTCATGCAAATTCGAATTTCCCAAGTGGCATCAAGAATCCCTCAAGCAAAATCAAATTTCATGATGAAATGACAAGTGTATATGGGTGGGAACCAATGTGGGGACAATTTCCCACAAAAATCTCCACCAAATATTCCCCCAAATCCTCTCAAATGTGCATTAACTTCACAAATTCGAATTTTCCAAGTAAATAGTTTCCTCATTTATTGCAAAAAAATTGATTTCCTTGAGCACATGTCCTTTCCTTGATTTTAGGAGTCCACATCACCTTGGGACTTCACTTTAACTCCTCCATGATTTTCCACCTCATTTCCACGTCATTTAGCATGTGTGGATATTTATTTTTCTCCATTTATTTAATTGTTAGCTTACTTTATTGCCAATTTTTCCACTAAACTTAGAAAAAGTAGGTTTTGCGGGTCTAGAACACATTTTTAACCCCTCAAAGTGTGTATTAGTAGAAAGTTGAGGGTGAGAGGTGCAATTTATATTTCTCTAGATATCACTTATTACATTTCATATAAAATTTTATTCCAATTTCTGCCCGACGGGAAATTTAAAAATAAAAATAAAAAATGACCCCCTAGACCTAATCAAATTCCTTGAAATTTTTTGTGTGATCTAGTATGGTAATATGCATTGATCCTAGACACTAGGACTCACTATCAAGTCGTATTGCGGTTTTGGGGTATATTTGGAGGAAAAAACTCAATTAATTATTAAGTCCTTGCAAGGAGATGGTAATTAATTAAGTAAAAAAAAAAACTCCCAGAGTAATATTCACTTGATAATAAGGTCTCAAGCTACCTATGTCTGTTACATGACTCGACTCCTCGTACTAGTATCACTTTTACATTGTCCTCGCAGGGATTGTGTAATTTGAATACAACAGAAAACGATAAGAACAAGTAGAGTTCAAAAACTCTAGTAGTGTGATGATCTTTGATGGTACAAGCATCCTTTGGTACATCCTTAGGCATGGAGTCTTCAAATAATCCTCACGTACCACTCCAGTGGTCAATAGGACCTAGGGCTAATGCACTACTTCCTAGGCCTGTAAATCTGGCAAAAGCCAGGTGAGATTTTCCTTTCTCAAGGAAAATATATTGTGAAACTGCGCGAGAGATATGGGATGGTGGATTCCAAGTCTGTGTCTACTCCGATGGAAATCAACTTCAAGAAGCTATGTGGAAGTGTTGTTGGGCGCAAATTGGCAAACCCTTCTAAATATAGAGAGCTTGTGGGGGCCCTGATGTTCTTGGTAAACTCTCGTCGAGACATATGCTTCGTTGTGAATACGTTGAGTCAATTTATGGTCAAGCCTCATCACATACATTGGATTGCTGCTAAGAATCTCTTGAGATATCTCTGTGGCATAATCAACTATGGACTGAGATACACTACCGGGAATTTGAGGCTACATGGATATACTAATGTTGACTAGGCTAGCAGTGTGGTAGATCGCAAAAGCACGTCTGGATGTTGCTTCTCATCGGGGTCTGCTTCAATTTCTTGGATGAGCAGGAAGTAAAAATCGGTTGCTCTAAGCACCACCAAGTCGAATACATTGCAGCTAGTATGGCCTGTTGTAAGGCTATTTGGTTGAGGAAGTTCTTTAGTGAGCTATTTGAGCACGTGTTGGATACCACCATGATCTACTATGACAACTAGAGTGGGATTCATCTTAGAGATCAACTGCAAAGAATTAGGGAAAGCACACTTGACATGGAATTGATGATTGTAACTCTTAGAGGTCTCCCTCCCATTTGCGAAACCTTCATTACTACCATAAGTAACAGCAATAGCTTCCTGTCATTTGTTGAACTTGTTGGAAAGCTCACTCAAGAAGAATCAAGGATGATATCTAGAGGAAGAATTCAAGGATCAAATGAAAGAGAGCCCTCTACCTACGTTGCTCAAGGAAAGAAAAAGAATGCAAAGAAAGGAAAGGGAAAGCCTCTAAATCAAGAAGACCTCCTCAATCTAATCAAGATTCCAAGGATTCAAGAAGGCAAGATAGAGATGTTGAGTGCTACAATTGTCATCGAAAAGGTCACTATGCTTGAGATTGTCCCAAAAAAGAGAGATGCTCCAAGAAGAAACTCTTCAAGGTCCTACAACAATAATCATGGCTTCAACAACAATAGGTAATATGAAAGAAGAGATGATAGAAGAAATGGAAGAAGGAATGAAAGAAGAAGAGACTCCCCCAATGATCGTGATGATAGCTATCGTCCTCCAAAGAGGTCAAGAAACTCCAAGTATGAAAGCAATGCTACTAATCAGTGTGAAAATATTCTTATTTATGCATTAGCTAGTTCATCTCCTCCAGATTCTTGGGATAGTTGGTTGGTTGATAGTGGGGCTTCTCATTACTTCTCTGAATATAAGGAATTTCTCTCTAATTTGGTAGAGAGGGAGATCAATTTGAACATCAATCTTGGTGACAACACCACCTCATCCCGTAAAGGGTTTTGATTCTGTCAAATTTCACTTGGAATCTGGCGAATATGTTTTGCTTCATGATTGATGTATATGTCAGGATTAAAGAAGAATTTGGTTTTGATATCTGCTTTAGAGATTAAAGGAATGAGGGTTGCATTCATTAAAGGAAAAGTGCTTACTTGGCCTGCTGAATCCTATACGAGAAATGCCTTCACATTGGGATCTAGGTTTGAAGGACCTTATAGAGTCACTAGAAGACCCCTTCTAGCTATGGTCCTTAATACAAACCATCAAAGCGAGTTGTGGCACTGAAGGCTGGCCCATCTACACTATGATGCACTTCCAAAATTGAAGAAGTTGGTCTCTGAGATCCCCAATGTTCAAGCTCAACATGATGGAGTATGCCCTAGGTGTGCCAGTGGAAAGAAGACAAGGGGACCATTCCCCTTTATGTATTGAAAATTACTTGATAAAGTTGGGATTCACAAGGAACAATGTTGATCCAAACTTGTACTTCAAAAAAATCCAAGGTATGCCTCTCATTCTGGTATTATATGTTGATGACTTATTCATGACAGGTGCAGACCCTCTCATTCTAGAATGTAAGAGGAAGTTGGCTTCTGAATTCAAGATGAAAGACCTTGGTTTGATGCATTATTTCCTGGGATTAGAAGTATGGAAAAAGTCGGGCGAGATTTTCCTTTCACAAGGATAATATGTTGTGAAACTTCTGGATAGATTTGGCATGGTTGAGTGCAAGTCCTTACCTACACCTATGGAGATGAATTTCAAGAAGTTGTGTTGAGAAGTTGTTGGATCGGACCTAGCAAACCCTTCTGAGTATAGACGATTGGTTGGTGCTCTGATGTTCCTCGTAAATACTCGCCCCGACATATGTTTTGCAGTTAACACCTTGAGCCAGTTTATGACTGAGCCTCACCATGAACATTGGGTCACTACCAAGCATGTATTGAGATATCTACATGGGACTATAAACCTTGGACTGAGATATGTCGTTGGAGATGTTAGACTACATGGATATACAGATGTAGATTAGGTTGGTAGTGTTATCAACAGGAAGAGTACTTTTGAATGTTGTTTTCGTTTGGGATCCGCCATGATATCTTGGATGAGCAGGAAGCAGAAATCTGTAGCCCTTAGCACTGTTGAGGCCGAGTATATTGCAGCTAGTCTGGCGAGTTGTGAAGCAATTTGGTTAAGGAAGCTCTTTGGAAAGCTATTTGAGCAGGTTCTGGATACGACAGTAATCTATTGCAACCACAAGAGTGGGATTCATTTTTCAGAGAATTTTGTGTTTCACGACAAGTCCAAGCATATCGAGATTAGATGTCATTACATATATCACATGGTGCAGAGAGGAGTCACGAGACTCCTCCACATTTCGACAAATAAGCAGAGAGTTGACATCTTCACCAAGGCCTTTGCCGAAAGGGAAGTTCTTGGTCTGCAGAGAGCAGCTTGGACTGATTGAGATGACCCTTTCAAATAAGGGTCCGAATTGATCAAAGAACACTAAGCAATGTTCTTCCCCCCCCTGGTTGAGCTCCCAGGGTGAGGAATGGAGCTATAGGGCTCCTAGGGATGAGACACCTCTGACCAATAAGATGTTGAGACCTGGGATCTCCCCTAGTCAGAGTATGCCCCAATTAGCGTCCTTCTCGCTCTGTGGGATAACTCTCCCATTGGCCAATGGGTTGAGGAACTTGGGATAGAGAGTGATCACTGCCCCTTGCAATAGGTGGATCTCGCCCAAGTTGGTGGATGCATGTGTTCTACCATTTGACTCTTTAGGGTTGAGATGGATGATCGGGAAAAATAGGGTAGAGTGTGATCCTTGCCTCCGGTAAATTGATCTCACCTATTTTCAGGGACTTTGGGATAGAGTGTGATCCCTACGCTTGGGGTAGGTTGGTCTCGCCCATTGTCTTTGGTTCTGGGTTGTAGTTATGGCTCCTCGATGATGATGATGATGATGATGACTTTGGGTGGTAGTAGAGTCTCCCCAATGGTGATAGAGGCAGGGTGGTAGCTGGCGCTCCGCTGCAACATTTCTTCTTCTTTAGATTCGAAAATGTTCAACATGAAATGAGCAGAGATGGCACATGATGATAGGATGAGATGATGATAGATGGATAGATATTGACAGGTGGAATTCTCCCTAGTTGAGAGGGGGTGTTAAATTATGCAACTAGGGTCAAGTTCCACTTTGGACAGCTCAATTGATGGAGATAATTATTGCATTGAATTCCTCTTTTCGAGAAGACCAAAATCGACCTAAATATCACTCAAATCAGACAAGGAGAAGTGTGTTTTTGAATTAAAGCCCACACATGTGCAAATTGTCAAGGTCGGCTTCAACATCATGTAGGCTCATAAAGCCCAAAAGTCATGTCTTCTCACCCACATGGATTCGTATAAATACAAGAGACCTCACACCTCATTTGGATCATCTCAACACACACAATGTTCTCTTTTCTTCTCTAATTGGTTCATACAACTTTCTGGGCATATTCTTTCTCTCACACGTGTGGTAAGAAGGACAAATTGCAGGACAGACTTCATGGCCGAAAATTTCAGACTTCTATTGCAGGTTTGACCAGCGTTGACTAGGGTGAAGTTGACCTCCTTTGACTGCATTTTTGGATGGAAAAGTTCGATTTTTCTAGGCCACATTGGACGACACACAAAATGAGGTATTCTGAGCAATTTGACTAGAATTGACTTTCTGATCTGACCACAGAAAATTGCACACTGCAATAGTGATCTTTCTCTCACCTTTGACCGAGTTTGACTAAAGTTCTGAGGGCAAAATTGGGCTGACATTGACCATCTTTCAAGGCCGCATTTGACTGCCTTTGACCGAGCTGTTGAAGAGTTGTTTTGACCATGGAAAAGTTGATTGGTTAGGTCATTCACTGTTGTTGTTGACTGTCGTTGGCTGGGATAGATTTGCACTTGAGTTGACCATTGTTGACTTCATCTCTTTTGTCTTTGTTTTGGATAGTGGATTGGATATTGGATACTGAAATTGGATTTTGGATGATGTACTCTTTCTCTATTGAACACCTGAAGACAACTAATAAGAAGAAGCTTTGCAAGGGTTTTCCCCATAGTGGGTTTTGCCCTGGTCATTGACCAAATTTGTGTCTCTTGTCTCTTGGTTGTCTTTCATAGTGCATTTGTTTAATTGTTCTATCTACTATTTCTCTACTGTTATTGAAGAAGAAAATTTGTTAAATTGGATGCTATTAGATATTGTTGAAGTGATAGTTGCAGCATAGAACAAATTGATGAAAAATTAACAAGAGGGAGTGCTAGACTTTGTAGCTCAAACAAGTGTTCTAGTCTCAAGAGGTATCAATGAGGCTAAGAGCACAAGAGAAATAAATATCTCCAAGCCCAGTAAATTTTTCTAAGGGAAAATGTCTAAATTAGATTATTCACCAGTTTTTAATAATTTACCTTAGGAAAATAAGTTAATTAATCAGTATTAATTGAGACAAGTCGACTTCTCTCTAGTGACTTCTCGAAATGAGACTTGATAGAGTCAAGATTATCTTAGCCATCGATTGCGATTAGATCTTGGTCGTAGAATTCTCAACGAAAGATTATAAGAGGAAGTTGACGGACATCCTAGAGACGCATTGAATTGAAGCGCAATGATAGCGTGACGTTGACACCTACGAGGGTTTTAGTAGTGATTGAGTGAGACGTATTTTTCTGGAGTTATTCTTCATCTAAGAGTCTTCCAACTCCTGAGATTCAGAGGGAGATTCTACATTGACCGAATTGTTTTGCAAAGGGCCAATTTTCTCCAATGGTGTAAATTTCCAGAGGGAGGTCGATTTGCTAGGAGTGTGAATTGCTAAAGAGAGGTCGATTAGCCGAAGAGGTCAATTTGCAGGAGGGTCGAATTGCCAAAGGAGGCCGCTTTACCAAGAAGTAAGGCCGAGATTTTCTAGTAGTGTGAGTTGCTAGTGGAGGCCGAATTTCTCCAAGTCGCACGTGTGGGCCGAACTTGTGTCATACAGGAGGGTCGAGTTGCTTCCGGAGGGCCGAATTTATTTGCCAAAGTGAAGATTGATTTTCGCCAAAGCTTTGCCATTTTACAGCAAGCATTTTATGTAATTCTCGATTACATATTTGCTGAAGAATAATAAAACCCTCATTTGCAGAACTGGTTCCCTCACATTGGAGTTTTTCCAAGGACATTTGTCCAAAAACATTAGTGTCTATTTTTAAGTGTGTAGTTTTCTCAATTCCTATGAATTTTAAATAGTGAATAATGCAATAGTGTTTTTATTTAGTAAATGCAGTAAATAATTTTGCTGAGACAAATAATCTTTAAAAGATAGGTTGGATAATTACCAGATAACTGCAATAATTTTCACATATTGTCCTCTTTCCATCCTTAGGATAGCCTCCCATGTGAGCTTTTGATTTGACCCCATTTCCCAATGGAAAGACACCAGTATCCAGTCCTTCCATCCATTTTCTTTTCTTAATTCATTCCAAACTGTTTTGCTGGAATTTACTCTCTATAGTACCATTGAACTCGTTGCCTAAAATCCCAGCAATGCTATCCTAGGGAATCCCCCCTTGAACCAAAGGAAAGCCAGCCAAAAGTGTAGTAGAGGGTTGGTGAGGTGACAATGGCCCCCTCTTAGTTGAGACTTTATCTCAAGAAGTGAGAGTTTGTGTGATGATAGGCCTGTAGTTTATTAATAAGTGCAAGGCACTTACTATGAGGGAGACTAGGGTTCAAATAGCAGGGGCACCTTTCCCACCTATATAAAGGTTACTTTCAAAAAATCTTCCAATGCCCAATCCACAATATTCTAGCAAGTACAATGGAGCTATACCCAAGCTTTATAGTAACAATTAGCTTCAGCTACTTAAATATATAAAAGGATATAGAAACCTAACTAATAATCAAACCTATCTAATAATCAATTTGCCTATCACTAATTTGGCCCCATTCTCGGATCCATTTCCGTTCCATTTCCCCAAATGATGAATATGGTGTCCAGTACCACAGCCCCGAGGATAACATTTTCCTCCAATCCTTTCAACCGATCGATTGATATGACCTTGTAGAGCAGCTTTGGCTAAGACCCAAGCAGTTTCCTCGAAACTCGCATAAGATATAAAACTTGAGTATTCAGAGATGCCCTTGTTATTCCCAATCGCATAGTTTGATAGAAGATTGCCTCTTCTAGAGCACAATCTGTTGTGGAGGCACAGATTGATAAAACAACCAATATATTAAATTTACTTTATTATATATGAAATTGAATGATGATGTTACTATTATATATGAAATTGAATGATGATGTTACAATTGATGGCTCCTGGTTTAAATATAGCTATATCGGTTGTTTTATCAATCTGTGCCTCCACAACTCAATCCATTATCTGTGAATGATGATGTTACAATTGATGGCTCCTGGTTTAAATATAACTATATCGGTTGTTTTATCAATCTGTGCCTCCACAACACAATCCATTATCTGTGCTCGTGATAGTCCAATAAGATAAGTTCCCCAGGTGGAAAAAAAACAACAACAACAACAACATTTTCAATGGGCTAATTAGAACATTTGGTTAATTAGGTGCATTAGTCTAAACCAAGGGTTTTCCTTTTCTTTTTTTTTAAAACACCACTAATTTGAACTTGAGAAAAGAAATGTGTTTTTCCTATTAAGTTATATGCAAGTTTAGTTCTGCCAAACTGATTACAAATTTAAAAATCACAATTGTACTTAAAAAAATAAAAGTCTTTCCTATTAAGTTATATGCAATTTAAGTTCTGCGAAACTGATTACAAAGTTTAAAATCATAATTGTATTTGAAAAGAATATATGTTTTTCCTATTAATTTATATGCAAGTATAGTTCTGTGAAACTGATTACAAATGTCAAAATCAAAATTGAATTAGAAAAGGTGAGAATACAGAGTTACAAGCAGTGGGGATACTTACTTCTTTCAGAAGCTGTGGAATGACATCGATGGGATTTCCTTTGAACAGGAGCAGACGAGATCCTCTCTGTCTCAAACTGCCATCAAGATCAGCAATGCACTGCAATAAGAACCGAATTCTATTGATGCCCACATGGGCAGAACCAGGAGAAGGTGCATTTGGGTCAGGTTTCAGGAACCATGGATCCAAAACAAATACGGGAAACACATGTTTAGCATTCTGGCATGCATATTCCAAAGCTGGGTTATCATGAATTCTCAGACCTTTTCTGAACCATATTAGAGAATTCCCTTCCATTATTTTCCTGTCAGCAATGCTGGTAGCGCTGTGAAGGGCAACGATAGTTTGAAGACGAAGAAGCTTGTTTGCTGCTATGGGTTTGAGTATAATGGAGATGGGCATGTGCCAAAAACACCGATGGTTTCTTGGATATAGAAAATTCACTCTCAGACGAACAGCATTGTTGAAATATACGATCCAAAGGTGGGACCAAATCATACATTCATTGAATATGTAAAAACCAATGCATGGGCCTGAAGAACGCCAGAGCGCAGGGTAGGAGCTCTAGGTTGGGGCTCCTTTTGAATGGGAACTCACTCTTATTAGCGGGCAAATAAAACATAGGTTTCAAGCATATATTTTTGCGGGCAAATATTATGGATGGTTTGTAGAATATATGCAGCAACTGGGAACATCTGGCTTCGTGTCCGCCTGGGAGTGTCAAGTTTGACAGTTTTGTGGACGTAAACGTGTGAGGACGTGGGCAATGCTTAGTCATATGCAGTAGGGCCTCATTTAATGCCCATCGGAGCCACATTTTGAATAAATCACAGTATGTCACATTTAAACTTCGCATTACAGTACACTTTTGGAACTTCACAGCCGAATTTATGTCCGATCTGAAGTTTATAAATTGAAAATAATTTATCCAAGGTTGTTATCCGATCAATTATAAATTTATATTTATCCAATGTCGTTAGAGAATTTTTTGAAACTTATGTATTTTAGAAAATTATGTATTTAGTATATTTAATAGAAGTTGTGTTTTCAATATGTGGAATAGTTTGGATGGCAGTTATTTTTGTTGGAATTTGGTAAACTAAAATTTGAGAAATTAGATAGAATGTTTGGAATCCATATTTTTTATAGTGAAAATGGATTCAACACTATCAAAAACCTTTAAGATATTCAAAATACTAAAGTTTAACAATTATAGATTCTAATAAAATCTTTGCCAATTTTTTTCAAAAGTTTTGTCAAATTCTAAACCATTCTGCTGCTTTTTTTTAGACTACCCATATCCAATATTGTTAAAAATTTCTATAAACCTGAACTTCCAGATACCTGTGTATTTAGTTCTAAGACGTTTTCAAAACCTGTGTATTTAGTTGTAAGACATTTTCTGGTGAAAGCTTATCATTTATCTCCTACCTAAAATTCATAAATTGAAATTAATATTATTAAAATTAAATTAATTGAGAGAGTGAGACGATAACTATAGTTGAAATGTCCAAAAACTCAGCGAAGATTGTTGAAAAAGGCCGAGCGCGATTTTTAGGGAGGTTGTATGCAGGTGCGGTCGGCATCAAAATTTATGATGATGAGGTGATGCAATTTGCATTTTTGATGGGAATTTAAAAATGAATTTTTTTTTAATTATGGTTTTAATAAATTTGCTTTTAAAGTTTAAATAAGAATGTTGAGGTTTTATATTTCTATTTCTATTTAATTTTAAGTTTAAAATTTAAAAATTACAAATTAATATAATTTTTTTTAAATGTTTGCATTTTGATTTTTTTGGTGTTAAATAGATTTAATAGTAAAATGGATTTAGGTTGGTTTAATTATTTATTTTATTATATTTTTATGTAATTTGATCTATTAAAAATGTTTTATTAATAATTATGATTATTAATTACTTTGTTTTGTTTTGTTTTAATTTTATGTAATTTGACCCAGTGATAACAAGACATTACAACATATCTTCCATACTAGATTGGAGAGTGCATCTCGATGCAATGAGGTTAAAGATTGTATGTATAGCCAAATGTATTTATTGTGTGGTCAATATCATAATGTTATATTGACGAAATCATGCAAATTGTGTTGAGGGTAGCAATTTCAAAATGAAATTTACCCATTAAATTTGACAATTTGAACAACACTTTAACCTGTTGTCAAAGTTTAAACAGAGAATGTTAAGAGTCTCTACTTGTATCTAAATGTATCGTCCATCAAATTCCATCCTTGGTTGCATTGTCCAGTTCTCATCATGTTGCTTGTAAATGTTAATTCTACATAGCCTTTACTCGTATTGGGTGTACTTACTCTAGCCAAGGTTATATTACAAATGTTATTTATTCACATTTTATTCCTTAAAATCAAGCATAGGAAATTCTTAGAGACTTTACAATAGTTGATGATTTTGTAACTAAGGTAATCATCACCGACTAAGTTCTAAGCACCTCTCCATGAGGAATTTAGAGATAAAACACGTGAAATTCTAACTTCAAGAAGAGTTCCCACATTATAACTGCATGAACTAACCATCAATGCTAATTTTTCCACACCCTATATGATAGCACCATATAATATATGGGAATTGTATGTAATAAGGTAAGCAAGTTACCCTTAAATAGCATTATCACTTCTCAATGTATCCTTATGAACTTACAACAAAGTGAAAGATAACAGTGGAAAATATATATTTCTATCCACAGAAAAATAATTTGCAGAGCGTCACTATCATAAAGAGGGCTAAGTGAACGTGTAGACATTCTGCCTAAAACTTTGATGTGATGTGCCTCCTACCAAGGACTTTGTAAATATGCATTGTTCCACTCAAGCTTTGTGAATGAGTATAGTTTCATTTTAACCATGCAAAATAGCTAGTAGGGCATCCCAATCACAAAGAGGAATAAGTGAATAATATCCACCATGCAAAGTTCTCTTTGAGACTTTGACATCATGGATATTTTGCATGAAATCTTGTGAATGTGCATGTTTTTACTTGAAACATTCATATGACACGCAAAGCAAAGTTTTTGCCTAAAATTTTGATATGACAAGCAAAGAAAGTGAAACCACTCACTTTTATTCTGGAAAGATACTTCTTATATTCACATAATAAATATGTTTACATCAACTAAGTTAAAAAAAGGTGGAAGGGTCTATACATTGGCACTTATATCCTCCTCCTTTACACTACAACCAAAAATAATGTCCAAATATACATTAATCTCTAATAAATTGGCATCTTTGATAAGCAAGAAACTTTTAGCCGGTAGTTGCATGTACCTCATCCATCCTCATATGACAAAGAGCATATGAAGTGTTAGCCTCATTCTCATAAACAAATTGATAACATATTTCCAAAGGATGAATAATGTAGAAATCCTCATACAATGTCAAATGCCACTAAAAAATGAGCACCAAAGGCCCAGAGTCACTAAATAGAACTACACAATAGTGACCTATCCCATGAAAAAAAGTCGAATATTATGTTAGCACATGCTCCTAATGACATATAACAAACTAGCAATCCCACAATTTATTATTCATTGTTTTAGAACATTTACAAATAGGGAAAAACAAACCATTGAAAATAACATTTTTCACCAACTAACCCTTAGATTGAAGGCCCTAATAGATGATCAGCTATATAAACACACGTAGTTTATACAAAACCCGCACTAACCAAAAAATGTGCAACCATTGAATCCACAAACCCTTAGCATCTAAAGTGACTCATCTTGAATTAAACATAGGGAAAATCTTGTAACATTGATGAGAATCATATTGAACAAGTAGCTACCTACAAATTTAACCCCAAACATGCCATATTGGTCAAGACATATTAGTGTCTATCTTAAACACATCCTTCTATGGAAAGAAATTAACAACCTTTGTGATAGTGGATTAATTTGAGAAGCATAAGGCATACTCTCCCCACCCTCCCTCTCTCACTCTCCAAAGGTGCACTAGTCCTTCTGCAAACTAGCATATATGTCACAAAGGTCACACCAAAGAAAAATATCCTTCTTGCTCAAGCATTCCCCTTGAAAGCACAATAGATCAACAATGAATGTGTCCTAAGTTCTCCAACTATAAATAGGACATATAGCTAATTCTATGTGAATATTACTAGATCTAAATGATCTCCATAATCCTACTACATGATCAGGTGCTCAAAATTATGCTCAAAAATGAAATTTATCGAAATGGTATGGAACTTAAACAACCACGTAGATATCATCATTCTAAATCTGTCGCAACTCGTTTCACAGAAAATCGACACCGTATGCTCCAATAAATGTGTTCTATCCACTTTGTCAAACACGCAAATTTAAAAAAAAAAATGCAAGACATCTCAGTCAGTTGTCCGTACAGCTGACTGGGCATGCCTACATGGAAGTTTGACCAGTCAAAATGGTTTTTTCTTTGGCATGTGATGGTGCCAAGAGACACATTGGTATTGGTTGAGTGTGGCAAGTTTTTGATTGGTTAGGCATGTGGCCAACCACATGCTTCCACGTGGGCTAACCAGAGGCCACCACGTGGCAGCACAGTAGGCCACAAAAATTTGGGTCAAGTCTGAATGGAGCGGGCGAGGGTTGAACCTGCGACCTCCAAGATCGAGCAGAGAGCCTTTACCATTGTGCTCCGCAGTGTATTGCTTACCATACTATGAATGCCCTTTGGTTTTAATATAATGTTTAATGTGCATTGGGGGGAGGGGTTGGGGTCTAGCCCCCATCAGATATGTGGTGCCAAGAAGCGAGACCATGCGCGGGAGAGCTGGCCACTGCGCCCCTCATATAGCCACTCCCCCCACTAACCTTATCCTTGACCTTCAATGTCGACCCCAACATTAGGCCACCACCAAACCGTTTGCAGATAACTACCGCCCATACCGTTGGTTGTTAAGCCACTATTGTAACCGCCAGGGAACCATGAGAATATGACCAGTCTTCGAGACCGCCAGAAGATGCGAGTTGTAATCTACCCATCTTAAATCACCAAGGTTAACTGACCATACACCCTCCGCCATGTGACCATTATGGTATTAACCTCTGGCATTTAACAAACCGTTCGACGAAATTTTAATAAAAAAATATGCACCAATAACTAATATAGTTTTAAATCCGAATTATAGGCGTTTGAGGGAAAATTAATGCCTCGATAATTTCACCCTATTTTTGGTGGAATTGGCGCTCCATTAGCGCTTTTTGGGGCTAAATTGTGGGTTTGGTGCCAGATTTTGGGGAAAATGTGGAACGAATAGTGGAGAAACTATGGGAGATTATAACTTGATGAGTTTTTGGCCAAATTTGATGCAGAAAAAGGCTACACTGACATTTTGGGGCATTCTGGAGCTAATGGAACAAGTTTCAAAGCTGCTTGAGCATTGTAAACACATATAATCACAATTTTGAGCTAATAGAAGAGGGTTAAGCCATTGAAATTTGGACCAAGGAGATGTATCCCACGTGAGGTGAACTCCTTCATCATGTTCTATTGTGTTACCATTTATGGTGATGTTCATGTTTGTTAAATGTTGTTGTTCAATGTTTTTTTTATGTTAATTTTCTCATGAAATTCACATAAAATCATATAAAACTCATATTAAACTTGCAATTAACCTCTCTATCCTCAAGCACTTTGTTTATATTTTGAATTGGATCTTAACACAACAAAGCTAATATTCTCATTCATATCAAGTTGGTATCAAAGCACTAGGTTTACTTGTGTAAGGAGGATTAATTTTTTTTTCAAGTGTTTAAATGCTTACAAGGTTGAAGCTCAAGAGAAGATAAGACAAGCTTGTGGGTGCAGGTTCTCTAGTTGGAACAAGGAGAAGGAGGACACAGTTGCCACAATTTCCACCACAATATTCACCTCCAGTTGCAGTATAAGCCTCAGTAAGCATGTCTCATGAAGGAGGAATTGATAACATGTCAAAGGATGAGAAGGATTTTAGGAAGGCTTTCTTTAACATGAAAGAGATGGTGAAGGTCCTCTATGAAGAGAGGAACACAAGGTTGCAGGGTGAAATATCCAGGCCTCCAAGAGGAGAGGGTTCTGCAGGAGGAGGAGGTAATGTAAATGGTGATAATCCACCATCTACTCCACCATCATCCTCACCACCATCTTCACCTTCGTCTTCATCCTCTTCCACTACTACAACCCTTACTCATACTCATCAGCCTACCTCAAAAGAAATTGGTAAACAACCTTTGTTAAAACTTGATATTAAATTTGAGTTGCCTATGTATAATGGTGAAGTGAATGCAAAGAATCTTGAAAATTGGGTTCGTCTATTGGAGGTCTATTGCAAAATTCAAAACCTTCAAGATGATGATACAAAGATTCAGCTAGCTTCCTTGAGACTGGAGGGTGCAACACTAGTATGATGGGAAGCCAAGACACAAGATGAGATTAAAAACACATGGTAAGATATCACTCTCTTGGTCTAATTTCATTGCTGCAATTAAAAGACAATTTTAACATCTAGCATGCATGCAAAAATCCATCATGAATTGGCAGAACTTCGGACAACTTAAAGGTCAAAGTGTACAATATTACATCCAAGAATTTAGAAAAATAGCTCTTATGTTAGGTATTGATTTGCATTCACAAGACACATTGTTGAAGTATATAGAGGGTTTACATATCTAACTAAGGCATATTATCCTTATGTTAAATCCCACTAGTCTAGATGAGGTTTGTGTGCAAGCCATTCACCTTGAGGCAAGAGGGGAAAATGTTCTAGAAGAGGGTAAAAATAATCCATTTAAGGGTGGAGAGAAGGAAAATGTTTCAAAGGAAAGGGAAATAAAAATTCATTTGTTAAAAAGGAAGGAGATAAAATGACATGCAAACATTGTTCCAAATAGGGTCACAATGAAGACCACTGTTGGAAGCTTCATCCAGAGATGGGGCCCAAGAAATTCAACAATAAGGGAAAACAAAAAACCACTACAACCACTCAACAGGATTTGGGATCTAACTTGGGTGATGAGACTAAAATTATAGACATGGGTATGAAAGGAAAAGAATCCATTGCTAGCACTAGTTCATCAAATTGTCACACTAGTACTCCAAATGAAGAAACAATGATTGAACTATTTCATGTGAGGGTTATTTCAAAACATACAAAAATTGACACAATATTTGATAATGGATCTCAAGCCAATTTGATATCTGAAGAATTAGTCAAGAAACTTAATCTTGAAACCATTCCTCATCAAAAACCATATCCATTGGGTTGGATATGTAAGAACGCAAATTTGCAGGTTACAAGAAAGTGTATCCTTCGGTTTGCAATCACAGGAAACTTCAATGACGAAGTTGAATTAGATGTTGTACAACTTGATATTTCAGGAATTGTTTTGGGTAGTCCTTACCTCTATGATAGAAAATTCATCTTCTATCACCGTGAAAACAAGTACCACTTGTTCAAAAATGGTGTGGAGTATATTGTGAGAGCTCATTACAAGAAACTAAATATTCAATAGTTAATGCAGGGAAAATGAAAAGACTAGTGAATTCAAGCAAGAATTTTGTGCTTCTTATGATTAAACCAAAGAATGATGTTGATTATGAAGCATTTCAAGGTTGTGATCCAAAGTTGAAATCTGAATTGATTGAAGTGGTTAATCAAAATAATGAGACGTTTCAGGAGCCAAAGGGGTTACCTCCCAAGAGGGGAATGCAGCATGAAATATAGTTGCAGCAAGATTGTCCTCTTCCTAACATTGGCATGTATAGGATGTCGATGATGGAGAGTGTTGAAATGAAAAAGCAAATTCAAGAGTTGATGGACAAACGGATCATCCGACCAGGTACTTCGCCATGCAGGTCACCTATTGTGGTGGTGCCAAAAAAGGATGGAACATGGCGCATGTGCATTGAACAAGATTACGGTAAAGAACCATTATATGCTTCCTAGAATAGATTATTTACTTAATCAATTGAAAGATGAAAATTATTTTACTAAGTTGGACTTAAGGAGTGGCTACCATCAAATTAGAATTGTTGAAGGTGACATTTGGAAGAAAACATTCAAAACAAAGCAAGGTTTGTTTGAATGGCTTGTTATGCCTTTTGGTTTATGTAATGCTCTTGCTACCTTCATGCATGTGATGAATGATGTTTTAAGGCCATTTCTTGATGAGTTTTTCATCATCTACTTATATGATATCTTAATTTTCATTAAATCACTTGATGAACATGTCATGCATGTAAGAAAAGTACTTGATTTCTTAAGGAAAGAACAATTGTTTTTGAAGATGTCAAAATGTGAGTTTTATAAAACTTCTTTGGTGTAATTGGGGCATATTGTTGGAGGAGGCGAGTTGAGGATATACCCCTATAAGGTTGAATTCATTGTGAATTTTCCAACACTCAAGAAATTCACTGAAGTAAGAAGTTTTTTGGGAGCAACCCAATATTGGAGGAAGTTTATTGCTAACTTCTCTTCTATCACAACTCCTTTGCATGCATTGACTAGTGTGAAAAAGATATTCTAATGGGGAGGCAAGCAACAAAAATCATTTGATGTTTTGAAAGAGAAGATCAATTCAACCTCAGTACTTGCATTACTGGACTTGAGATAGCCCTTTGAGATTCAAACTGATGCAAGCGATTATGCCATGGCCGCAATCCTTATGCAACATGGTAAGCCCATTTCATTTCATTTAGAAACTTTCAATGGTGCAATGCTTAACTATCCTACTTATGACAAGAAGCTTTATGCATTAGCTCAGAGTGTGAAAAAGTGGAAACACTACTTGATAGGAAAATAAACCATCATACACATCGACCACCAACCATTGCAATACTTGCAATCGCAAAATAAGTTGTATTCAAGGCACTTTCAATGGATGGGTTTCTTACAAAAACTCCACTTGGTCATTAGGTATAAAATAGATATTTACAACAAGGTTCTTCATATGCTTTCTAGGCCTATTATTAGTGCAACTACTTTACTCAAGCATAATTCTTTTTTGCATGAAAGTTATATTGAGCAATATGCATGTGATAATGACTTTCACGATGTTTATGAAAGCTTGAGTCAAGGCAACCAAGTGGAGGAATTGGATTATCATGTACATAGTAAATTGTTGTATCATTTGGGCAAACTTTGTCATCTTCAAGGAAGCCAATTGAATATTTATGTCATCTTATTGAAAGTTATGAATTCTACAATAAACCTCCAATTGACGAATCCAATTGTCCAATTTCTATGCATTTACCTCACCATTATGCAGTGAAAGCTCAAATTTGACATCATGCTTGAGTAAGGGAGCTTTTCCTTTTGTGGTTTTTGAGTGCATATGGGTGGTTTTGGTTGTGGAAGTGGAAGGCAATGTTGATATTGATGATGAGGATGGTGGAGATGGAGGAGGATTTCCTCCATTTCCCTTTGAATCCTCCTCTTCATCCTTTTTTTATTTTATGGTCCCCTCCCCATGTGGAGACTTGGAATTCCCTTCAACCATCCTGGTGCTCCTCTCTTCAAAGAAGATCCTAACCCTTTCAGTTAGGTGATATAAAGCCTTCTTGTATGCTTCCTCTTTTGAAAGACCTTTAGTCTCTCCAAAACCTAACATGATGGCTATGGACTCAAGCTCACCTTCTGGTGAAACTCATACCTCTTCAATATCAGCTAGAGATAAAAATTGAGGTGCTTCAAGTGCAACTGTGAGTGAAAATTTGGGTGGATATGGTGGCCTTGTGGCCCTCCCTCTTCTGGTCCTAACCTCAGGACTAGCAACCAATAGTTTCCCATCTCCTCTCTGCAACTTCAACCTTATAAGCATCACGCATTTGCAACCATTAAAACCCTACTTGCACAAAACTAAAGCAAATCAAGAAAATAACCTTTCAACCTTTGTTATGATGCCACCTTGATCTGAATCTAAATGTGAGTTTTGTTGTGCTAATTTCATATTCAGAATTATAAACATTTTTTTGATCATTTGCTTCATGTGCATAGGTTTCTTGAGGTATTTGTGGGTGTTAAATAGGTAAATCTATTGAGTTTTATGTTAAATTCACGAGCATATTAACATTAAAACATAACGTTGAACAACAACAATAAAATGTACATCAAACCATCAAAATGATCCATTAACACAGTTTTTTGATGAAGGAATTCACCCCTCTTGGGCTACATCTCCTTGGTCCAGCTTCCATGGCTTGGGCCTCTATATTAGCTCAAAATGGAAAAAAAGTGTTGTTTACAATCCTCTACTGCTCTTGGAACCTGCTCCAACATGCTGAGAATGTACAAATCATATATGGTAGACTCTTCTTGTGCCAAAAATGGTCGAAATTTGCTCTAGTTATGCTTCATTCAAATTTTCCCTAGGAATCTCCTCCAAAACTGGAGAGAACTCTAGTTAGCGCTGCTAATTTTTGAGTCCTGCTACAAATGGTGGAGTCCGCCAACTCCGTTGCCGAATTAAACTAGATTAATTAACTGTTAAGCATGGTTTAGCTTTGTGATAAGCGTGGTTTAATGCGCTAAGCGCGTCTTGTTGAGTGCTTCGTCATAGGTCATAGCGATAAGGTCATATGAACGAGGGGGTTGGGCCCCTTCCTCCGGCCAACGGTCAACTGTATTAACATAAGTAAAAGCCGTGCACATAGACTGTAAGTCATATGTTGCGGGCTACTAGTAAGTGGGTGCACTCGCTTGGGGGAGGTCGTGGGGTAAAGCCTCGACCTCCACCCTTCCTCATGTATAAATTTTGCCACACCCTTATCATATGGTTTAAACCTTACGAAAATATTTTCGCCATAAAAATATTTCGACCATGACATATAGTCCTCAGACCATATAATAAAAAAAATGCACCTCTATAAAAAAGATTTCGAAGTTTGTGTGTGTGTGTGTGTGTGTGTGTGTGTGTGTGTATATATATATATATATAATTCACCTTCCCAACCTTCCAGTGAATCCTGAAGTGACACTTGTCACAGTGTGATTAGGAAAATTGAAGAAATATTCCTAGAAATTTTTCTTTTTGCTGACTAGACTGCCATGTCACCATTTAGTCCTTATCTAAAAAAATTTAACTGTTTTGGAAAACAAACAATAGACCTTATCTTCCTCATCCAGAGTCGGTTTTCGATGAAACGAATTATGTCGGATTCCTGGCGACAAGCTCTTCGTTGTCGTTCAGGTTCCGATACATTCTGAGCACTTCCATTTTTGAGCTTAACACTCAACATTTGATAAAAATTTGGCATAAAATTTATTATTATAAGAACATTCAACTACACTTGGAGGGAACTCTCCCAATTCTCCCAACAAAATGACAATTCAATCAACATGGTAATTTTAATTTCCTAATAATTTGATCTTTGCCTTTGTTGTTGAAAAAGCATAACATAAGTGTGCATGGAATGAAGAGGCCATATCTATTTAAGGAGAGTCCACATACCTCCTTCATGCAATTAGTACAAGGTTTAAAATAAAATGGAACATGGATTAAAGAGTAATAATTAAACAATATTAATGAGTTGTGATTAAATTAAAATAATATTATCTTCATTTATTCCCATACCCAAGCCTTTCTTGTCTTTCCCCTCGCATGAAGTCATACACCCCATTCTTTGTCCTTGTTTTGCAATTTGTGATATGTTTATACTTACATTCAATTTTTTGTTACAATTTAGGTTTATTCAACATATATCCATTCACACATCTAAATTAATGGTTTAGGGACCAAAACTACCGATAACTTGTTTGTATTTTATGCCTTTTGAGTTTTCTTCTTCTTTAATATAAGATAAATTTCTTGCTTAGAAGTTGAAGGTTGAAATGCAATTGCAGTAAGTGGAATTAGAATTATTCTATGGAGTCGAAAGTAAATTGTGATGATTATAAAGAAAAATAGTTGATGTTGATTACATTTATTGTTTATTAATTCAATTTTCTTTCTTTTTATGATATGGATTTGCATTTTCATTAGTTCTTGTGAATAAAGAATCCATATTTCTATTTTGTGTGTAGTATGATGTTATATCGAACACAATAGCCCTCCTCTCTTTGTCCAATACCATATCTTTGATATTTCTAGAAATTGTTGAATTTTACCACATTTTAGGTGGCCATCAATGGCAATGATGCTTCTTCCACCCACCACATGTTTGTCATAGATATAAATATAATGACCACCATGTGAACTTGCAATACCTTATGATATAGTTTCTCAAACTAGCTTGATGTATGCTCTTAATTCATGCCCCAAAAAAATTGGCACCCATGTCACATTATGCCATTGATCATGTTGATCCAACACCATCTAAAGGCATACAATAACATATTGGCATTCTCTAGATTTATCATTGCATCCTTCCACTGCATTGTACACAACTTTTAATTCAATTATTATTTTTATAAGCATAGCAAATGCCTCACACTTAGATAAGCCATATTCAGGTTCATTAGTCGAATAACTTCAATTTCATCATGATGCTTCTCATATTGGGGATGGATGCTCTAACGAATGTTTACTGTCCTCAAACTTATAGCAAAAAAATTGTCCAAATAAGGAAAAATTGTATAATTTGAGTGGGCCTAATCTTTAAGAACATGTGGTTCCTCCTCATAGGCCAGGGGTTCAAAACTGACAGGGGATAGAGTCTATATTTTCCCTATTGTGATGAGGGTTAAGGGGTAGGCATCCCCTTCAGCAAGGACCCCAAATGATTAATTATGGAATGTGTTTGCAAGATTTATTGGCCCTTGCTAAGTCAAAAGTTCTTGCTAATATTGATTTGTGATTTCATTTAATCTCACTTGTTTTCCTTTTTGGTTGGCAATTCAAGTGACGCTTAAATATTGAAATGCTAAGAATTCAAGGATAAATTAACAGTGCCTTTAGATAGGATTTGGTCTCGATCAACATTTTGTTGGGTGCTTATACTTCTCCTATTTCCCTTACTACATTTCCTATATCATTGATCATGCTTAATTTTGATGAATACTCATAACATTGATATGTTACGCTCTAAAAGTGTCCACACTGGAGGATGTAATTGAAGCCACCTTTTTCTTTATGCCAAGAAAAGCTTAAGTCTTTTCTCAGTGATAATTCTACTTCCTTTGGATTCTATTATTAAAAATTCAACTTCAAATATAAATAACTTAATTTATTTTACTTTGTTAAAACTACATTCAATTTTTTATAACACTGCGCTTTAAAAAAAATAATTACTAGACTAGTTGTCCAATTCTTTGGGAATCCTTGCTGAATGACGTTGTTGAATATTTCTACTTAAACCTAATATATAAAATTTAAATAACTAATAGATATACTGAACATTTAGGTGACATGTTTTTGAGATGAATACTATGGTTAATGGGTTATGAAATTACTCTAATTCCCATTCCATTTGATTAAACCATATAAACTATTTTGAGATTTTTAAATATTATATTTAATCAAATTCAATTTTATTAAAAAATTTAAATCCGATAAGGAATTTGTTTTATGCACATTCTTCATATATTTAAAAATGAAAATGATTGAATCTATTACTTTCATCTTGCAATGAAAAAGAAACCCATAAAATCTCAACATAAAATGGGTTAAACTTTTGAGACTTAACTAGTCAAATGAACTTTGGGTTGTACCTCTATCTACGATCACACCTGCAAGATATATACGATCAAACATGTGCACATGAAAATAGGGTCAGGGGAAGTTTCAAAGCCGTTGGACTCTTGGAATTGTTATATGCAAAACTAACATGGTGCTTTAATGTGGAAAATTATCAAATTGTTGACATTTGTCAAGTCTGACATGGTGCACATGGTGAAATTGTAACACAGTTCTTAAAAAAGTGGCAAAAAGCTATATCAACTTTGGTGTTGGTCGATATGATTAATAATATTCACATAACCAGTCTTTCCTCCCCTTCATTCAATGTATTTAGTTGTACATCAAAATCATAAAAGGCTTTATCATTGACACTCTTCCCTCCATTGAAAATAGGTGTACGAACAGTGTTTTCTGTACCTACTACCCAGTGTTATATTTTTTTTTATAGATAGTTGCAGTTTAAAATGATTTTAAGATTATAATGGTAAAATTTTTATATAAATATAAGTATAAAATTTAACGAAAAGTTAATATTTCAATTTAGAATTATAATGGCAGAATGTTTACGGTAATTTATCATTTAAGTGTAAAATTTAAGGAAATATTTATATTTCAAAGAATTTGTTTTTTCTTGATACTTGATATATTTAGAGTAAAAATATATTTAGATTGGTTCTATACAAGGTAGTCACATAAAATGATAGAAAATCACATATTTACACACACTTGAGATGAATAAGATCATTTGAAATTTACTAAATATCATTTAAAATATAGATAATATTATTGAGAAGACAACTTCTAAATTATTTGTGTCAAAACTTTAAATCTTGTCTTTTCTTTCATACAATGATATTTTTTCTCATTTACCAACACTTGCTAGCTTTTCAATATATTCACATGAATCAAATGAGAAATAAAGTTGATTTTGAAAACCATTCAAATATTAAATCTTGATACATTTTTTCCAAAGAAAAAGACACCTATAATTTTATTCATCTAAAAGAAAGATAAAATTACATTTTGTATATAATGGATGCATTAGGAAAATATGCCACACAACGAGAGAATATTTGAGCACAAGGCTCAAAAACCAGTTCCCCAGCAGACGAACAAAACAACTCTACATCAATAACCCAAGGAGTCCTCAAAAAATAAACTTGCATTACAAAGACTCTAGAGTCCAAACCAACTATGACCAGGTAGAATAACATGTTGAAAACCCCTAGAGAACATGACAGACAAAGGAGTCATCCAGATAAATACATAACAAGGCCCATATAGCCCACAAAACAAGACCAAAGATTACAAAAATAAATTGGTTCGAAACCCTTGTCAGTCAACAAACAACCATATATTCAACCCATACCAAGGGCCCAAATGACATAAAGAAAATATAGTGGCGGTAGAAAAGACCACCACAAAAACCAGTAGAAACACCATGGTGCACCAACAACAAACCCCGACCCAGCAGACGATGACGATGACAGATGAAGGTGGTTCAAGGAGATAACCAAGGCAACAATGCATGGAAACTACAATGAACCTAATAGTCGAAACTGCGACAATGATCGCCAAGAGCGCCAATAGGGAACTCAATGATAATAATAGAGAAACCCATAACCAACAACTGAACTCGCGAGGACGAGCCACACACTCTCACCAATGTGAACCACACCAATGAACAAAGAAAGAAGGGTTATGGCAATGCCCCCCAAAAGGTTGTCATTTAAATTTTGATATATGTCTTTCTTGCTTTGCAATTTTAATACTTTTTTTCTCGATCCTCTTATGTTCCTCGTAATTTTGTTTCATTCTTTTGCCTGTTTTTTTATTTTATGCATTCAATATAACTTTCACATTCTATATGTTTTAATATTATAATAATTTTCATCCGTAAATACTAAGATAAAAATCAAAACTAATCCAACAAAATGATGAATTTTAACTTATTGTTAATAATCTATTTCATAACATCATAATATATAATTTCAAAATGACTTCTTTTTTTCTTTTCTTTTTTAAATCATTTTTGACATTAATATTATCATTAAAATCAATTAATTTTTTATTTTGGATTAGTAAAATTAATACACTTATTAAACTGCTCTAAAGTTTAAATTATATTTTATTTTAGTAATACAATTATTAAACTGCTCTAAAGGTTAAAATCAATACAACTTGTTTTTTCCATTTTTTTGAGATGAAATTGTGCAATTATTTGGTCACTCTAAATATTGCATTTTATTAATACAATTATTAAACTGCTTTAAAGTTCAAATTATATTTTATTTTATTAATACCATATTAAACTGCTCTAAAGTTTAAAATCAATACAACTTGTTTTTTCCATTTTTTTGAGATGAAATTATGCAATTATTTGGTCACTCTAAATATTGCATTTTATTAATACAATTATTAAACTGCTTTAAAGTTCAAATTATATTTTATTTTATTAATACCATATTAAACTGCTCTAAAGTTTAAAATCAATACAACTTGTTTTTTCCATTTTTTTGAGATGAAATTGATGCAATTTTTTGGTTACTCTAAATCATTTTCATTATATCACCATTTATGCCAGGGATGAAATCAATACGCAAGACACCGAAACGACTTTGAAATAAATTTATTTCATTGCACATGATCCATTCCCTCATTACCCATAGATGAATTAAACCTTGAATATTTTTTTAGTTTATCAATTCTTATTTATCTATTATGATTTCATTAAATATCTTTTTATGGTTTTCTTAACGCAAATACGTACATAATTCTTTCTAATTTCGTAGAATACAATTACATAATTAATGCTATAAAATATTATGTTTATTTAGGTGACAATAGGAAATGGTGGTTATTATCACATCTTTACAATTTTTTATTTTTTTGGTTAAGCACATTAAATAATGTAATATAGTTCTTATGTAATGTTGGTGAATTATATTGACTAAATTCAATTTTAAATTATCAAAATATTATATAAATCTTAAATTATCAAAATGTTATAGAATATAATTAATAGATAAATTATTTTAATAATATATTTTTTCAATTTTTTCGAAAAAACAAATAAAATCTTAATTATAATTTTAAATGCAATTTTACATTTTTTCTCAACAAAATTGTAATTCAAATAATACGGTAACTTGAATTGCTTGAAAATTAGATTTTTTTTTACATGGTTAAAAGATCATAACATAAGTTTGCATGGTATGAAGGGACTATATATTTTTGTGGAGATCCCAAATATATTTTTTAAACCATGGTGAATTGGTACCTTGTTGGAGTAATCTGGGTGAGGCCTAGGATCAAACCTTCTGTTGGGCCAGAATTGTAATCTACGGATAAACTATGCTTCCCTAGACCGGTGTCTAGTCTAGAATAACAGGTGAAAGACTGCACTACCCTTTTTCCTAACTCAGAACAGATACACAGAGAGGATTGGATGCTTACTTGTTTCAGTCGCTTCCAAATGGCTCCTTTCTGTCGCTTCCACTATAACTTCAAATTCAAGCAGTTTCAAATAGCTGAATGCTTCATGTAAGAAAGAACACTGAAACAGCAGAAGATGAAATAATATAGATATCTATTCAAGTTAATTAGCCAAACCAGTTAAGCATAAACTACATTCATCAACCAAGATTTTGCAATATGGAAAATCAAAGTAAACATGGATGCATGTAGGGAAAAACAAGAGGTACTCTTTATTGATGATAGAAGGAGAGTTTACAACCTAGTGACTAATTCATTGTGACCTTCCAACAAAGTTCCCAAGTCTCATCACAGCGTAAGTCTCTCCAACAACAGCTCCACAAATCAAACTCTCTATTGAAAATTCTCCAGCATTTCCCTACTCAAAGTCTTCCTCCTAAACACAATGACCTGTGTTCAATTTATAGATGAACTGTAGGTAGTTTTGTAATCAATAACATTCCAAAAATAGGCAAGACATGTTTCCATTCATGTAGATGTCAAATGGACACTTGGATCCAAAGCTTGAAAAATGTGAACCCTTCTAGAAGACACTGGCCAAGTGGAGATTCCGGAACAATGAAAATTTCGCTCCCAATCTGACCAACGCACCTTTGAATGTCGGGAAGTGCTTTGCAAAGCAGCCTTGAATGGGGCTACCTGCATATGCAACACACTTAGGCCCTTTAGAGCTTGCGTTGGTGAGCTCCCACATGTTTAATAATAAGCTTCAAACCATGGAAAAGCCTTGCTTTGATGAAAATATTTTGTTTGATTCATGTTGTTTCCTGTCTTAGGGCATATAGCAACTGAGATGATAGGGAATGATAGACCCTTGATCATCAGTCCTGGAGATGATGCCCAGTTAACCAGGTCATTGGGAATGGTGCCCAAATTGACCTATGACAATTACCCCCTAAAGCATGAGATCCAAATAATAAGAACATTTGATTGAGATGCTTTACACTGTGATGAGCCTAGAAACAAAGTGGAATGGTCACCTACATCAATCTTACAATACATTACATCATGATATATCCTCTATTGATCATAATTTTCGAGGGTAGGCATTCCCATAGTTAGCACATAAAACAATCTAATAACATGTACATAATTCAGAAAGTCGTCTACATTGGAATGTTGCCCAGATGCAGACACGCATAAAAATATAGGCCCATGTTTGGATGACAATCTGTATGTAAGGTCACCATACAGATAATGTGTACAACAATCCTGAAATCGCAGCCCGGATGGTTGAAACTAGATCCGGGGTCTTCTTATCTCATTTACTTGATCATTCGAGTACAAGTCTAGCCATGCGAATATATGATTTGTCGTCGAACATGGAAAGACATCGTTTGATTACCAACCAATAATGAAAGTTTTTAACAAACGTGAGAGAACCACCATTAGTGTCAATGGCCCTCAAGGTACTGCAGTACATTTCATAAGGCGTAAATAGATGATTTGATGTCGAATGCCAAAAAAAATATTTCGGTCAATGGTCTGGAAGCGAGGATCTTGTCAATGCTATAATAAGCCTCATGGTACTGGAATCTAATGTTTCTAAGTGAACTTCCTGGATATTGATTTGTAGTCGACAGGAAGTCGCCTTATTGCAAAACTGGAGTTACTAATTTCGGAGACAAGGGTATGACTTGATATAGCAATTTTCAGGGATGATGGTCATGAAAATGAAGGTTTATGAGTATTGCAGATGGATGAGTTATTAATCACTGGATGACTTCTCTTGAACATATCAACAACACTGTAAATGAGTTGGCAGTATTGACCCAAAACCGAAGTGAAGGCATTATGAACCATAGGTGTGAATGAACCGTCAAGATGATTACCCAACCCAAACAGTCACAGACATGGAGTGAAAGAAGTGTCATGTTCAAGAGCGACTAGCTACCAAAAAGAAACTTTACTTGCTTTTCCCAATTTTTCCCCGGTCATTTGTTGATCAGTACCTCTTTATTTTTTAACAATCTTGAGGAGGATAACATTTTCTTGATCTATAATTCAACCCTTCGGGTGAACAAAGAATAAAGTATCGCTATTTAATAATTTAATGAGTCTAGTGATGAATGAAACTCGATTTTTGCCATGATCGACAAGCCCGTCGCTATTTTATGTTTTAACGAGCTTAACGACAGTGATAGCCCGATCCTTTTTCATGTTTAGAGATTCTGAAAAAGAGGACGAAAGAGAACTCCAAAAAGTACTTTTTCGTAAGTTTGTCTCTTAGATCCGAAAAAGTGTAAAATGATATCTGAAAGAACCTCTTTGGTCATGTTCAACCAAGGTATTCCTTTTTCATAAATAATCCATCTCAGCCCAGAAAAGGGTTAAACTTATACTGAGTAGATATCAATTCATTTACTTTAACGAGCTCGAAATGAAAAGTGCTCGGCAATCTTTTCACATTATCAAAGTCTGAAAAGAGCTAAAAGAAGATTCCAAGGGTTCCTTTTTCATTGTTATTGAAGCTCGAAAAAGAGATAAAAGTGCGCTTCAAATCCTTTTTCGTTTTTATCAAAGCTCGAAAAATAAGGAGAAAAAGCATGCTTTGTGGTCAAGTCTTTCTTGAAATAAATCTGCACGACTAACTTGTTCGTCAGTTGTATTTCCTGTTTAGAGCAACATCAAATGGATTAAAAATACCTGTTTAATGATAAAAAAACATAATAAAACTATAGTCATAGCAATAAATTTAACTTGCAAGTAATTAAATGACTATATAAAGAAGTTTCACTATTCATTTTTACCATTCCATAGTTACCATTTGCATTTTGGAGCTCTGAACCTGATTTTGCCTCCGAACTTCAGTCATTGATTGCGGTCATTTCAGTGGACGGATTTCATCGCCGTTTGATCCAGGTCAGTAGAAAAAACCTCCTCTTTCTTTCAATATTCATTTCATTACCTTTCTTTGCAATTTTTTAGGGTTTTGAGGCCCCTAGGGTAAATTATGCCAAAATTAAGGGCAACGCACCCCTGAATGTCGAAACCTGCGTTGCATAATAGGTACAATGAAGTGTACCTGCATGTGAAATGCACTGTCTCAACTTAGAGGGTGCGTTGGGCGCAGTTAAAGTTTTATGTTTTCATGCTGTGTCCAAAATTAGCCTAGTTTTTTGTAATGAATTGTATCTAATGGATCTTATGGTTGATTTTCAGGTTTCCATCGGATTATAATGACGATTACATGGAGATAAAGAGAACATGAAGAACAAGATATAATTGCCTTGAATGATCCGGGTATTATAAGAGCCTTAAGAGATTGTGGGCTACTTAATTACTTTAAACTGTCGGGAATGAGGCAACAGATAGAACTCTTGGAGTTCCTTGTTCGAGCATGGGATCCAGCGATAGATACATTTCACATAAAAAATCAAGTGTTGTCCATAACAATTGAGGATGTGTATTTTCTCACAGGTTTTTCGAGGAGAGGTTTTCCCATTTCACTCACAGGATCTACCGTTGGAGGGGAGACAGTGAGGGATTATGTTATGCAGTATTGCTATCCAGGGTTAGAACCTAGAAAAGATGGAAAAATAAACATCCGTGATGTCAAGGATTTTCCTTTGAGAACCATCCTATTCACGATCGCTAAACTATCTGGCACCGTTACACTCCATGTGGCAAACAGATCATATATGCAGTATGCGCTGGAATGTTTAGAGCCAACATTTTTCAACTGGTCTGAAGCTGTTCTATCTCATAGAAAGGAACAACTGAATAAAGAAAAGGGAGGAAGGAAGAAAAAAATTATTTATGGTTCCATTTTCATTTCCTTTGCTTTGGAACAGGTTCCACTGATGCAACCACAACATGTAACATTGGATATGTCTAGTCCTAGAGATCCTCTAATGCAGAGATGGGTAGAACTCATGGGTCGGCATGCAAGCCAATCGACCGTTGTGTTCTCGACTGCATTCTTTTCCTGGTTCAGGCAACAGATTATCGCCATCGATGAGTATGCATATGCGGGCGTCGACTTCCGAGGAGATCTAGATCTAGTTTTACTAGAAGGCACTCAGTGGGGTGCAATAGGTAAGATTGATTTGACCATGTTTTTTTTATTTTTATAAGGTTTATACAAGTGTTTTTGTGTTTCTAATTCTTTCCAAGACTAAACTAAATGCTTTAATGTGATGCAGATATTGGTCGCGTTCAACCAGTAGAGGAACCAGAGCGTGAGGTGGATGCGCCAGTAGAGAGGGCTGTCGGGAGAGCAGTCCTTTAGGACCTTGATATGGCTAAGACTCTTGTTGAGCTTCAGCAACACATAGAGGGGTTGACCTTCGGGATTCCGGAATTCTGGATCGAAGAGCTTCCCATGTGGCTGTAAAGACCTACTATTGGGGTTCCTAACTGTTGGATGCAGTTGCTTCGTAGGATTGCTAGATCTATAGCGTGCTATCATGAGCACCACTAGTTTACTTATGACTTTTTGCATACATTTTGAGTTCAGATGACCAACGTGTCTTGGGCACAAATTTTGTAAAAAACCTATAACTATCTATCTATATGTTTTCAGAGTTTTTCCTATGTTTAATGCGCAATCATATTCAATGATGTGAATGTTTTATTTACCTATGTCGCAAATTTCTATCTAAAACTTGATTAGCTAATGAATCAGTTAAAGTGTTTAGATTTCTAGAAATGTGTTGATATTGAATGGAATCAAAGTGTCTCTCCAAAAGTCGAACTCTTAGGAACAATCTAAGAAGTGTTGGATTTCTAACAGAATAAATACTAGTAAGTTGTAGTACCACAAGTTGTGAGTCTAACCTGATGATTATGCGGTTAATACCAAATGAAACGGCATCAGAGAGAAGTTTGATCAACGCGCTATACTCAGCAATATTATTCGTCGATCTACCGATACAAATCCCTTGAAGACTCACAATCTTGTCGTTCGGAGAAAAAATGGCCCAAGCTGCAGAGGATAGATTCTGCGTACTACGACTAGCACCGTCAGCATATCCAACAAATGGTTCTGAAGATTCAGACATCTGCCATAAAATGTAAAGCGGATTACTAACGTCAAGAAAACTATAAAAGACAAATTAAGATAGTGAATGCAAATCAACAGCATATAAACAATATAATACAAAAAATTGCTACGCTCATGATTAAGCATAGTAATGTTTCAAATACAACCCATTTCTAGGCTGTGCTAATGGAATCCCATCGTAATCAACTAACTCGTAGGCACCTTTAGCAAGAACTCTTTTGACAATGTAGGGGCCATGCCATAATGGCTTGAATTTCGCTGTACCTATTTTATCAGCTTCTTGATCATAAAGAAGGACCAAGTTTCCCTCTGAGTAGATGCGAGGTTGGACATTTTTGTCGTATTACGCCTTTATACATCTCTTATGTGCTTCGTTGGCCAATTGGGCTTCACGACGCATTTCATCTAGATGGATGAGGTTAAGGAGACACACTTCTTCTTCTGAGGTGTCAGGTAACAAGTCTATCGCGAGTTTTAACGATGATATTTCGCATTGGATTGGCAAGATAGCCTCCAGACCATACACCAATTGAAAAGGAGTAAATTCGGTCGCATTTCTCACTGAGGTTCGATACGCCCACAAGGCGGAGTACATGATCAAGTGCCAATTCCTTTTACGGACTCTTATCATTCGTTGAAGCATTTGTTTAAGAATTTTGTTAATAGCCTCAACTTGTCCATTTGATTTTGGATAATAAGGAGTAGAATTATCATGCAACAATCCTAAATTGGCTGTCAATTCAGACATCATATGGTTGCGAAAATGCTTCCCATGATCCGTAACTATAGTCTGTGGGACCCCAAACCGTGCAATAACATGATTGAAGAAAAACAATGCAGTTGTCTGTCCTGTGTTGTTGAATGTAGGTATCGCTTCGGCCCATTTGGTAAAATAGTCGACTGCGACAATAATATAACCATTCCCCCCAGACGAAAGAGGGTTACAGGTCATGAAATCGATACCCCATTTCGTAAATGGTCCAACAGAGACAACAAGATGCATTGGCGTTGGCGGTTTGCGGATTTTACAGTCATAAATCTGGCATGCATGACAACTTCTGATTGCGAGGATACAATCTAGAAAAAGAGTAGGCCAAAAGTAACCAGCGCGGAGTATCTTCTGCGCGGTAGCATAACCAGATAAATGTCCACCACAAGCCCCAACATGGTAATCATTTAATACTTTTTCAGCCTCCTCATGAGTGAGGCACCTCCTTAAAATGGTATCGACACCACGAAGATAAAGTGTATCTCCGATGATCAGATAATCTTTGGCTTGGTATCGAATACGTCACTGATCAGAGCGAGAGGTATTAGGTTGAAAAGTTTGGGTTTGGAGATAAATGATGAAATATCCATACCATGGATCAGATGATCTGATCAGAAATGGAGACTCGTCTGGAATAGATGGTTCCGACGTAGTTGCAGTACTATCACAGGGAAGGTCACAGAGAAGCTCAACCAAAACTAAAGACTTCTTTGATTTGGATTTGACAAATTCCAAATCAAATTCCTGCAAAATGATGATCCATTTTGAGTATTTCCCCCCCAGCAATTGACGTGATAAGATGTAAGTCATGGGGTTGCAATCCGAAACTATTGTTGTTTTTCAGAGCAAGATATAATGGTGAAATCTTTGGATAGCTTGAACGGCTGCCAAGGCAAGCTTTTCCACGTACGAGTACTTAACTTCCGTATCATTGAGATAATGACTCAAATAATAGATCGGATATTCAATTCCATCTTCTACTTAGACCAAAACCATAGCGATGGTTGTTTTAGCCGCGAAGATATATAGGAAATAATCATTTTGATAATTTGGAAGATACATTAATGACGCTTGGACAAGATGGTCCTTGACAGCATCAAAATAAGCTTGTGCAACTTGGTCCCAATGGAAGGGAACCCCATTTTTCAATAATCGAGTAAATCCTTTAGCAATTTCGGCGTAGTTTGGGATGAACCTTCTCAGGAAGTTAGCGTTTACTTGAAGTTTCTGTATCTGAAGTAAGTTTGATGGTGCAGGCAAATCAAGAATGGCCTGAACCTTTAGTGGGTTTGTTCGAATTCCTTCTTTTGAGACTACAAATCCGAACAATCGACCGGAACAAACACAAAACACACATTTGTGCGGATTGAGGCGTATCTTGTAGTGTCGGCAGCATAAGAAAATGGCTCTCAAATGCATCGGGTGATCAGTCTGTTTTCTTGAATGTGCTGGTAAATCATCTAGATATGGTTGAACAATGTGCTTGATGTCATTGAAAGCATAATCCATTGCTCTCTGAAAAGTTTCCCCAGCGTTATTTAAACCAAACGGGAGTTTCTGATATGCGAATGTGCCCCAGGGATAGATGAACGCTGTCTTATGTTGGTCATCTGGGCAGATATTGATTTGATTGTAGCTGGAAAATCCATCCATGAAAGAAAATATTTCACATCCAACACAATCGTCAATAATCTGGTCGATAACGTCCTGATAATCGACGCACACTCTAATGGTTCCTTGTTTTTTCATAACATGAACGATATTGGAAACCCACTCAGTAAGTGGAACAGGGTAAATGAAACCAGCACGCAAAATTTTTTCAACTTCTGCTTTGATGGCAGTGGTTTTCTTCTGATGAACAGGACGAAGCCGTTGACGCACCGGTTTGACATCAGGATACATATTAATAGTGTGTTCAACTATACTAGTATCTATGCCTGGAATTTCCTTGTAAGACCAAGCGAATACATCACGAAATTCACGAAAAAGAGAGCGATATGAATCAAGTTCTGATGGAGAACAAGATACACTGTCATGAATATTTTCTACAACGCCAGGTTTAGTCAAAATATCGATAGAAATCGTTTCTTCAATATTTGATAAATTTCGCTAAGATTCAATTGCATTAATCGGAAAAGAATTCGAAAAGAATTTTTGAATGGATGGGTGATATAGTTCACTGAGATTATTTTCTTCATAATATGGAAGATGGGAACGATGATGATAATCTTCCCATGGTTCTCCTTCTGCCATCATTGCTTCCAAAATATTTTCATCTGTCAAAAATTTTGAGGAAAATGGATCAGATGGAGTACCAAAATCTAATGAATGATCAACCCAAACACTTAGCGACACTGATTTCGGATTTTCCGCCCAAGCTGAATAGATTGATTGCTATTGTAGCTCAATAGGGCTGAGCGGTAAAACATCATCCAATGTAGAAATATCAGAATCAACCGTACTCTTCCTTAAGCTAGATGGAATGGAAGAGATCATGTAGTAGGTCTCTATGCTTGCAATTTCTGCCGACGTCGCTGGCGGCGATAATGCAAAGGTTCCCATAAGAGTGGAATCATTTAAAAGTCCTACACCAATGTTTTGGATTTCTAGTTGGGGTAAGTGAACATACGGAATGCTTCCAGTTACTTGCGAAGTAGAGTCAAAAAAGGATAACTGATTAATGACTGTAATAGTACCTTTATAAGGAAAGGAAACCATTCTAAAATATGTAGAAACAGTTGCAGTCATTACATATACCCATGGTATTCCGAGTAAAATATTATAGTCAAGGGGTCCGTCAAAAACCTCAACATCAATACTTATTGTTTTGCCCCATAATTCAACTTGCAAGTTATTGATAATACCGCAAGGTTTATATGTCCTTCCATCAAAAGCCTTCAACGTTGTTAATGATTGTGATAATCGCGGCGAGCCTAGTGACTTCCAACAGTTTAGAGACATAATGCACGTAGACGCTCCCTCATCAATAATAGTGCGATGAACAAGGTGATTGAGAACATTTACTTGGATGGAGAATGCCAATTCTGCTGGTAATTGCGACACATGGCCCGTATGATTAAAGAAGAATGGATTAGAATCAGTTGGATCAGTTCCACCAATGGCTGACAATAAAGCCTGTTTCTGGGAGGGACAATTTTGTAATACCTTAAAAGCAGACATAGCTGAAGGGGATTGAGCCAAATCTTCAACTATATTATAATTTTGTGCAGCTCTTGCTCAGAGGATTATATGTCGATTTATGAATTACTCCCTTTGGTGGCTTAATTGTCAATTCAGGAATAACAGGAGGTGGTACTGATTCATTAGATGGATTCGTTCTCGAGGTAGTAGGTTGATCAGTTGCAGGACTACCATAATATTTATTCCGCGTCGACACCAAAATATCTTGTGAAGGTTTTGTTGTGGATAACATTAACACTTGGGAACTAGGAGCTGGATCCGTAGCAACCAAATTTGTTTCTGGATTTGGAAATGGGTCTGTCAACATAGCTGATGCATTAGAAGTCTTGACGATTTTTGAGACTTCAGCACGGTGAGGAAAATCCCTAACAAAATGTTCCTCGTTACAGATTATGCATGGATAACGAGGTTTTCGTGGTCCTGATGGTTGATCAGATGATCGTTCCTGTGGGTTAGAAGTTTTCTTTTTCTTTGATTTCCCCTTTTTCTTACTTCCTGGTTGCTTATCACTTTTGCCTTTGTCAAATGAGACGAAATTTATTTCAGAAGTAGGAGCAGGATCAGATGCAGTAGTGTTGTGTGTATTTATAGTGCCTATCAAGCCGTCTTCGGCATGAGAGTCCTTTATTTGAGGAGGAATATTGAAATTAGATCGTGGCGCATTTGGTATTTTATCATAGAGCGTGGAAGATTGAGTGTAAATCAAGTCTAAATACTGGGCACGAGCAATGACTTGCTCTTCTGTGACGACGCCAACTTTAGCCACTTTCTTCTCAACTTAGTGTTCCTAAATTGATGTCATAAATTGTCAACCAGGGCTAGTAAACTGTTGAAGTGAAGTGCACTATATGTGCCTAGGTATCTGTTTCTCACTACGTTGTGTTTAGTGTTTTTCAAATGTTTTTGGTTTTGTGTTTTTATTCTAAGAGGAAAAGAACTAAGTGTTGGTAAAGAGAAGTTGTTGGTCACACTAAAACAGAGCAAAACCTATTCTAAACTATGTATGGCACTTGAGAACAGAAAATGCAAAACTTAACAAGAAAAATAACTCATAGCATGAACTCAATAATTCATAACATGAACTCAGTCCAATTAATTCATTAGAAATATGTTGGAATAACTTGATAAAAGGATAAGTTTAATGCAATGAGGTTCTTCTAAGTAAACAAAAACCTACAATATCACGGATAAAATCTCATCCATGGCTAGAAATTTGTTGGAACACATTTGGAAAAGATAGTCTGCAACATAGTGAGGAACTCTACTCTAAATTAACCTAGGACACTGAAATTAATCCATTCTACAACTCAAAATATCATTGTTAAGCCTCATTCAAGAGTTAGAAATCTTTTGGAATAGCTTTGGAAAAGAGGCAGTTTGTGAAATTATGAGAAATTGCAGAACATTCAAGACTTCAAAATGACATTACCAATTATTGTTCCTATGATAATGATGTATTAGTAGAAATTAAGAACAAGATTAGTTTGTAAATAATGAAGGCCATTAAGTCTAATTTAACAAAACTAAAATACAACTAACTAATAAAACTAGAAATACAATGGATAGAACTGAACTAGAATGCAATCATTCAAACTTGAAATACAGTGAACAGAATTGAACTAGAGTGCCATTAATATCCAGAGTATTACAACTGAACTAAAATGAAACTAATCTCTAAAATACTATAGCTATATCTCATTCAGTGTTAGTGATATTTTGGAACAATTCGTAAGAACAAGACTAGCTGTAACATTTGATGTGAATGAGCATAAAAACATAAAGTTCAGAAAACTACTTGAACTAGGAATGAAACAAGGCTAAAGTTACTTATCTAAACAATATGCACAGAGCTTCTCGGGCAGTAGGGGCCCTCTACCACCGGATTAGCATACAAATATCCTCAAGATTTCCTTAGATCATGCAATGAAGTTGAATGTCTTTCATTAAAGAGAAAATTCTTCAGAAACAGAGTATTACGGACTTTTGAGATCTAACAACAAAACATCAATCTAGCTAGCTGTCTCTCGGTCTCCCGAGTCATTTTTTTAAAAGAAATACATAACTACCCTTGAGAGGAAATAGGGATAAGTGTCTTTCCCTATTAAAATCAAATTAGAACTTTTGTGGAAGCCTCATATTCTTGCTGGAGACATTTGTAGAGTCCCTGTCCTGGTAGGAATCTGCTTCTTTGTTTTGATCTCTTCCACGTGCATAACCACCTATAGATTCTTGCTCAGACTTCGTAGAGAGCAAGAAATGATGGGGGAGTGTTGTGGAATTCAACCATATGCGTTTTTCTTTGAAGTGACACCTGTAACCTATGAGAACATGAAGATAGCTGTGGAATAGGCGACTAGCTACAGAATGGCTGCATTCTGTAGATGAGTCTAGTCAAAAATTACTATAACAACAAAACCACAAAAATATAGCAAGTCAGTCATTGTATACATTCCTAAAGTGACTTTAATTAATCCTATTTATCATTTAAGCCTGTAATTGATAAGGGACAAAGGAAATGAAGTGAAATTGGGTGAAAGAAAAGGACATCTTTGGGGCTCAACATACCCCCACTGCAAAGTATTTGCATGTCCTCATGCAATTAATTCATGTATTCTGAGAATTCTGCTATGACATCCAAGCTCCTTATTCTGCTTTGCCTGACATTCAATGGCCTCCTAGGCTTCCTTATGACCAACTTGAATCTCAAATTTATAAGTGCCTTGCTCAAATTTTTGTTTTTCTTCTTCAATTTCTCACTAGCCTTGTACAAATTTTCCATTTGCAGAGAAAGAGTTGTATTCATATCACTTTTCAGCTTAACTTGCTCCCTCAAAATTTCATTTTCATTCTTTATGTGCCTATTGAGTACTTCTAACTCATATTTGTCTCTTCTTACTACATCAATTGCAGATTCTAATGGGCTAGGAGTTCTTCCTCTACTTTCTGAGGCTCTCTTTTCCAATGACTCAACATAATTATAGATTTGTTGTTGTGCTGGGTCTATCTCTGGAGTTTCTTCATCAAGATCCTCTTCATACTAGTTCTCAGGTGATCTAGCAGTTGGTGTCTCTTCATCCTCAATGTTTATGATTCCCGTTTGTCTAATCCCTGTTTTCTTCAATATACCTCTAAGTCTGTGGCTTTGTCTTGGTTGAGATGGCCCTTCACCTCTCTCCTTGGCATACATTCTTATCATCTTCTCCTTTTTAATCTATTTCTTAATTTCAGCCAATTTCTCAGAAATTATCTCCTCACTGTCCTCTTGTATGGACTTACCAGTTTTAGTTTCAACAGATTTGGAAATTTTCCTTCTCCTGCTTCTTCTTATAAGTTTGCCTTCAGATGGAGATTCCTTGGGTTCTTCAAAGTGATTCCTTACTAGAAACTCATCCCAATTGTCTCCCACCTTTCTCAAATGATGTTCAATTAGGATTTTAACTAGGATATGGTGGTACAAAGTGGTTTCCAGGAATTGAACCCTCTTTTGAACATTAGAGGCCATTCTCTTCAGACTATGAAGTAGGAAAAACGGTAAATTGATTTCTTCATCTAAGAAATGCATCATTAACCGAATATGATAAACATAGAGGGTACCAAACCTTTCCTCACAAGTTATAAATTTTTGCAAAATGAGCAACATATTCCGCCATTTATTCTTCAGTGCTGAGCTAGGAATGCCCTTCTTAAAAATCGAAATATCCATACCTGGTGTTTTGAGCATTTGCCTCCATGCCTCATTATGAAATTCCCTATTTTTGAACCATCGTTCACCTTGCCTGGGTAATTTCGCTGCTTCTGCAATGAAAGCTTCTATAATAGTGAATTTAACATCTCCTATTTTGACTTCTTCTCCATTGAAGGACCGTGCAAATGTTTTAGTTACCTGTTTATGAAAACCATTGAATTTTTCCAAAAATTGTAACCACTCAGCTTGCTGTAGCATTTCTCTAATTTGTGGGTAACCCTCTAAGTATTTGGTTCCGACTGGTTTGGACCTTAATATGAGACCCATGGATTCTCTTCTCAACCTTCAATTTACTGCTCTTCTATCCACTGTGAAAATGGCTGTTAAAGAGTTTTTTTTACCCCAAAGGTGCTTTTCTCTGTTTATGCAGTAGGAATTAGCTACGGAAGGATGATATGAAGAGGCTATAGAATGAGTGAAATGTAGTGAAGGTGATTTACATGAATTAATGAGTTTGAGAGCCATCATGGGAGAAAAGACTGCGGAAACATCTTGTGGGAAATTCAAAATCATCACTGAATACTTCGGCTAGTGACATGACTGAATATGTCACTTCAGTACTTAACCGTTAAGTTTTAAATGATGATTTGAAACGGCGGAATGAAAGCGATTTTGTCCAAAGTTTTTGTGATAGGTTTAATAGGCATGATCAACACGAATAGTCAAAACAACTTTTTGAATCATACATGACTTAACTATACTATAACTTTCATATTCTGTCATCATAATAATTTCACAACTTTACCTTTGCCTTTCCTTTAATTTTTGTGGTTTTGATATGCTTTGTCCTCCTTTGAAAATCATTGATTCTTCAATCTTCATAATCCCTTTGATTTTTCTTGTTGACATAGGTGTGCAGGGTTAATCTGCTGCTGAACAAGTGGTTGCTGGATAATTGCCTTCAGGATATCTGGCTGCAGAATGTACCTGTAGGAGCTTTGAAACATGGAATGGAATGTTGTATGAAATTGATCGTGAAATATGGTGGAATGGTTCAGGAGTGAAATGAAATGTAATGGAATGAAAATGAATCACAATTGTGAAGTGGAATGAACTATAAAAAGTGGTCTGCAACTCGTGATTTGTAATACTCAATCTGCAGAAAGAGATCAAATTTAGAAATCTGAGATGGAAATGAAATGGAGTGAATGAAGTATGGATGAATGGAGTGAATTAAATATGGATGAATGGAGTGAATGAAATATGAATGAATGGAGACATGATGGAGTGAGACTTATGATTTTGTGATAGCTGCTTGCAGAAAAAGAACAAATTTGAAAAGCTAAAGTGTCAGAAGAGTTCTGATTTTCACTTTATCTTTTCTGTATAAACATGCTAATCAGTGATTAGTTTTCATGTTTATACCTTTTTTTTTTTTTCTTTTTTTAATTTTTAATTTTTATGTTTTTTATTTTTTTATTTTATATATATATATATATATATATATATATATATATATTTTTCATGCATTTGAATTCATAAAATTCAACTAAGTTGATGAAGAAGAAAAATTCTTCTTCATTAACTTTAAATCACTGTTTTCCTGGAATTTCTTGGCAAATTCTTCTCTTGAAAGTGGCTTATGATACAGCTTCAATCTATGACCATTTACAAGAAAAGTGACCTTCTCTTCATCTATTGTCCTTATTTTTATTGCTCCATTGTCAAAAATTCTCATAATTTCATATGGCCCAAGCCAATGTGTTTGGAATTTACCTTGAAAATCTTTGAACTTTGAATCAAACAAGAGAGCCCAGTCACCTTCTTTAAACTTCTTTTCCTTGATGTACTTATCATGCCATCTAGTCCTTTGCTGTTAGACTATACCTGTTTTCTGGACTACATCTTGTTTGATCTCATCCAATTCATTAATCTGCTCCAATCTGTGCTTTTGTGCCTCTGTTAGATCAAGTCCTAGCTGAACTGCCATTTTAAAAGTTTGAATCTGAAACTCTATTTGAAACAAAACTTATTTTCCATAAACAAGTTCATAGGGAGTATGACCTGTTGTGCTTCTCCATGTAGTTCTATAGGCCCACAAAGCTTCAGGAAGCCTGTCTGCCCAATCTCTTCTATGTAAATGAACAGTCTTTGTTAGGATCCCTTCAGTGACTTTATTGGTAGATTCCACTTGACCATTTTCTTGTGGATGATAGGGAGTAGATTTTCTGTGTTGATTTTGTACCTCTCCATCATTTGTTCCACTAGCCTTGATGTGAATTGAGCTCCTTGATCTGTAACAATTTCCCTTGGGACACCAAAACGAGTAAAAATATCCTCAAAAAGAAAATTAACTACAGATGCTTCAGTAGCAGAAATTAATGGCTTGGCCTCTACCCATTTGGTAACATAATCAGTGCAAACTAATATATATTTCTTTTGTCTTGATGGAGGACTAATAGGTCCTACAAAATCTAAAGCCCATTTTTCAAAAGGTTCAATATGTACCTGAGGCTGCAATGGCATCTCACCTGAAGGAGAAAGTTTCCCTACCCTTTGGCAACTGTCACACCTTTTGACATACTCTTTAGCATCTTTAAAAAGGGATGGCCAATAGTATCCTAAATGAAGGACCTTATAAGCTGTCCTTTTATCAGCAAAGTGTCCGCCACAAGGTTCATCATGACATGCCTTGAGGATCTTAGGCATCTCATCTTCCCGAACACATCTCCTAATGATAAAATCTGGACTTGTTTTGTATAACTCATTAGCAACCCATGAATATTTTGCATTGTCATAAATGATCTTTCTTTTGTCTCTTGCATTCATTATTGAAGGAAATTTCCCTGAAACTAAATAATTAGCAATGTCAGCAAACCAAGGAGTTTGAGTAGAAATTGTAAAAAGATATTCATCAGGAAATTGATCTTCAACTGGGGTATTGTCTTGGATGTTTTGGAGTCTAGATAGGAAATCAGCTACTGTGTTTTGTTTTCCAGGCCTATCTAGAATGGTAATGTTGAATTCTTGTAAAAGCAATAACCATCTTATGACTCTGCCATTAGTAATTTATTTGTTCATTAGATATCTAATTGCAGAGTGATCTGTGTGAACAAAAGTTTCATAGCCTGTTATATAGTGTCTGAATTTGTTTATGGCATGAACAACAGCTAAAAACTCTTTTTCAGTTACAGTATAATTTAACTCTGAAGGAGTCAAATTTTTACTTGTATAATAGATGGCATAAGGAATCAGGTATTTTTGTCCCAATACTGCTCCTAAAGCCGTATCTGAGGCATCTGTTGAAATATAAAAGGTAACTTCCAGTTAGGTCCCCTTAAAATAGGTGCTTTATATATTTTTGTTTTCAGGGTCTCAAAGGCTAACTGGCAATCAGGATTCCACTTGAATTCACAGTCCTTGGTAAGTAATTTGAAAAGTGGAGATGCTATCTTGGTGAAGTTTTCTATAAACCTTCGATAATATCTTGTAAATCCTAGAAAACTCCTAACATATTTTTGACAACTTGGAATAGATAAGTTAGAGATGACTTCAAATTTTGACTCATCAACTCTAATCCCATCCCCTGAAATGTGATGCCCCAAAACAATACCTTCAGTAAACATGATGAAACATTTCTCATGACTAAGTGAAAGATTTGCTTCCTGACATCTCTTTAAAACTTTTTCCAAGTTTGCTAAAGATTCTTCAAATGTGTTTCCATAAACTGTGAAATCATCCATGTATACCTCTACACAATCATGTATTAGATCTGAAAAAATTCCTAATACTGCCCTTTGGAATGTTGCAGGTGCATTGCATAATCCAAATGGCAATACTCGGTAAGAATAGGTACCCCAAGGACAGGTAAATGTGGTTTTGTCTTGATCTTCAAGTGCTACTTGGATTTGATTATAACCACTAAACCCATCTAAAAATGAGAAGTACTTTTTGCCAGCTAATGTATCTAATACCTGATCTATCAAAGGTAGGGGAAAATGATCTTTAAGAGTAGCTTTGTTTAATTCTAGGTAGTCAATACATACCCTCCATTTACCATTTTTCTTTGGCACAATTACCAAAGGAGAAACCCACTGACTATCTGAAATGGGATAGATAAATTTAACATTTAACAATTTCTGCAATTCTTCTTTAACAATTTCCCTAAGATTTGGATTCATCCGTCTTTGAGGTTGTTTGATTGGTTTACAATTTTCCTCTATATAGATGTGATGAGTGCAAGTCTTGGGGCTTATCCCTTTCATATCAGTGTACTCCCATGCATATGCAGAAGAATGTCTCTGTAATATCTTGACTAGCTCTACTTGTTGAGATTTCTCTAGGTTCTTGTTTATGTTTAAAGTTTTTCCTGGAAATATCTCAATTGTAGAGCTGCCAAATTTATCCATGGAATAGAGAGACATATGTCTTGATGATAAAAACTCAATGTTGGATTCTTCTTGAAATTTTTCATGTTTGTATTCCGAAGAGGATTCAAAGTTTTCTAAGGTATTCAGAATTTGGCTATCTTCACTAATTTCTGAAATTGTGAAGAGAGGTTGTAAGTCTTCTTCATCCTCTATCCATTGAGTATCATCTAATTCTGTAATTGTTCTTGTTGGAGGATACAAGGTAAATTTCTTGGTTGAACTACCATCAGAGATGTACATATCACTGGATCTACAACTAATGAAAGCATCAGCTGTAGCTAACCAAGGTCTTCCTAATATAATAGGATGTCCTCCTAGATTATTCTTAGGAGTTAGGATCATGAAATCCACAGGGTACTCCCAAGAATCTAGGGACACTGGAATGTCTTCTATTACCCCATTAGGTTTGATCACAGATCTGTCTGCTAATTGTAATAATGTGGGTGTAAAGAGAAGATTAGGAAGTTTCAGTTTATCCATGATTTGTCTACTCATGATATTGATTGCTGCTTCTAAATCAATAAGTGTGTTTTGGGTCTCAGTTCCATTGATGTGTATTTTAACAACTGGATTTCCTAGGTCTAGATACTTTGGAATAGAAATCTTACCCATCATGATATCTGCTATTTTTCCTGCCAGTTGAATTTTCTTTGTCTCTCTTATTCTTTTTCCTATTTTCTTCATGCTCAACTCCTTTATTGTCTTTGCTAAGATTGGAATTTCCTTGATAGCTTGCAATAATGGGATCTTAATACAAACATTTCTCGGCTCATCTAGGAAATCATAATTAGGCACCATAATTTGTTTTTCTACACCTCTATCAATTTGTAATCTTTCTGGAAAGGGAGGTGTAGAAGTGGATGTTGATGGCTGCTCTAATATAGGAGTTGAAATTATTGGTTATTTTTGTTTTGATTTTTCAATGTTTGGGTCTTGGAAAGGTGTGTTCTCTTCAAGACTTTTATTCACCAGTAGAGAATCTTCCTCAGAATTGTTTTGCTCTTGGATGATTACAGAAGTTTTCTTCTTTTCAAGTATTCTTCCAGACCTAAGTTGAACATCACTAAGGTCTAAAGGAGTAATCATATAAGTTGGAAACTGTTGGCCTTCTATCATGTATGTATTCTGAGGATTTTTATTGTTGGGGTTTGGTATGGGTTGGGCAGGTAATTGATTTGTTTTCTGAGGAAATGGTAATGGAAGTGGTGGATTTTCAGGATTTTGTTGAGGATTTTGTTGAAAATTCTGTTGAAAACTCTGTTGAGGAGAGAAATGTGGATATGGTGGATATTGATAGTACGGAGAGTATATTCCATAGGGATTTTGTGCTCCTTGTGCCCAAGTTTGAGATTGATTTTGGAATTAGGGCCAAGGTTGTTGCCAAGAATTCCAATTTGGTGGGGGTTGATTATACAGTTGATCATGGAATCCTTGTGTTTGAGGTCCTTGCCACGGCCTTCTAGAGACAAAATTGAGAGATTCTGTGGAATTTGTAGAGGTTTCTTCTTGAAAGACAGATTTAAGACCAGGAAGTGAATGACAACTCTTGGTCTCATGTTTTTCTAAACAAATTACACAGCTCTCTACTACTTTTGCATCCAAAGGGCACTCTCTCAAGGCATGCTTCTTTCTACATTTGGGACAAAAGATTGCTAGGGCATCAGATTCAGTTTCCTACTTGTTTTGTAACTTAAGGGTGTCTATTTGTTCACTAAGACTCCCTAAAATATCATATTTGAATTCATCAAGCATATGTCCTATTTCTGCCCTACTTACTGTCCCAGAAGCAGACTTACTTGCCCTTGCAAGAGCAGGGTCTCTTGGTCCTTTTACAGTTTTAGATTTCCCTCTTGAAAGGTTGATACATAATTCAACTATTTCGGGTAATGTGAGCTGAGATATATCCCCTTTTCCCATAATGTTAAGGATATCTAACCATTCATCTCTAATTGTCTTCAATAAGAGAGCTTTCAAAGTATCTTGGTCCAAGTTTTCCATTTTTGCCCTCTTGATGTTATAGTTAAAACTCTCCAACAAATCTTCCAAATTTTCATCCTCTTTTTGTAACATTTTAAACACTTCGTCCTTATGGTTGACTGGCATACAGTAATCCAAATACCTCTCTAGAAATGCCTGTTTCATGTCTTCCCATGTCCTAATAGAACTGTTGATCAAAATCATAAACCATTTTAATGCTGCTCCTTTCAATGTTGAAGGGAACAGTTTAAGTTTTTGGGCATCTTGCAAATAATCATAAGTTCTACATAGGACTTCAAATTCAAATAGGAAGGTTTCAGGATCTTCAGTTTTGAGTCCATAAAAATTTGGAAGGACAGAGGGTGAAATGTTTTTCATAGTTGCATTAGTTTCTTCATCTACTATAGGAAACCCAAAAGAGCTTCCCATTTCCCTTCTATCTCTTCCTCTGCCTCCTTCTCCTTTTGTACCTCTACCTCCTTCTCCTCTACCTCAACCCCCTCCAAATAGTGTGTGTTCTCCATTAAAAACTCCTCCTCCCCCTTCTTCTGCCATAGTTGATTCTTCTGTGGAAGTTGAAAAGTTTATGTCCCTAGCAGGGGTCCCAGAATCTTCTTCTAAGACAGGTTCAGTGGATAAAGTGGAAGGTCTTTTTAATGGAATATCTGATCTTAAGTCCTCTGGAAGTCTAGGATCAGTAAAGGATGGAATGTGGGTTTGAGTTGGAGGTGTGCTGGCTCTTGGTCTTGGTGAAACAAGTGGTGTTCTAGGAATCAAGCTTCTGCTTCTTATGAATCTACTCCTTGAGTCTCTTTCTCTACGCATGTCATTGTTTTTGGGAGGTAAGAAACAAGGCTACCTAGTTACACTTCCCCAGCAACGGTGCCAAAATGTCTGCTCAACTTAGTGTTCCTAAATTGATGTCATAAATTGTCAATTAGGGCTAGTAAACTGTTGAAGTGAAGTGCACTATATGTGCCTAGGTATCTGTTTCTCACTACGTTGTGTTTAGTGTTTTTCAAATGTTTTTGGTTTTGTGTTTTTATTCTAAGAGGAAAAGAACTAAGTGTTGGTAAAGAGAAGTTGTTGGTCACACTAAAACAGAGCAAAACCTATTCTAAACTATGTATGGCACTTGAGAATAGAAAATGCAAAACTTTAACAAGAAAAATAACTCATAGCATGAACTCAATAACTCATAACATGAACTCAATAACTGAGAACATGAACTCAGTCCAATTCATTCATTAGAAATATGTTGGAATAACTTGAGAAAATGATAAGTCTAATGCAATGAGGTTCTTCTAAGTAAACAACAATCTACAATACCAGAGAGAAAATCTCATCCATGGCTAGAAATTTATTGGAACACATTTGGAAAAGATAGTCTGCAACATAGTGAGTGACTCTATTCTAAATTATCCTATGACACTGAAACTAATCCATTCTGCAACTTAAATTGTTACTACTAAGCCTCATTCAAAGGTTAGAAATATTTTGGAATAGTTTTGGGGAAAAAGGCTATTTGTAAAATTATAAGAGATTGCAGAACAGTCAAGGCCTTGAACTGATATCACTAATCCCTGTCCATATGATGATGTGTTGGAAGAGATTAATAACAAGAGTAGTTTGTAAATAATGAAGGCCTTGAAGTCTAATGGAACAGAATTAGCATACAACTAACTAATGAGACTAGAAATACATTAAACAGAACTGAACAAGAATGCAATCAATCAAACTTAAAATACAGTGAACAAAATTGAACTAGAGTGCCATTAACCTCCAGAGTTTTACAACTAAACTAAAATGCAACTAATCACTGAAATACTACAGCTCTATCTCATTCGGTGTTAGTGATATTTTGGAACAATTCATAAGAGCAAGAACTGGGTATAACAATTGATGTCAGTGATCATAAAAATATGAAGTTCAGAAAAATGCAACTAGAATCTAAAACACCACAGCTATGTCTCATTCAGTGTTAGTGATATTTTGGAAAAATTTGTAAGAACAAGACTAGCTGTAACATTTGATGTGAATGAGCATAAAAACATAAGGTTTAGAAAACTACTTGAATTAGGAATGAAACAAGGCTAAACTTACTTATCTAAACAATATGCACAGAGCTTCTCGGGCAGTAGGGGCCCTCTACCACCGGATTAGCATACAAATTTCCTCAAGATTGCCTTAGATCATGCAATGAAGTTGAATGTCTTTCATTAAAGAGAAAATTATTCAGAAACAGAGTATTACGGACTTTTGAGATCTAACAACAAAACATCAATCTAGCTAGCTGTCTCTCGGTCTCCCGAGTCATTATTAAAAAAGAAATACATAACTACCCTTGAGAGGAAATAGGGATAAGTGTTTTTCCCAATTAAAATCAAATTAGAACTCTTGTGAAAGCCTCGTACTCTTGCTGGAGACATCTGTAGAGTCCCTGTCCTGGTAGGAATCTGCTTCTTAGTTTTGATCTCTTCCACATGCATAACCACCTATAGATTTTTGCTTAGACTTCGTAGAGAGCAAGAAATGATGGGGGAGTGTTGTGGAATTCAACCATATGCATTTTTCTTTGAAGTGACACCTGTAATCTATGAGAACATGAAGATAGATGTGGAATAGGCTACTAGCTACAGAATGGCTACATTCTGTAGCTGAGTCTAGTCAAAAATTACTATAACAACAAAACCACGAAAATATAACAAGTCAGTCATTGTATACATTCCTAAAGTGACTTTAATTAATCCTATTGATCATTTAAGCTTGTAATTGATAAGGGACAAAGGAAATGAAGTGAAATTGGGTGAAAGAAAAGGACATCTTTGGGGCTCAACAGCCACATCCTCTGTTATAGATGGTAACAAGGATTTGATGAACCATTGAGCAAGGAACTGATCGGGAACAAATGTCTTAACCATTCGTCGTCGGTGACGCCACTCATGAATATGATCTGAAATGTGAGTAGCATTACTTTGTTTGAAGTTGGTCAAGAGTTCCGTTCCAGTTTCATATCTGATCCGTAATTGGAAATGGGTCAAAAATACAATAGCCAAAGCAGTGAAATTATCGAAAGAAGCTCTAGGTAATTCAATGTACCATTTAGTTGCTGGACCTGTGAGCGTTCTTTGGAAAAGACGTAATCGAACAGAATCATCATTTAGAGAATTTGATGAACACCATAAATGATAAGTCATAACATGAGTTGATGGGTCTTCTCCAGGGTTTCTATTGAATTTAGGAATTTTGGAGGGTAATTTATGTGGTATCACCGTCCACCAAGGAGCATATTTGATAGGATCATTGGTTAACCAGTTTAAATCTGGTAATTCCAAGGTTTCAACAAAAGGCAAATGTCTATTGAGGTCAAGTTGAGCATAGCCAGGATAAGATGGAATTGCTTGGGCAACAGGTCTTTGAGCACCGACATATGAGATTTGTTGCTGGTAACCTAGATAGTGGTTGTTTTGCATGGCAAATTCTTGAGAGTTCTGTTGACCAAAACCTATATATGGTACTTGTTGATATGAAGTTTGAGGAATTTGTGCCTGTGGTTGCCAAGGATTCTGTCTACCAATGTTATAACCCAAATTAGTATAAGTTGGATTCGGTTGATATGTAAAACCAAATTGTGTTTGTGACATCCCATAAAATGGTGGACCAACTTGTGAATAAATGATCCCTGATACAGGTTGTTGTAAATTAACCAAAGGATTTTGAGTTTGTGGACCCAACATTTGATGATATTGAGTTGAAGAACTCGCCTGATAAGGTTGATGTACAAGATTTTGATTTTGTAACTGTGGTATTGATGTATTAACAAGTGGTATTGAAGTGGGTGTAACAGGTTGAAGTGGTTGATACGAATGGACAATCGTTTGTGGTTGGATAGGTAAAGTGAGTTGCCATTGACAAACATTCATGTCAACATTAGTTTGACCAAAATGTGACTGATTACTATCATATTGGGTGACCATAGGTTGCCCCCCAGCATAAGGAGGATAATAGGATGGAAAATATTGTTCTCCAAATGCTGGGAGTCCAGTTGATATGGTACTTAAAGGAATTGACCCATAAGGACCGACTTGATATTACCTTGATGATGGACGTAATGATTCAAGTCGTTCAGTACTAACAATAGGACTACCAGTTAAAACACTAGATGATGACATTGGTAACGACCATGGTCTTGAATATTGACCAGAGAAAGTGCCAGACAATGATTTGTAGCCTGTTGGGACCGAAGAGCCACCGTGCAAATATGACTCTGTTGAGGTTGTGAACATCGATGGAGTAGCGAAGGTAGGAGTTGACGTAATTGGAACAATAGACCCAACTGAAGATGTTGGTTCAGACATGGTTTTATGACCAAATGTATACTCTCCGAAATCAACGGATGATTGAATGGCAATGGGATCAACAAAAGCAGATGGAAACGATTGAGGAAAAGATTGGTACAAGTAAAGGTCTCCCCCAAAGTGGGTTTGACTTAAAGGTGTATCAGGTTGAGGGATTTCTTCAATCGTGATTAAACCAGGAGGAAGAACTTCATTGTCAGGCCCAAAATATATTTCAGACGGTTGACTATGTGATATAGGAGTTTCAATGGCTACAGATGTTTGCGGAGTGACCAAAGTAGGAACAACTTCCAGCTGTTCAGGACTCAGATTTTCTGGCAAAGATGAGACATGATCTAGATCAATTTGTGATTGAACAATTTCGGGTCCAGGAGGTATGGTCTCAGCAATTGAATGGATCGTGACCACAGGTATCTGTGAAGACTCCGTTTCGACAACAGTAAATGAGCCGGGATGTGTGGAAACAATTTGAGCTAACTCTAGTTTATATGATGATGTTTTGCCAGAGGTACAAATTTTACTTGATTCGGCAGATCGTGATCACCTTCGTCCACTAGAAATAACTTCTGGTGGTAAATGTGGTTTCAATGCTAATCTATGCTAAAGATGGGGGGTAGGATTTTTTCTTCCACGATTACTGATTTATTTTATCCAAAAACAAATAAAAAAAAAGAGGGTAATGCTAGGCAAAAGGGTTTACCAAGAAACTGTGAACTGCAGAATACCTCCTGGTGAACCAAGAAGTACGGGCAGGTAATCTCCCCAAATGTTGTGTTCGGTGTATCACAATTTCAAGATGGCCGACTCGGTTCACTATGGATGGATAACACCTAAAATTTTTCCTCCCAAATATACCCGAAGGTACGTGGAGGCCCAATTCCGTATTAGCGATGTCTGATGCGAAACTGCACAGTGAGAGCACCCCTTTATACTTATCGTACTGTAACGCCGCCCGATATACCCAAGAGTACGTGGACGAGCTACGATATACTTATGTACATGGAGTGAGGTATCACACTTGGAATGTATCGCAGACAAGTTAACGACAGCTGCTATGTTTTACGACGCTGGAACACGTCTCTAGCCTAGAACTCTAAATGTTATCGTTAATGTTCCAATGATTTGTTAAGTAAATTGAGATTTATTTTATGTTGATCTTGCTTTACAATTTTCCTTTCAGGTTCACCACGATGATGTATATAAAATTCCTAAAATGCAAGCTAAGAATGATAAACAAATTTTCACTTTCATCTTTTTCAATGAAAGACCTAGCTACTAAGGGAAGGGAGCAAATAATTTGAGAGAAAACAAATCAATGAAGAAAACGAATCAATGAATTTCAAACTAAATGCAGATTTCCTAATGTTCCTTTTGCAAAAAATTCACAATCCTACATGCAAATGCAAGTTTTTCTTTTCAGTTTCCTTAATGTTATGAATGTAGAAAAGAAATTAGGTGCCCTAGATCAATAATCGAAATGCTTTTTACTTTCGAGAAACGAAGAATACAAACAACAATTTCTCTTTTGAAGGAAAAACGAGGATTTCAACAACAATTTCTCCTATCAAGGAAATGAAGATTTTACAACAATTTCCTATTTCGAAAGCAAACGATTCTTAATGCGACCATGAAAAGTACTTTGAAATCAACTTGTCAATGATAATGAATTTTTTTTTTTTAAACAACATTGAACAAATTTTCAGTCAAAGGAGAAGAAATATATATAGAGTTACTGGTCAATAGAGCATCAAAATTTTCAGTCAAAGGAGAAGAAATATATAGAGTTATTGGTCAATAGAGCATCAAAATTTTCAGAACAAATCAACAAACAAAACTGAGGCAAAATACAAAGTCAGATTCAAGGGGATTTGGTCCTTTCAGGAGCCAACACAGTCTCCAAGGGGGACAGTGCTCTGCAACGTAGGCTGAGAAGGGAGACAGTGCTTTGCAAAGCACTGTGCCCTGACCAAGGGTGCATTGAGCGCAATAAACAAAGAAAAAGCTACTGTTTGGCTCACCAAATTTGCAAATTAAGTTATGAAAAAGTCTAATCTTTATGTGAAAGAGCTACTGGGTGGATTTAGAAAGCAGATTAGAGACTAAAACAACAAGAAACAAGAGAAGTTCTCCCCAGTGGAGTCGCCAGTTTTTTGGGCTAGAATTGTAATCTACGGATAAACTATGCTTCCCTAGATTGGTGTCTAGTCTAGAACAACAGGTTAAAGACTGCACTACCCTTTTTCCTAACTCAGAACAGATACACAGAGACGATTGGATGCTTACTTGTTTCAGTCGCTTCCAAATGGCTCCTTTATGTTGCTTCCACTACAGCTTCAAATTCAAGCGGTTTCAAATAGCTGAATTCTTCCTGCAAGAAAGAACACTGAAACAACAGAAGATGCAATAATATAGATATCTATTCAAGTTAATTAGCCAAATCAGTTAAGCATAAACTACATTCATCAACCAAGATTTTGCAATATGGAAAATCAAAGTAAACATGGATGCATGTAGGGAAAAACAAGAAGTACTCTTTATTGATGATAGAAGGAGAGGTTACAACCTAGTGACTGATTCATTGTGACCTTCCAACAAAGTTCCCAAGTCTCATCACAGCATAAGTATCTCCAGTAGCAGCTCCACAAATCAAACTCTCTATTGAAAATTCTCCAGCATTTCCCTGCTCAAATTCTTCCTCCTAAACACAATGATCTGTGTTCAATTTATAGATGAACTGTAGGTAGTTTTGTAATAAAAAAAATTCCAAAAATAGGCAAGACATGTTTCCATTCACGTAGATGTCAAATGGACACTTGGATCCGAATCTTGACACATGTGAACCCTTCTAGAAGACACTGGCTAAGTGGAGATTCCGGAACAATGAGAATTTCGCTCCCAATCTGACCAACACACCTTTGAATGTCGGGAAGTGCTTTGCAGAGTAGCCTTGAATGGGGCTACCTGCATATGAAACACACTTAGGCCCTTTAGAGCATGCGTTGGTGAGCTCCCACATGTTTAATAATAAGCTTCAAACCATGGAAAAGCCTTGCTTTGATGAAAATATTTTGTTTGATTCATGTTGTTTCCTGTCTTAGGGCATATAGCAACTGAGATGATAGGGAATGATAGACCCTTGATCATCGGTCCTGGAGATGATGCCTAATTAACCAGGTCATTGGGAATGGTGCCCAAATTGACCTATAACACCTTCCAATTGTCACCATAACACCAAGAGTATATAAAACAACATGTAAGCCGAATACACCTATGACTCTTCGAGCAAAATCACAATGGACTAACAGGTCTTGAGAATTGAACCCAACTAATAATGAAAGGTATAGAGAACCTAGATGACAACTACATACAATTAATTCAAAGCTTAGGATAATACGAAACATGTATTAAAGAGCACCAATTATAAAAAGTTGAGGACTAAACAATATTTATTCATTAATCCCGCACCAAATCACCCTCCTTTCCCTCTTTTGGAGTTAATTCTTTATCATTCTTTATCCCTCTTCTACAACCTGTGATATGCTTATGTTTATGTTACAAATTAGTTTTGTCATATTACTAATTTAGGGATAGATATTCATCATATGCACATTTGCATTGTTAGTTTAAGGATAGGGATCAACATTACCAACAACTTATTGACATTGAAATTTCCTTTCTCATAAATTGGAGTCCAAAATGTGCTTACATTGGTTATAACTAAAATTGTTCTATACAATCAAAACTAGCTTATTATGATTGAAGAATAGGATTTGTTGTGGATCACATTTATTGTTTATTCCTTCAATCCAATTTCTCTTTGTAATATGAATTTGAATTTGCCTTAGTTCTTGTGAATAAGTATTGATGTGTGTGTAGTATGTTATTTTATCATACACATTAGTCCTCCTCCCTTTGTTCTATACCACATCTTTGATATTGTTGGAAACCACTGGGTTGCACCGCATTCTAATTGATCATCAATGGAAGCAATTTTTTTCCACCCACCACATGTTTGTTAAAAATATACATGTAACAACCACCACATGAACTTGTAAGCTCTCGTGAATGGTAGTTTCTCAAGTTGACATCATTTATGCTCTTAATTTCATGTCCTAATAAATTCAACACCCATGTCATATTATGCCATTGATCATGTGGATCTAACTCCATCTAAACACATACAATAACATAGTTGTATTCTCTAGCTTGATCACTACATTCTTTCACTGCATTATATGCAACTTTTAATTCAACATTTCTTTTTATAATTCATAGAAAATGCCTTGTATTCACATAAGACATATTTAGGTTCATCCACTTGATAACTTCAATTTCATAATACTTTCCTCTCAAATTGGGTCCGGAGTACTTCAATGAATTTTTCGTTGTAGTCAAACTTGTAGCAAAATGTTGTCCAAAACAAGGTGAGCAACATCTTGAGATGAATAAAGCCATAATAGCTTAGCCACAAATGCTTGAAAAAGTGCACCATTTGGAAGATATTGATTGAACACTCCCTCCTTCTTAGGGAAAATTTTAGGGGCTAGTATCCAAAGGTGGGCTAATTTTCCATGCTTTTTCCAAAAAAAATTGCCAATTTCCATTTTTTTTCTAAAATGATTCGCCCAAATTTTATAGTACACCATTACTTTACCTTAAAAATCGCCAAAATATTCTATTGAATAATATAAAATATTTGTAGATCTAAATATTTCTACAAAAATATCACCTGAATTTTTACAATTTGCATATTAGGGACTAGTAAGATTAGCCAAGGTTTCTAAACTTTAAGATAAACTTCCATCCTTAAAATTTTCCATGCTCCTTCTTATTAAAAGTCACAACTTATTTGATAATCAAAAGGCTATTGCCTTCTTGATTCTACTTTCATCATTTCCTTAGATTTGAAGTCTTCCAAATAGCATTGAAGAAAGACTATATGAATTGGGACACACATAGAATTTTGTTGAGTGTTAAAGGATGGCTATTGCATTTCCTTATGTGTCTAAATGTCTCTCCTTAATAATCTCACTTTTTTCCTTTCATTTATCTTTCCTATAATAATCAACAACACCATTCATTTTATCTCAGTTTCTCTTCTTCATGATTGGTAAGTCAATTGATCTTAAATCTTGGAATGATAAGAGTGCAAGGTTAATTTAATGGTTACTTGGTCTCTCCCCCTACTTGTCATGTTTCCCTTGTTATACTACCTATATTATTGATTGGACTTTTGATGAATAATTTCACAGAGCATCCGTCTGCTACTCTCCAAAATTTCCATAGTGGAGGATGTGATTCAAGCCACATTTTTCTTTATGCCAAGGAAGGTGTAAGGCTCTTCTTAGCGATTATTCTTCTTCCTTTTGCCTTCATTATGAATATTTCTGCTTCAGTTTATGTACCTTGATCAGTTTACTCTTGTAAAACTACATTGAATTTTACATACGGTTTGAATCTAATAGCAAATGTTTGAATAATTGATGGATGTAACTAAATATTTAGGTCATTGATTTTTGACATGCACATTGTCGTTGATGGGCTATGAGGTTACTTTACTCCATTCCATTTGATTAACCATATGCATAATTTTAGTTTTTTTAAATATTGTGTTGGATCAAATTGAATTTCGTTTGTAATTTTAAATGTAGTTGATAAATTCAAGAACTTGGGTTTCCACACATTCTTCTTATGTTTGAAGGTGACAATGAATGAAATATGTTTAAGATTTGAGAGCAGAAAAACATTCTAAGGTGACAACAAATTAGAATTTTAAGTTAAGGTTTCAAAATAGAGAAATATTTGTGATGGCTTTTCATCCTTATCTTCATCTTGTAGTAGATATTGAAAAAAGAATCGAAGTTTAAAATATATCAAGATTGAATAAATTAAACTTTTGAGGTCAATTAGGGTTATCTTGGGTGGTTGACCGAAATAGTTGTTATTTTCCCATCCAAATTCAAATCCTTGCTAATAACATGATAATAATTTTTGTAATTTTTGTAATGACTAAATTTCTATGATTAATGTTGTATTGAATTCTAACTTGCCAAATCGACTTTGAGGTGTAACTCGAAAAAAAAAAATAAGTGCATCTTATAAATATGACATAATAACCTTAAAAAATCTCCACCGTTGTTTTTTAGGCAAAATATCTACTATCACGCTTGCAAAATATCTATGATCAAACTTATGGGAGGAAAATAGAGTCGTGGGAAGTTTCAAAGTAATTAAACTACGGTAAATGTCATATGGAAATCCAACATGGTGATTTAAAGTGGTGAATATATATAACATGGTCATTGTCATTTAAAGTAATAATAATATACCCAATGGTCAATGTAATTAATAGTATTCATTTAACCACTCTTCACTCCATTGAATGTTAGATTATTTTTTAAGTTGGCTATACATCAAAATCATAAGACAATATCATGAGTACTCTTCGCTCCATGAATGCTAGATTACTTTTTGGAAGATAGTTGTACATCAAATATTATGAGCACTCCTTATTTTGAAGATAGGTGTACATAAATCATATAAGGTATTATCATTAACCGTTTTCTTTGTATTGAATGTGATATTAATTTTAAAGGTAGAGGTTCATATTAATTTAAATTTATTTTTATTTTTTATTTATTAATTATTTAGAGGATCAAATATCTTGAGCCTCAAAATTTTTTAGATTGTAAAATTTAAAAAAAATGTTTATATCTTAATCTCTCAAAATTCTCGATAGATCTAGAGTTAAAATAAATTTAGTTATTATTATTGATGATAATATGAAAACTTTAAGGACTTTAAGATATATATATGTTTGAGCTGAAATTAATTATTTGAAATTTACTGGGTATAAGATAAAGATTATTGTCAAGAAAACCCCTTAAAAATTATGTGCATCATAACTTTAAATAATCATATTTTATTCTATACACACATGATAGCTTTCTCATTTACCCACACCTCATTGTTTTTCAATTTATTCATATTCATCATATGGGAAAGGAAGTTTATGGTGAAATATTTCAAACATTTAAATCTTGATACCTAACTCTCTTGCTTTGCAATATTAATAGTTTCTTTTTTTGGTCTTTTATGTTCCTCATAATTTTGCTTCATTTGATTGCATGTTTTTGGTTTTAATGTGTTGTATATAACTTAATATTTTATATTTCTTAATATTTGAGCTCTTTATTGCGCAAATACTAATAGAGGAATCACACTAATTCAAACAAAGTAATGGACTTTAGCTTGTCATTGATAATATCTTTTGTAATATCATCATAAGCATTTTGAAATTGGTATGTGTTATGTTATTATTCAATCCATTTCACTTCATAAATGCACTGAATCAATTGTCGCGTTTCTTGATTTAGTATTCTGAATCATTTTTTCATTGTAATATATCATTGAAATGAATGTACCCTATTAGTTTATGTTATGCCATGAATGAAAGCAATGCAATAGATGCTAAAATTAGTGCACAAACATTAAAATGAAGGTATACAATATACACTAAAATTAATGTATGAACATTAAAATGAAAGTAATATATTGAAATCAATGCAAGGGACACCTAAACCAATGTATAAACACTCAAATAGTTTTATTCTATTGGACACGATCCATTCCCTCATTACGAACTTGGACATGATCTGAACTTGGACATCATCAAGTAATTGAATAGATCAATGTAAAATAAGATTTGTTTTCTAATTTATCTATTATGGGTTTAATATATTTTATTTATTGTTTGCTCATCGGGGAAAATTTTAAGGATAGAAAATTATCTTGAAGTTTAAAACATTGGCGAATCTCACTAGTCCATAATATGAAAACTCTAAAAAATTTATTGATGTATTTGAAAAATTATTCAAATTTATAATGATTTTATATATACTCTCTATATAATTTTGGCGATTTTTAAGGTAAAATAATTTTATATTGTAAAATTTAGGTGAAACATTTTTATAAAAAATGGAAATTTGCGAATCTTTTTTTTGGAAAAATCATGTAAAATTAGCCCACCTATGAATATTAGCCCCTAAAATTTTCCATGTTGCTCATATGCTTTTTGGGTAAATTATTTCATGATACAAGTACATAATCATTTCTAAGTTCACATAATAAAATTAAAAAATTACAAAACTACACTAATTATAATGCCATAAAATCTTCTTGTGTTTTGTTGGATTTGGGAAATGGTTCCTCTAATCATGTTTTCACAATTTTTTCACAATCAAGATCGACGTTGTTTTTTTTTTTTTTTTTGAATCACATCAAATAATGCAACACACAATTTTCGCTATTAGTGAATTATACCACTAATAACATTCGATTCAAATTGGAATTTGATGAGTTGTTAGCAAATTACAAATATACATTTGGAATATCACTCTATAAAATATAAATAATAACTATTTTAATTTTAATTAATAGAAACCATAATAGTTTTGTATTGCTTTAAATTTGTGTTAGGTGAACAAAAATTACATCCATTATGGTGCTTTGATTAGAGGCTTATCCCAACACATATTTTTTCAACAATTTTCTCCTAGAGGCCCCACACAATCAAAACATTGTAGCATCCATTCTACTCTAAATATAAGTGTAGATATGCCAAAATACCTACAATATTAAATAAAATTTACACATTGTTATCCTAGCAGTCTAATCAGGCAACATATCATCAGACTCAAATTATCACTAAGGAGAAGGATTGGCTAAGTTCAGTTCAGGGACAATAAAATCCTTGTGTCTCACATCCCATTTACTTGTAGAATATTTACTCGAAATACAAATAGATTAACCTCTATATAATGCACACTCTTCCACCTAGGATTATCCTAAACCTCATGTCAATGTTGATAACCCATTCCAAAATATAACAATTTTGAATTCAAATGATATCGGATTGATGACCTTACTAGAACAACATAGATTGAAGCTGAAAATGATTTCCTCACATGTCGTCATGATAAGTACATCCCAGTCACTCCTGTCACAAAATTTTATTTGTTTAGGAAAACGATCAGAACATGATATCTTCCTCACACGGCATCGGTTTTTCGAACTGTTTGCAGCGCCAGAATCACAATGACGAGATCTATCCGGCCGCTTAGGTTAGGTACAATTTCGAGCACTTTAATTTTTTAGCAAAACATATGATCTCCTGATCACACCTCCCCATTGGGAAGCTTTTGGACCCTAAAAGACTTTAATTACCTGTTCAGAAGATGAGGGTACAACTCCCTCACCTTTTCAACTTCCATCCACCTTGCCTTACTTGGTTTGCTGCCCTTGAGTCTAAATCGAAGATAATCGACACTTCCCCTCTTATAAGTGCATGTCCTCCTGTCAAGGATGGTATCCTCCTTGAGCTCATCCAGAAATTATGGCGAGAAATCTTCTATAGATGGAAGCTGAACATCACTCCCTTGATCATCAATCAAAGGAGGCTCATACAAACATAGATTTTCCACATTGACAACGGAATACATTTGCATATATGAAGGCAAGTCAAGTTGAAATGCGTTGTTACCAACTTGTTTGATGATCTTGAGTGGACCATAGCGAATGGGCTTGAGCTTTTTACCTTCTCCTTGCATCCTTTCTTTGCTTATGTGCAACCATACCTCATCTCCTTCTTGAAACTTGTGATCAACTATATGATTGTCATGCCTCTCCTTGTATTTTCTTTGACTCTTCTCAAGCTGTTCTTGAACTTGTTGATGAATAATCTGAATTTTCTCAATGAACTTTCAAGCCTTGTCAATATCACTATGCCCATCAATTGCAACATCCTTCTCAAAGATGAAGTCTGATGGCGATTTCGACAAATACCCAAAGCAGGCTTCAAAAGGTGAAGTATTTGTAGAAGAGTGCTTGGCCTGATTGTAAGCATGATGAATGTAATGCAGTTGTTCATCCCATAAATTGGGATGTTTTCTGCAATATCCTCTCAATAGATGCACAACGGTTCTGTTCACCACCTCGGTTTGGCCATCGGTTTGTGGATGAAAAGCAATACTCTTTTTCAACTTTGTGTCCATCATATTCCAAAGATTAGACCAAAAACTCCCAATGAACCCGGAATCCCTATCACTAACAATAGAAGTTGGCAAACCATAATGAACCCATACATGTTGAAAATAAAGTTTAGTAGTTTTTTCAACAGTAATGGTTTTCTTACATGGCATAAGTATACACATTTTACTAAAACTATCCACAACTACATAAAGATAATCATGTTGTTTTCTTGACATAAGTAGACTTCCAACAAAGTCCATGGAGAGACTCTCCCATGGCCTTGATGGTACCGGTAGTGGCGTTTACAACCCAAGATTCCTATTGCTAGGCTTTCTTGTTGCACACATAGAACAACCTCTTATAAAACATGACACACTATCTATAATGCGAGGCCAATGGCAATACCTCTGTAGACGCGCCACTGTTTTTCTTACCCCAAAGTGTCCAGCAATAAGAGACGAATGAGCCTCTCTCATGACACTAAGCCTCTCTCCTTGTGGTATACACAACTTGCCCAAATGAAACAACAAATAGTTATGCATGTGATAATCATTTTCCTCAACTTGATTCCCTTCACTCAAACTAGCATACACATCTTGAAAATCAACATCAGATGCATATTGTTCTATGTAACTCTCATATACAATAGAATCATTTTTAAGTAAAGTAGAAGCACTTATAATTGGCCTTGAAAGAATATCAGAAAATTTATTGAAGATACCTTTCTTGTACCTTATAACCAAGTGAAACTGTTGAAGAAATCCCATCCACCTGAAATGTCGTGATTGTTGCAATTTTGTTTGTGACTGCAAGTCCTGTAATGGCTAGTGATCAATATGTATAATCGTCTCTTTACCCATCAAGTAGTGTTTACACTTCTTGACGCTTTGTACCAACACATAGAACTCTTTGTCATATGTAGGATAATTAGTTACAACACCATTGAATGTTTTAGAATGAAAAGTGATGGCATAATCACTAGCATCGGTTGTTATCTCGAATGGCTATCTCAAATTTGGTAATGCAAGGACCGAAGTTGAATGAATATTGTCTTTTAAAGCTTCAAAAGCTTTTTGTTGTTTGCCTCACCATTGGAAGCCTTTCTTCACACTTGTCACTGCATGCATAGGAGCTGCTATGGTAGAAAATTTAGCAATAAACTTTCTCCAATACTGAGCTGCGCCCAAGAAACTTCTTACCTCGGTTATTGTTTTGGGAGTGAGCCAATTCACAATGGATTCCACTTTAGAAGGATCAATTCTCAAATAGACCTCCAATTGCCTAATCCAATTATCAAGCTTTTCTGCAATGAATTTACCATTAAACACTGGCAATTCAAACTTAACATCAAGTTTTAGAAAAGGACTTTTACCAGTGTTCTTTGGCTTGTATGGCCGATGTACTGAAGATGAAGTAGAGGATGATGAGGATGAAGATGAGGGTGATGATGGTGACTTTCCACTGTCTCCATTTCCTCCATTTCCCTTATTTGATTTATCTTCATCTTTTTGACCTCTTGATGATCCCTGACCTTCCTTGTGAAGTTTGGATCCTTCTCCTTCTAGTTTCTCATTCCTTTCTTAATAAAGGACTCTCACCATTTTAGTCATGTCAAGGAATGCTTTCCTGAACACCCTTTCTTCTTCTTTGGGATCCACCTCTTCATGGATTTCTTATTTTCCTGGAGGCATGCTTAATGCTAATTCTACTAATATTCCCAGTATATGCCACCCATGTTGATTGTACCTTCATTCTGACTGGGCATCCCAGTCACTCCTGTCACAAAATGTTAGTTTTTTATGAAAAAGATAAAAACGCGATATCTTCCTCATACGACATCATTTTTTTGAACCGTTCACGACGCCGGAATCACAACGACGAGACCTATCCGGTCGCTCAGGTTTGGTACAGTTTCGAGCACTTTCAATTTTGAGAAAAACACATGATCTCCTGATCAATCCTAGATATCATGGTCGAGATGTGGTGCCTCCTTTCACACTCTATTGCGCGTGTCTGGATTGAATTAGGAATCTACATTTTATGCCTTATTTCTCCTTCTCATTCATCTACACCACTCTAGTCACTTTCCACCTCACATTTTTTGTCATATCCTTGCTCCTCCTTGTGCCATGGCATGCTTTGATCTTTCCCTATCTTTTCCCTTACCTTTCCCCTTAATTACTATGTGCAAGAAACATTTATTTCGCCTTGCCCCTCCTTCACTTATCATTTCATGTGTGTTGTCAAGCATGAGGAGGGTGATGGCACTTCCTCCCAAGGTATTTTTTGCCCTTACATTTTCAGCTTCAATTATGGGATGTGACATATTTAGATTGATTTTGTAATTTTAATTCTCCCAATGATAGCCATGTTCCTTTGTTTCTTCAATTGGTTAAGGAGCCCAATATTTGTTTCCCTAGTGATTTTATATGGATATCCTTCAATAACGCTTTCTTAATGAGGTTTTAAATGATAATTTGGGAGTATCCAATGATTGTTATTTGTTGAATCTTGTGTTGTTTGGCTAGAGTCAATCCTTGGAGTAGAGCATATGCTTATGCTTGGTTATTTGATCTCCTCCCTAACCCCCAAGAATAGGAGATTTCTATTGTTTCTTTGGGTGAAGAATAGCCCCTCCCATTCCTGCCACCCTTAATAACTATTTTTTTTTAATAATATATCTTATTCATCTCTTTTAAAAAATAATAAAATGTCATTATATAATAAGTTTTAAATTGATGTATTCTAATATATTGACATTAATTTAAGATTATAATGACTATAATTCACTCGTGAAACAATACAAATATTTTAAGAAATTAAAAAAAAGCATCATGAAAATGTAACCTACATTATTGGCTTTGATGTTGCCTCATACATAAAATAAAAAGCAAGGAAAGGAAACAAACAATGAAACACTACTTGCAACTTCCTTTCCCTTCTACCAAAAATATGGATAGGGACTCTCTTCTTCACCCTCCAACATACAACTATTAGTAGAATTAATAATTCTTCTATCTCATGTAATATATTAGATTAAATCAAGATTCTCCTTTTCTTTAAATTAGAGTTGACGTTGTATTTTTTCATTTATTTAATATTTTATTGTTTTTTAAAATTGATACATGTCAACTTTGGTTTGAGCATATAAATATTTACACGTCTCCCCCATAATGAGTCATAAAAAGTGTTTCTCGGCACAATAAAGCATTATCATGAACAATATTCCTTGCATTGAATGTTAAACAACTTCTTTTTTGTTTGTTATGTAATGTGAGACTTGATATGATTGACATGCCTAACCTGTGACTTGAGTAGCTATGACCCAGGGGCATCTAAATTTTCAAAATCACCCGAGATCACACCCAACCTAGGCCACAGTAACCCTTAAAATGATCAGAATTTTTCCCATAAAGTTTTGAATCGATGACTTTTTCACCACGAAGTGTCTTAACAAAGCACCCTATCACCGTCTATTCTACACCCCGTGGGATAAATGTTAAAACAAAATTTAAATAGATATGCATAAAAATAAATATAAAGCATTATCATTAATAGATTATATCCATTAATCAAATTTGAGTTAGTTAAGATAGGAATTAGTTTTTATGTAGCTTATTTATTTTATGGGTGTGATAACATTCCATAATTTTTTTTTTATCGGTCAAAGTCGAGTTCATATTATCATATCAAAATCAAAATTTACAGTAGAATCCAGCATAGCTGTATTACATTCAGGCAATCCAAAAGACATGCAGTGCCTAGAAAGTATTGGGTGCTTGCCAAGGCATCTAAGGCTCTTGGTTATTAGCCGCACAAAATTACAAAACAACCAAAACAAAATTTTCATCATGGAAGAGGGTGCAAGGGACCTGCTGAAGGAGTCGCGAAGAGACGTACCTGATTGTGCATGTGGTCCACTTGGGCCTCTAGAGCTCGGAGGTGTTCATGAAAGCGCCTCAAAAGATGGCGCAGAATCTCCAGAGCTTTGATTGTATCATTCTGTAGGGTTTGAACAATATTAATGTAGGCCACAAGTTCATTACGATCATCATACCTTTGTTCACGCAAAGTGTCCAGGTTGAGCTAGATCTACTAGAGGTGGGCAAACATTGTTTCAAGGGTGGCCGAAGCCTCAATCTGGCCCGGTGACTATGCCGAAGAAATTTCCATGGCCACCACCGAATGTTGACTCTCAGTAGATTCCGAGTGTGAACTCAAATCCCCAGATACATGGCAATTTTCCATGCTCACGCAACATGCAGTCGTCAACCACTCCTTCACCCTTTGTTGGGCTGCAGCACCAAGTCACTCCGAGTGTAGTAACCCATACAACCCACGCACCATCCCTGCAACCGCAGCGGAGTTTATCACTACCCATGGGCCGAGCACCGTGGATAAGAGACACTAAACAGCCACAAGCCGCAACATTTACCTTAGATGAGGTGCGAAAGCACCACCACCCACAGATGCTAATCGAAGGAGACCTTGAGTGGTCAGTAAGCCCAAGGCAGAACCACCCTGGGGCATGGCCAATGAAGGACCCTTCTTGCGCAGTTCGTGGATTATCTTCTGGCGCCAAGGATGAACACCATAATCACCCGTCCAAAGACGATCCCTCCACTGATAATTCACCCTCATCGCCTTCACCCGTTTCCTGTTGCAGCATGCTCTTGCCGTTGCTAGGATGCCTCTAGGATGAACTTTCACCCACCTCATCTCCTGCCGGTGAAGCTCAAGCCAAGGCTTGAGAGCTAGGTTCTGCTTGTCTGTGAAAGCCAAAGCACCAACCTTCACCATCACCTGTGGATACCGAATGGCCTGGCTCATGTCCGTTGCACCCTTAACTACATTCATTGTTGTTGTAGGATCACCTTCCCCGAGGCACGTTATTTCTCGAGCGTGGGAGGGTGGTGAGTTAGCGAGCGTGTGTCTGAGGGCTGATCCAGCCTTAACTGCCCACTGCCCACTGCCCACTTGTCCATGTGATTGGATACCCCCAACGGGGACTTGAAGGTCTTCTTCCATGAGAATTTGGAGATTCCAAGATTTTCCAGGATCCAGATCTGCTTTAGAGAGTAGCTCATCCCATCTCTCATAGAATTCACAATCTGGCTTATTTGTGCCCCTATTGGCCAGCCAATCTGCCACCTTGTTCCCGGAACGAGGCACATGACTCGTGGTGGTGTACTCCATTTGACTTAAGAGTCTTCTAATGCGAGAGAGTTGCACGTCCAACGACCAAATATGCTATTTTATGAGGATCCGAGCCATGGATGATTTTTTGGGTCATGTCTAGCATCAGTCGAGAGTCCCTAATGATGCAGACACGCTTGTAGCTGAGGTGCTGAGCCAAAGTCAACCCAAATTCCAACCCTGTGAGTTCAACTACATTTTTGGTCAAATTGCTAATAGATACAACATACACTGCCTTAGGTAACGCTTTTTCATCTTTGATGATACCGTTATATCCAGCCTGGCCTGGGTTTCCCTTAGAGGCGACATCGAAATTAAGTTGAAGACAACCCTGAGGGGGAAGGGAGAAGGAAGGGAGAAGGAAGTCGGGGGCAAGGTTGGTCGAGGGTGGACCAGATTTGAGAAGGATTTAGGAGATGTAGGATGTCTAGATTCGACTTTCCATATTCCTGTTGGAAATACTGAGAGGGGGGGTGAATCAATATTCCTTTCAATTAGAGCATTATTTAATCTTTAATTATTATCAGTGTTTGTACAATGATAGTAGTAAACAAAAGGAACACAAATGCACACAGTTTTTAAGGTGGAAACCCACTCCGGGACAAAAACCACCTAATGATTTTATAATAATTCTTTAATGTTCAACTCCAATTGAAAATAAAGCTCCAACTTCCTAGAATCTAGAGAAGCATTCTTCTCCAGCTCCCACTGGATGGACGCTCCAACACCCGAGATTCTTCAATAGTCAACTGAATGGATGCCCCAACACCCAATGAGATAAAAATCACCCTAGCACCACCTTATCACCCTAAATTTTTCACAGGCTTGAACCTATTGGTGACTTCATGCACCAACCTAGCACCACCCTACCACCTTATAAAAGAATAAAAGAAGAATGGACTCCCGTACTGGGGAAAATGGTCCACTTTACAATGATATAGAACGATGTAGAAAAAAGAAGACACACTAGACCACAACCCTAAATATGACACAACCACCTAATGATGATCCTAGACCTCTCGACACTGCCTCCTCAACACTTGGCAGATAGACACTAGTACAATTTTTACAATAATGTATATACAATGACTTAGTACAATAATACCTTTACAGTGACTGTATGCAGTGCTACCCACTTGAAGACTTCATGTGATGAACTTCTTGCTGTTGTTCTGCACCTTGATTGCTGCTCTTGTCGTGCTACCCTTTACTGCACCTTGGTTTTCTTTTATGCCCTAGAGTTTGGTCCTTTGCAGCCCTTGACAACACATGATCTAGCTTTTTCTTGCCTTCTAGGAGCTTGATATTGAATCTGGTGTATCTCTGTTAGTTCAGATCCCCAATATGTGATTTTAGGCCCTATAGTAGTCCTCTAAGTCTTCTTTCCAATTCCACAGGTCTGACCCAATTTGGATTCTTCAAGAGAGAGTTATGCCAAATCTCTCACAATGCCCTAATTATGGATTGTTTCAGTAGAGCGAACTTGTACGACGTGTCACGTGTCACTGTTTCTTCATTCGGCTGTGAAATTGATAAAGAGAAAACTACAGTCCATGCAATATTTGTCACTTTTATAGAATTCCAATCCGATACTCAGAGAGAGAGTTATGACGCTTTTCCAAAGGTCACTTCTTTGAGATGAATTTTAGGAGCCTGCAAAAACACTGACTTCCACGGATCATATATTTGAAAATATTGTGCACATTGATTTGAATTTTTTATAGGAGCTTCTTCAAGATTTCGGCTTCGCCTCATAAGAATTTCAGCTTCTGAACCTTTGTAGAAAGAAATTTAGAGTGAAAATTCCACGATGACTTGTTTCAGATAGCGAAATCCCTACATAAGGAGGATATGAGGATCACAATTTATATAAATGCTTAGGTTGAGAGGGGCTTCAACAAGTGAACGTGGTAGGGCTTTTAGGAGCTTAAAAATTATTAATTATTGACTTTTCAATGACCCATGCCACAACCCCATGGGGTTTTAGCCCACTAAATGGGGTTACAAACTTCAAACATGAATATCTCTCAAACCGTGAAGAATTACGTGATGTGCCATATATCAATGGAAACATCTCGAGAAGTAGAAACAATCAAAATAATTCTGGACCCAGAATATAGTAATTAGGTAGGTCAAAATTCACATTAAATATTGGGGTAGCCCCTGGTGCTACTTGGGTTGACATCAATGACAACCGCTGATCAACAATATCCCCTTTGGAATTGATGGAAACACAAGTACCCCCCCTGCGATCATGACACCTCTTCCTACAACATTATCTCCCCCTTTGACAACAATGGAAAAGGGTAACCCCCCCTGACACACAACCATCCTGCAGACCTGTACACACTTCCACCCCCCCTTTATATTATGAATAAGGTAAATCTAATGAGAACTTGGGAGAATCCCAAGCTTCTGGCGAAGATATTCAAATGCTTCAGGAGGTAAAGGTTTAGTGAAGATATCAACGATTTGTTCTTTTGTACCAACATACTCAAGTTTGATATTCTTTTCAGCGACTTGTTCTCTAACAAAAGGATATTTGATCAGAATGTGTTTTGTTTTTGAATGCATAATAGGATTCTTGGAGATGCTGATGGCACTGGTGTTGTCACAAAATATGGAAATAGGCTCATTGAATTGTACTTGAATATCTTGCAAAGTTTGTTTCATCCAAAGGACTTGAGTACAACATGATGTTGTTGCAATGTATTTTGCTTCCGCTGTAGATAACGAGATTGAGGTTTGCTTTTTGATCAACCATGATATGAGACAACCACCTAGATAGAATGTTGCTCCACTAGTACTCTTAAGATCATCAATGCTTCCTGCCCAATCTGCATCTGCAAAGGCTTGAATAATGAGATTGTTACCCTTGGGATACCACAAGCCACATTCTTCTGCGCCCTAATTTAGACATCGAATAATTCTTTTGATGGCAATAATATGTGATTATTTTGGCGCTACTTGGAATCTTGCTACTTGTCCAACTACTTGCATAACATCTGGCCAGGAGGCTATTACATATAGAAGACTACAATTCATAGATCTGTACAACCTCTGATCCACATCCTTAGATGAGTCATCTATGCTCAATTTGCAACCTGTTACCATCGTAGTAAGGACGGGTTTGCAATCTTCCATTTTGAATTTCTTGAGCATTTCCATGATGTACTTGGCTTAACATATAAATATTCCTTTCTCTTACTGAGATATTTGAAGCCCTAAGAAGTATGTCAGCTCACCAAGTAAAGACATCTCGAACTCACTTTGCATATTTGTAGAAAAGTTCTTACTTAGTTGATGATCATTGCTACCAAATATTATATCATCCACACATACCCACCATATAACTCAACGATTGTTAAATTATATTTATCTATTTGTACATAAAGGTTGCTATCAACAGTACCTTTCTTGAACCCTTGTTGACATAGATATCCATCAAGACGAGCATAACATGCTCTTGGAGCCTGCTTGAGACCATATAGAGTCTTCTTTAACCTGCAAACATATTCTTCTTTTTCTAATAGTAGAAAACCTTCAGGTTGTTCGTTGTAAACTTCTTCTTCTAATTCACCATTCAGAAATGTTGACTTCACATCCATTTGGTACACATTGATTTTTCTTGAGCATGCATAGGAGAGAAACATTCGGATGGCTTCCATTCTCGCAACTGGTGCAAATGTTTCGTCGAAATCAATTCCTTCCACTTGTGCATAGCCTTTGCAAACCAATCTTGCTTTGTTTCTAGTAACCTGTCCATCTTCATTCAATTTGTTCTTGAACACCCATTTTGTCCCAATGACATTTTTATCTTTTGGTCATGGAACTAATTCCCAGGTGTTGCTCTTCTCGATTTGATCCAATTCTTCATTCATAGTTGCTACCCATTGTTCATTCTAGTTGGCTTCCTCAAAACTACTAGGCTCAAAGGTTGCTAGAAAAGCAATGTGAGCTTGTTGTGATGAAAAAAGCTGTCGACCTTCATTTATGTCACCAATGATTTGATTTGATGGATGGTTCTTTTGAATCCATTCTTTTGTTCTCTTTGGAGGAGATTCTTGTTGTTGTTATGGTATATCTTGATGATCATTATTTACTTCAACTTGGTTGTTAGTTGCTTCTTGTTCTAGAATTTTCTCTGTGTCTTTTGCAGCCTTTGTCTCAAGTTTCAAAGATTCTAGATCCTTATCATTATTCGTTAGAACACCATCTTCGTCAAATGTAACATTTATGCTCTCCACTATATGTTTTCGTCTTAGATTATAGCATTTATAGGCCTTTCTTTTGCGTGAGTAACCAACAAAGATACCTTCATCAACACGTTATTAAAACTTACCCAAATTTTGATCTTCTCTTTTGATATAAAATTTGCTTCCGAAGATTCTGAAATATTTTACATTAGCTGGTTTTCCTTTCCATAATTCATATGGGGTCTTGTTGCAATTATTTATGAGAAGAGTTCAGTTGATAATGAAAACTGCCATATCAATTGCTTGAACCCAGAATTTTTCATCCAATTTTGAGTCCTTCAACATTGTTCTAACCATTTCTTGTACGGTTCTGTTCTTTCTTTCAACAACTCCATTTTTCTGAGGTGTTCGTGCTATTGAAAATTGTCTTTTTATTCCATTTTCACCACAGTATTGCTGAAATAATTTGGAAGTGAATTCTCCGCCATTATCTGATCTTAGACACTTTATTTTCAAATCAATTTAATTTTCAATCAACTCCTTGTAGATCTTAAAGCACTCAAACGCTTCAGATTTATTCTTTAGGAAACTTACAATTGTCATCCTGGTATAGTCATCTATCATTAACATGAAATATAATTCTCCATCTAAGCCTTTTGCTCTCACAGGACCACATAGATCAGTATGTATCAATTCCAATGGATGTGATGCAAAGTGTTCTTTTGTTTTAAATTGGACTTTTGTCTGCTTGTCGTGCCGACAAGCCTCACATAGTATGTTGGAAGGTTTTGAGATTTCGGCATTTCTCATGCTGCTTCCTTTTTGCTTATCCTGACAAGATTGTCAAAGTTTATTTGACCCATTCGTTTGTGCCATAACCAACTTTCATCTTCTTTAGCTATTAGACATGATTTAGTTGCTTCATCCTAAACATATATGTCGTTTGGAGCTCGACTTGGTGTAGCCACAATTTTACCATACCTGCCTTTCCTGATTTCACATTTTGTGGAGTTGAATAGCATTGTGTGTCCTTGATCACACATTTTTCCAACACTGAGCAGATTGTGATTCATGTTTTCAACTAATAGAACATTATTCGCTATAACATCTTTTTTTCCGACAGTGACGGTACCTGATCCTATAACATTTGAAGATCCATCATTTCCAAAGGATACGGTTCCATCCTTCTTCTCTTTTAGGGATACAAATTTCCTTCTATCTCCAGTCATATGCGTTGAAAAACCTCTATCAACATACCACACATATTTGGTTTTTTGAGCCTTGAGAGCGAGAGCACAATTATCAGTCTTCTTCTTCTTCCATGTTCGTTCATTCTGTGGCTTCGAAGATTCTTCTGGAGGATTTTCAAGTCTACAGTCTCTGGCCATGTGTCCAAAGTTATGACATTTGTAACATTCCATATTATTTCTTAAATGTTCAAGTCTATTGATGTTTTGTTGAGCCTTGGGAGGTTCATATTTGAAGGATCCCCTGGAATTGTATTGGTTCCTAGGGTACGTGCGATATTCTACAACTTTATGACCAAATTTTCCACATGAATAACAATAGCCATGAAAAATATGTTGGTACCTAGATGGAAATCTTCTTCGAGGAATCGTCTTCCAAGGATGTTCTTGCAAATATTTTCCAATGAAGTCTACATGCATGTCAGATCTCATAGGTTCATTTTATTTTGTTGTAGAAGGTCCTTCTTCTTTTTCTTTGTAACTGAGGCCAATTCTGTCGTTGTGAGATCCTTGATTGTTGATGAATTCTTCCAATGCTCTTGAGCTGTTGGCATAATTTTGGACAGTTTTTCCCTTCTTCACTTCCTTACGCAACAAGACTACTTCGGCTTCTAATGCTTCCCTTTCTTGGTTGCTTTCTTCCAACTTCTTTTGAAGTGACTCTTCAATACATTTGTGTTCTTCAACTTCAATTTTGAGACCTTGAAATTGTTCTTCAAGATTATTGGAATGGATCTTCTCAGCCTTGAGCTCTTTTATAAGCCTGATTGCCTCCTTGGAAAATTCTTCTATGGTCAACCCTTGGCCATAAACAATACTTTCTCATTGGCTTCTTCTTCACTGCCACTGTCTTCATTGGATGATGAGTTATCTTCTTTAGAGAGAAAGTTCCTTTTGGATCCTTTATTTTTGCCTTGCTTGTTGAATTTCTTAAAGCCTTTCTTTCCTTCTAAGTTTCCATCACTTTTGTTTAGACATTTTGCTATGAAATTCCCAACCTCACCATAGCCGAAACATATCAATGGAAGTTTACCTTTGAATTTTCCCTTAAAAATTTTTAGTTTTATCGTAAAGTAAGCATATTATTCATCTGAAAGACCTTCTTCATCATCTCCCTTTTCTTCACACTTGCAGGTACATGTATTTTCAATTGAAGGTTGTTTGTCCTGATTGGTTTTCTTAGATGCAACGAACACAATTTTTAGATGCGAAGTACCCTCTTCTTCATCAAGTCTTATTTCATATGCTATGATAACTCCATGCAATTCCTCTTTGCTGAGTTTGTCCAGATTTGGACTGTATTCTAAGACCGATACCTTTGGGTTGAATTTCCCTGGTAACGTTCTAAGAATCTTTCGTATAATAGTCTTCTCGTCAACTAGCTCTCCCAATCCTTCCATAGTGTTGGTTATTTCATCAACGTATTGGAAGTATGTAGTAATGTTGCCATCTTCTTTCATTTTTAGTTTCTCAAATTTTTCTCTATAGATTTGAATCTTTGCTTCTTTGACATTTGAATCACCTGCATATGTATTCTCAAGCTTGTCCCATACATTTTTGCAAGATTTACAACCCAACACCTTATGGTAAGCAGATTCAATAAGTCCACTGATAATAATATTCTTTCTATTGCATCATTTACCAAAATCTTCTTACCTTATTCATCTGTGGTTGGTGTAAATCCATTTTGAACAGTGGCCCATACTTCGTAACCTTGCGCCAAGAGATAGACCTCCATTCTTCATTTCTAGAGTGCATAATTATTTTCATTGAACAGAGGTACACCATTCTTGGTATGCTCCATGACCTCCTTCTAGCTGTTAAAATGCTATTGAAGGAACCAAGCTTTGATACCAAATTTTGGAAATACTGAAAGGGGGGGGGGGGTGAATCAATATTCCTTTCAATTAGAGCATTAGTTAATCTTCAATTATTATTAGTGTTTGTTCAATGATAGTAGTAAACAAAAGGAACACAAATGCACACAATTTTTAAGGTGGAAACCCACTCCGGGACAAAAACCACCTAATTATTTTCTAATAATTCTTTAATATTCAACTCCAATTGAAAATAAAGCTCCAACTTCCTAGAATCTAGAAAAGAATTCTTCTCCAACTCCCACTGGATAGACGCTCCAATGCCCGAGATTCTTCAGTAGTCAACTGAACAGATGCCCAAACACCCAATGAGCTACAACTCACCCTAGCACCACCCTACCACCCTGAAGTTTTCACAGGCTTGAACCTATTGGTGACTTCATGCACCATCCTAGCACCACCCTACCACCCTATAGAAGAATAAAATAAGAATGGACTCCCATACTAGGGAAAATGGTCCACTTTACAGTGATATAGAATTATGTAGAAGAAGACGACACACTAGACCATAGCCCCAACTATGACACAACGACCTAATGATGATCCTAGACCTCTCGACACTGCCTCTTCAACTCTTGGCATATAGACACTAGTACAATTTTTACAATAATGTATATACAATGACTTAGTACAATGACACCTTTACAGTGATAGTATGTTGTGCTGCCCACTTGAAGACTTCATGTGATGAACTTATTGCTGCTGTTCTACACCTTGATTTCTGCTCTTCTCATGCTACCCTCTGCTGCACCTTGCTTTGCTTTGCTGCCCTAGAAATTATGGTCCTTTGCAACCCTTGACAACACATGATATAGTTTTTTCTTGCCTTATAGGAGCTTGATGTTGAATCTGGTGTATCTCTGTTATTTCAGATCCACAATATGTGATTTTCAGCCCTATAGTATTCCTCTGATTCTTCTTTCCAATGCCACGGGTCTAACCCAATTTGGATTCTTCAAGAGAAAGTTATGCCCAATATCTCACAATGCCGTAATTATGGACTGTTTCAGTAGAGCGAACTTGTACGGCGTGCCACGTGTCACTGTTTCTTCATTCAGCTCTGAAATTTATACAGAGAAAACTATAGTCCATGAAATATCTGCCACATTTTACATAATTACAATTCGATACTCAGAGAGAGAGTTATGACGATTTTCCCAAGGTCACTTCTTTGAGATGAATTTCAGGAGCCTGCAAAAACACTGACTTCCACATATCATATCTATGAAAATATTGTGCACCTTGATCTAAATTTTTTACAAGAGCTTCCTTAGGATTTCGGCTTCGCCTCATAAAAATTTCAGCTTTTGAACCTTCGTAGAATAAAAATTTAGAGGGAGAATTCCACAATGACTTGTTTCAGATAGAGAAATCCCTACATAAGGTGGATATGAGGATCACAATTTATATAAATGATTAGGTTGAGAGGGGCTTCAACAAGTGAACGTGGGAGGGATTTTAGGAGCTTAAAAATAATTAATTATTGACTTTTCAATGACACATGCCACAACCCCATGGGGTTTTAGCCCACTAACTGGGGTTACAAACTTCAAACATGAATATCTCTCAAACCGTGAAGAATTACGTGGCGTGCCATATATCAATGGAAACATCTCGACAAGTAGAAACCATCAAAGCATCCTTGACCCAAAATATAGTAATTTGGTAGGTCAAAATTCCCATGCAATATTGAGGTTGCCCCTGGTGCTTCTTGGATTGACATAAATGACAACTGCTGATCAACACTTCCCAGTCCGTAGGGTTCCAAGGTTCCACAAGAATGGATTCCTGAATACTGGAGAGAGTCAAGGACTAGATAAGAGGGGCTGAGGGGGCTTGATTATCAAATATAGAACAATTTCTTTCCTTCTAGGTGTTCCAGAGCAAGAGACAAGGGAGGAGCCACCAAGATATGGAGACCATGGGGTTGTAGAATCGATGGGTCGGCAATTCATTGAGTAGGGCTTTGGTGTTGGCAGGAAAAGCATCGATGGGGCTAAAGATGTCAAAGGCTCGAGAACAAACCATTTTGGTTAAAGGACAGGCAATGAAGAGGTGGTGTTGAGTTTCTTTGGCCTGTTTGCAGAGGAAACACTTGGAAGGCCCGATAAAACTCCTCTTAAGGAGGCGATCCCATGTCAGGATGCGTTTATGCATTGCTAACCATAAGAAGTGGGCCACTTTCGGCCATAGATGACTTGTCCATATTCGCTTCCAGACTTGAGTGTTGGGGATGACTGGGACCACTGCATGGAGAAGGTAGGCTTCCTTGACTGAAAAGTCCCCTGAGGTCGAGAGGTCCCATTGTAATTTGTCCGAACCCTAGGAGGCATGGATTTTCTGCTGGGCGAGATAATGGGCAAGCCGATAAAACCCCTGATGGGGTAAGTCTAAAGGCTAGTCCTCTTTGGTTTTCCATTGGCGCCAACCATGCTTGTCCGGTTGGTTTCTCCAATAATCCGCTATTTTCATAGCGCCGCATGACTGAAAGAGGGGCATAAGATCCGATAGGGATTGGTCCTGAGAGAGGCGAGGGGACTGCTGCCAAGAGGTGATAACATTCTATAATTTATCCATATAAGAAGGAATGGAATTTTCAATTTCTAATTAAAAGGTTAATGAATGTTATCCCATTCCCTAATTGATCTATGCAAGGAAGGCCAATAGTTTTTATTTCTAATGAAAACCCTTCAAAGTTGATTTGAAAAAAAACACTAGGAATATAGTGTATTTAAATTACATCATTTTGAATTATTATTATTATTATTATTTTTAATAATTTGAAAATTTAGATTAGTTTTTCATTGATTAAAAGTCTTCATGATGGTATATAGTTCTAACCTTTTTCATGCCATAATTGAAAATATTGTATTAAGAAATCTTTTCCTAAACACATAACATTAAATTAGGAGTACAAAAAGTCTATATTGAAGCCTATCAACATCTTGCTTTTTAAAATGCTTGATCACATATCGCAATTTCAAGAACAAAATAGATATATTATAAGTAAGTATAGACTCAACAATAAAGTCCTAATGGCAAGCAAAATTTGACTTTCACACAAACTTAGACTTAATTTGAATGATGTTTTTCATCTTTGAAGTTGACAAACTCCATACTTGGAGCAACTATATTCAAATTAAGTAAGAGGAAACCAAAATTACTAACACAATTCACCATAGAAATAGATGACTGGTTTTTTATAGTTCCTCAAATTTTCTTTGTAAACTATGATATCATCTTCAACCATCTAGATCTACATTCTTGGCTAAATGACGATATCCATGCTAGAGGTAAGTTAAAGGACTAATTGATTATATTATATTTGAAATTGTAGCATAGCCTCTAGTAGATTCTTTATATATAGTTCCATAAGGAAATAATTACTCTTCCTAATAATGTTGATTATGAGATCCAGACACCTTGAATCCCTCACTGGAAGATACTCCCATGTAATCACCACTATCCAGGCAACTACTACCCACAACTAATGCCAAGAGGAGATGAGAGTCGCAAAAGTCATATTGAATTTAGAGATACTCATGCATACAATGTTGACCCTAATTGTACCAACTGGTTGTACTTACAAAAGCATCCAACATCTGAAATTGTGGAGAGGAGAGAAGAATGGAACCCAATTAAATTTCATAGACCAATAAACCAAACACCAAACTTGAAGACCCAATACCACATGTAAGGACAAAAATATAAAATACCTTTCATCCCACTGAGGATTCAAAGCCTAAATTAGATCAAACCAATTGATAAAATCATCCAAAGGAAATCTTGACAAGACCCCAATAATCGCATAGACCAACATGCTAAGGAACATCTAAATTGTAGACCATTTTTCACACATAAGGAAGACCAACAATCTAGAGCTTAATAATCAACCCAGGGTCATTTTAAGGTTTGAGTGCTCTCAATAAATCCCTTAGTCACAAATCAAATGAGAGACAAACCCATTGCTTGCAGTGTATGCATCCATTGTGGCTTCAAATCTATACCAATTTCCCAAAGTTACCTTCACTCAGCAACATACCAACCCATGAATTACATGCCAAGTAATAAATACTTAAAGAAATTTTATTTAAGAATTTCATGTGATATGACATGTCAATGTCCTAGGGATCACATGCATACCCTCCAGTGCCCACTACAACTTTTCCACATCTCACGGTATTAAGGAATATGTCTCCTACTCATTAACTGTAACATATCCCCTACTATCCCTATCCCATACTAAGGGTAGAAGGAGGAAGTTACTATGATGAATCGATCTCTAATTTCCAGTTATGGAAATGGGGTGTAAAAATTTTGACCTCTCTCAAACTTCTCAAATGCCAAGGTGTATGTCGTTATCGCGTTCATCTTGTTGAGACCTTTTTGAAAATTTAAAACCCATCCTGATTTGACTCATGGATCAAGTTACATGACGATTTAAGTTTAGGCCATTTAACAACCCTTGCCTCATCATTAGTGGTTCCCACATGGTTCCCTTGTGGTACACCATGTGGCACCCATGTGGTCACCCTTCCATCGTGGATGAGTCTACATGGAAGGTGATCCTTGCTTGGTCATGTGATCACGTAGTCTACTTTGACGACAAACCACCAAGGTACGGTACCTTTCGAAGCCCGAATTCAAACCCTATTGACTCATCCTAACTGAATTTTCTCGATGATCAACCCTATTAGCTCATCTTGGTAAACTTCACTCGACAACTGACCTTGCTGACTAATCGTACTTAACTTTACTTGACGATAGACCCTGCTGACTCATCCTAACCAACTTCTCTCAAAGAATGACCTAGTCTAGGTCCCAACCTCTCAGAAATATCCTTCTAGTCAATCCAAACCATATCTTTTGATAATTTTTCTTTTGGCTGACTAGCTAACCCCCGTCCTAGAAGGTCCCACGATAACCTTTGTTCCACTTGGAGGTGAATTTTCACTTACATAATTTTCTAAGTTTCTTCTTGTTTTCACACAGGATTGAACCACACCTTTGAGAAACCATTTCTTGATGTTTTTAATGAAGGCATGCCATCTCTTTTGAGCTCGAGTAAGCCTCGACCTCAACCTGAAAAACAATAATTTTATCACAAACATTAAGATATTAATAGAGATATGTCTATCTTTTTCGTACTCATGAAGCTTAAACCAATCGAATGAGCCAAACCAATTGACTTACCTCGACTAACAAGACCAGCCGAACAACCGAAATAGGTCGAGGTAAGTCTATTGGTTTGGGTTGTTTGACTGGTTTAAGTTGTCAGGGTATGAAAGAGATAGACATATCTTTGTTAATAGCTTAATGCATGTGATTAAATGTCTAGTTTTCAGGTTGAGGTCAAGAATTACTTGAGCTTAAAAGAGGTGGAAAGTATTAGTGTAAACTCCGAGAAATGCTTTCTCAAAGGCTGTAGAAATTTTAATACAATTATGTATTTCCTGGATTCTCCTAATCTAACAGTTACATGCCACTGTTAAATACAAAATCCTTCTACTTAAATCTTTGCGGAAATTTAATCGCCAATTGCAAACACATGAAGAAAGATTAATCACACATAACACAGATGTTTTTATCGAGAAATAATAAAGCTAAAAACCCCACTATCATATATTATGTATATATCATAGATCATGAAACAATCTCATACAAAAATCTAATCCAACAGCTCTCAGTACAATATACAATCGTCTCACACTGTCATACAAAAATTGGCTCACACATGCACCAATTTACTGCCTCCTGACACCCTGCCTCCACTGCGCAATCCCTGCTAATCACAATCCCTAAATGAATGAGATACTTTCTTGCCTTGACTGCGTAATCCTCATTGGCATCTCCAATATGTGTGTGGTTGCATGAGTGCATCCACTAATGTCACAATAGATAGTCAAACTGTCCCTTTCACCTATCTCTCAACTGGGTCTCCACTGGATTTGACATGCATGTAGTTAACAATAGTAAATCTTCAGTTGCATGTGAGATCACTGCATGTAACTTAATTTAATATTTAATTCACTGATCTCTCACTAGTGTATCTTTAGTTACAACTAGTTACAACTAGCACAATTGAGTTTAACTCACTTAACTGAGTTAAACTACTTTACAACTCACATAACTACACATCCAACTCTGTTACAACTTTGTATCACTCAGTTACAACAAATTCCACTTGCATGTCCCACCAACCAACGTTAGAACTCGTAATTCCTTCTGTCAACTAGTTTGCCACATCAGTTAACTGAAATCAAGTGCTTCAAGAGAATATATTATTATTTATTGTCTAATTATTATTAAGAGATAATAATAATCGACATGCATTCTATTTTTAGACATGCGATCTATAAATAGAATTTTCTCAACATTCTAAAAATAGACATACACCTAAAAATAGCCTGAGGGCCCCACCTAGTGTAGGTGCTTAATTTTCACTAGGATCATCCTTGTTGAATCTCAACACTCCCTCTCAACAAGAAAGGGATTATCCTTCACCCCGATCCTGCCTCTATGGTATTCGAATTTTCTCCTGGTGAGTGCCTTCGTCAGAATATTTGCATCCTGATCCTCTATAGGAATTTACTGAAGCAACATGATCTTCTGCTGCACACAATATATTATATGATGGTACTGGATATCTATATGCTTAGAGATATCATGAAACACAAGATTAATTGATAGTTTAATGCAACTATGATTATCACAATGAATCACTGTAGGATCTAAATGAGAAACAAACAAACCAACCAGGATCTTTCTCATCTAGATAGCCTCATATGCAGCTTGACTTGCTACCATGTATTCCACTTGTGCTAAACTGAGTGCCACGGATCTATGTTTTTTGCTGTACCAAGAAACAATTGTAGATTTGATGAAGAAGACCCCTCCTGATGTGCTCTTTCTATCCATTGGGTTGTCCGCCCAATCTGCATTCGTGAAGCCATGAAACTTCACCTCATCCGCCTGTCTGTACCATAAGCCATACTCAGATGTGCCCCTGAGATATCTCAAGACATGCTTTCCTGCCTTCCAAAAGATCTTGGTAGGCTTAACCATCGCTTGACTAATTTGGCTCACCGTATAGCATATGTCCAGTCTTGTATTTACTAAATACTTTAGCGAATCCACTAACTGTTGATAGACGGTAGCATCCACTACCTCTCTAGATGTAGCGTCCTGTTTCCTCCAGTTTCCTGGAAGAGGAGTATACATGGGTTTGCAGCCCTCCATGTGAAACTTACCCAGTATCTCCATTTCATACTTGCCTTGAGACACAAAAAGCTCACCATCTCGCTGCCATATTTCTAATCCAAGGAAATAGTGAAGGAGGCCCATATCCTTCATCTCAAACTCCTTTGCAAGGTCCTCCTTGCATGAGTGTATCAGCTGCTCATCACCAGTCAGTATTAAATCATCAACATAAAGAAAAATGTTTAAAATCTTACCCTCCACCACAATTTGGTATAGGTTTGCATCCGCCTCACTCTTGGTGAAGCCAAGTCCAGTGAAATAGTTGTCGATCTGAGTGTACCAAGCATGGGGTGCTTGCTTCAGCCCATACAATGCTGTTTTGAGTCTGCACACATGTGACTCGCTACTGAAGATCTCAAATCCTTCAGTTTTCTCAATGTACACTTCTTCCTCAATGATCCCATTAAGGAACATAGTCTTCACATCCATATGATGAATGTGCCAACCCATATGCGTTGAGAGAGCAAGGATGGTCCTTATGGAAGAATACCGTGCGACAGGTGCAAAGGTTTCTTCATAATCAATCCCCTCGATTTGTGAGAAGCCCCGTGCCACAAATCTGGCCTTGTATTTCTCAACAGTCCCATCAGTAGCTTGCTTTACTTTGTAGATCCATCTTGAACCTACCACTGATTTATCATCTGGGCTTGGAAAAATTTCCCAAGCATTGTTTCTGACAATGGAGTCATACTCCTCCACCATTGCATCTACCCATGTGGGCACCTGCATTGCTTCCTGAAAGGAAGATGGTTCTGTCACAATACATTTGCTCATGAGAGCCATGTATCCAGTGAATCGGTCAGGAGACTGTCTCTGTCTGCGCTGTGAAGTAGGGACTCCTACATTCTATGCTGCATCAAGCTTCAGCCTCTTAGCTTCTGTGGTACGCCTTCTACCAATTCTGATGTTTTTCTCTATGTGAGTGGAATCCTCCACTGCATGAACCTCCTCCTGTGGCTGATCCACATCTAGAGGCTCATCTTTGGGAACCAAAAGTTCCTCCTCTGCATGCAAGTCTAGCTCCCTCTCAAGTGACAACTTCATGGCTTTCTCCTCATTGAATTTTATATCCCATCGCACCACAGTCATTTGACTGTTTGGAGAATACACACGATAATTATGGGGTGTTTCTGTGTACCCCACAAATATCCCAACTTCAGTAGTCGGCTCTGGCTTCTTACTGGCGTTTTTGGTCACATGCACATAAATAGATGAGCCAAAAATCTTAAAGTGAGAAACATCCTGTTTCTTACCAGTAAAATCTTCTTCAGGTGTACTCATGCAAAGTACTCTATGAGGACAACGATTTTGCACATAAACCACAGTGTTGCATGCTTCCGCCCACAAGTGCATTGGTAGGCCCTAATCATGCAACATCGCTCGTGCAAAACCCATGATTTTTCTGTTCTTCCTCTCTACGACCCCATTCTTCTGTGTGTTATGAGGCGCTATGAGTTCTCTCCGAATTCCTTCTTTTCTACAGAAGTATTTGAATTCGTTCAAGATATATTCACCACCATTATCGCTCGGCAGAGCCTTCACTCGCTTCCCCGACTCTTTCTCCACCAATGCTTTAAACTCAGAACTTTGAGAATGTTTGATCCTTCTTCTGCATGAAGAAGATCCAACATCTATGAGAAAAGTCATCAACAAAAATAACATAATACCTGTTTTTTGCTGTTGAAGCAACTGAGAATGGTCCACACACGTATGTGTGAACTCTCTCCAGGATCACCGAAGCACGGTTCTCCTTTTCATGAAAGGTGGTCTTTACAAACTTTCCCATAGTACATCCCTAGCACTGATCTAACTGCGCAAGTGTACCCTTGGGAAGTCCAGTATAATTCTGCCGCAAAATTTTCAAGGCACCATGGTGAAAATGGCCCAATCGCCTGTTCCATAATTCACTCTCATCCCGACTCACCACTTCTTCTGCTTTTCCCACCATTACAGCGTAGCCATCTACCTCTAGCTTGTATAGATTCTTGACTCGAATCCCTATCCTCTTGGTTTTAACCGTTGTTTTATGTCATAGGAAGCTTTTCCTTCGCTGAACACAACGTCATAACCTCTGTCCTCCAACACCGCGACTGAGACCAAGTTTTTCTTCAGACCTAGAACATGCATAACATCTTTCAATAGAAATGGTTTACCTGACTCCCTCTCAAAGGTAATGGTACCAATGTCGGTCACACTGTATCGTCCATCGTCGCTCATCTCAATATGCATTTGGAGATCTTTCTCCTCCAAGTCACCGAAAAGATCCTTATCTCTTGTCATGTGGAAGGAAGCACCACTATCAAGATACCACATCGATCCCATTACGCTTTACACAAAGCATGCGATCAAAGAGAAATCAAGCTCAAATTGCTAGGTAGGGGCCTCACCAGCTGCAGCTCCAAGAACCATCTTGCTCTTCTTTTTCTGTGGGCAGTTAGTGGCGAGATGCCCATGTTCATTACAGTGAAAACACTTCACCTTGGACAAATCCAGCTTCTTGCCTTTAGCCTCAGATTTTAAGTGGAATTTCTTCCCCTTCCCTTTACTTGCCTTGGAAACCAAAGCACAATCCTCTTCATCATCATGCTTTGATGAAGAGCCATCTCTGGTGTTCCACCTAAACTACTCCTGCACTAGATTCGACCACAATCGTTCCCAATTTGGTAGTTTTTCCCGTCCGTTGACAAAGGCTTAATAACTATGCCAACTCTTAGGAAGTCCCAGGAGAGCCAAACCCACCAAATCATCATCAACAACCGTGATTTACACACTCCCCAGTTCATCCTAACATTGGACAAACTTTTTGATATACTTAGGAATATTGTCGCCCTTCTCCATCTTGATCTTTCTGGGTTTATCCTTCAGCGCCAATTTCCTATGGTCGTTACTGCTTTGGAAAAGATCCGTCAAAGCCTTCCACTTTGCAAATTGAGTGGCTTTCCCATGAAGGCTTGAGACAATATGGTCTCGCACACCTTCCAACATAATCCTTCTCGTCTTCACTACTTTCTTTTGTCAGGCGTCAAGTAATGCAACATCCGTCGAAGTGGGCTTAGGAACATCACTGTCGATGAATTCCTTCAAACCATTATCTTCAAGCACCGCCTCCATCATATCATTCCATTCAATGTAGTTCGAGCTACCCTCGAGTGCATAATCTAGCCGCAAACCATTGAAAGCCATTTCGATGTTTACTCAACTGTCGCACCAATAAATTCTTGTAGCAAATTCGAATTGCTTCCACCAACAAAATCAGCTACTGCTTCAATATTGCAATCTTATTTGTTCTGATACCATGTAGAAATTTTAATACAATTATGTATTGAGTGGATTATCTTGATCTAACAAGTATATGCCACTGTTAAATACATAATTCTTCTACTTAAATCTTTGTGGAAATTTAATCGCAATTGCAAACACATGAAGAAAGATCAATCACACATAACACATATGTTTTTACTAGGAAAGCATAAAGCTAAAAACCCGACTATCATATATTATGTATATATCATGGATCATGAAACAATATCATACAAAAGTCTAATCCAAGAGTTCTCATTACAATATACAATCATCTCACACTGTCATACAAAAATTGGCTCACACATGGACCAATTTACTACCTCCTGACAGCCTGCCTCCACTATGCAATCCCTGCTGATCACAATCCTTGAATGAATGAGATATTGCCTTGCCTTGACTGCACAATCCTCATTGGCATCTCCAATGTGTGTGTGGTTGCATGAGTGCACCCACTAATGTCACAACAGATAGTCAAACTGTCCCTTTCACCTATCTCTCAACCGGGTCTCCACTGGATCTGACATGCATGTAGTTAACAATAGTAAATATTCAGTTGCATGTGAGATCACTCCATGTGAATTAATTTAATATTTAATTCACTGGTATCTCACTAGTGTATCTTTAGTTACAATTAGTTACAACTAGCACAACTGAGTTAAACTACTTTAAAACTCACATAACTACACATCCAACTCTATTACAACTTTGTATCACTCAGTTACAACGAAGTCCACTTGCATGTACCACCAACCAACCTTAGAACTTGTAATTCTTTCAGTCAACTAGTTTGCCACATCAGTTAACTGAAATCAAGTGCTTCAAGAGAATAGATTATTATTTATTGTCTAATTATTATTAAGAGATAATAATAATCGGCATGAATTCTATTTTTAGACATGTGATCTATAAATAGACTTCGCCCATGCATCTAAAAATAGAAACTTATCTATAAATAGAATTTTCTCAACCATCTATAAATATACTCCCACTATAAATAGACTTTTCTCAACATTCTAAAAATAGACATACACCTAAAAATAGCCTATGGGCCCCACCTATTGTAGGTGCTTAATTTTCACTGGGATCATCATCTTGTTGAATCTCAACAAAGGAATGGTTTAGTCGTGTGCGAAAACAAGAAGAAAAATAGAAAATTATCTAAGTGAAATTCACTTCCAAGTGGACTGAATGTTATCATGGGACTCGCTAGGTCAGGGGTCGACTAATCGTCCAAAAGATGAATTCTTGGAAGGTGAGGTTGAGACCAACCTTAAGGATCTATCTAAGAGGTCAGAAATGGGCCTAGGTCAGTTGTTGAGAAAAGTCAACCAAGATGATTCGGTAGGGTTGGTCACCAAGAAAATATGACCAGTATGAGCTGACAGGGTTGGTCGTTGAGTGAAGTCGGCTAGGATGAGCCAACAAGATCAGTCTTCAAGTGAATTCGGTTAGGATGAGTTGGCATGGTTGAAGTTCAGACTCCAAAATGTATCATAACTTGATGGTTTTTTGTCAAATATGACTACGCGACCACACAACCAAGCAAGGACCACCTTCCAGGAGGAATCATCCACGATGGAAGGGTGATTGCATGGGTGCCACATGGTGTACCATCAGGGCGCCATGTGGGAGCCATTGATGAAGAGGCAAGGGTTATTAAATGAGCTAAGATTAAATCATCATGTATCCTAATATGTGAGTTAGATCAGGGTGAAGTTTACATCATCAGAAAGGAATCAACAAGATGAACGTGGTGGCGATGTATACCTTGGGATTTGAGAATTTTGAGAAAGGTTGAAAATTTTAGACCCCATTTCCATAACTAGACATTAGAGTTCGAGTCATCCGATAGTAACTGCCTCATTCTACCCTTATCAGGTGCTAGGGATAAAATGGGGTATGTCACAGAGTGGTATTGGAGCAAAGGTTCAACAATGGACCTTTCAAGATTAGTTGAGGTTTTGAAACATTGTAATAGGTGTTAAAATCCTTATTGTTTTCATGTTGATGTATGCATGTAGTGTGACACTACTAATTTCATAACTATGAGGACTGTTGTGTTGGATGGCTTCTAACTAATCCTTTAATATTACATATGTTAAAAATGTAGCAAGAAAGTCTCAATTTGGTTTTTCCTTGGTCAAATTGAGAAAATTCGAAATTCCACATCAACAAACAACTTGGATTCAGTTAACTTGTGTGACATGGATCTTTTCACTCAGTTAGCTCAATAAATTTGAGTTAGAGGGCTTGGAGTTCATTTAAGTATGTGTGATTGTAAATTTGTAGCAATCAATGTCAATTATTTCAAGTTTTTTTTTAGAAACTAGTTCTAATTGTTGGAGGAACTTGTGGAAGGCCTGTTTTGAAGTGGGACAATAATCTAACTTAGTGATCATTCATTTAACTGATCAATCAACCTAAAATAGCTAGTTCACGCAGAGAATTCAATTTCCCCAGCTGTGGTGGGGATTCCAATGTAGTGTAACATCAATTGTAGACTAGTCTTGAGTTTGCATGCATGCATGCAGTCAGATGATCAACCTTGGGAATTGCACAATCAATTGGAGGAAAATTCTTAAATAATAGGGGCCTAATCCCGCAGAATTTGCGCAAGGAAATAGGGTCTCAAGCAAAGGCATAAATTGACTAATTCGGGGTCATAAATTCTTAGTGAGCAGAGATATATGTTATTAACTTGTTGGCTAAGCTCAGATTGAGCTAGCAATTGTAATACATCTCCATTCACCAGATTAATGCAAGCATGAATATGGATTTTTTAGCAATTGCTTTCCCCTAGAAAAATATTGTGCATGTGTGTTATTTATTATTGCATGTTTTTAATTATTGTTCTAAATTGTGAATTGAATTCCACAGAGCAATAGAGTAGGATTGTGTCTTGTGATTTAGATTAAAATTTCACGAAGAATTGAAATTCTACAAAATAATTTCTACATGGTATTAGATCAAGATTCACATTAGAACAACAATTTTGAAGTTGTTTCTCAAAAGGTCCGAATTTACAGTTCAGTGTACCAATATCTCTTCATAGTTGGGAAGATGACCTTCAACAAGCTGATATTAGAGTATGCCTTGGAACACAACTTGAATTTCATTGCATGGAAGGATTACATGGAGGTGGTGTTGGATGAAAATGGATTTCTAGAATATGTCAAGACATACATTACAAAACCACAAGCATCTGATGCACAAAAACTAGCTTAATGGAAGAAATATGTATTCAAGGTGAGGAGAATAATCTTGGAGGGAGTGCGAGACCACATTGTATCAAATATCCAGGGGAAAGAAAATCCTTTTGTAATGTGGAAAGCACTGTCAGAGTTTTTAGAGAACAACATTGACCACAGGAAGTTGGCACTCAAGGATAAACTTCGAAATATCAAGATGTAGAAGAATGACACTATTCCACAATATGTTAGCAGATTTACACAAGTTCACGATGAGATAAGAGGGGTTGGTGTAAATGTTGCAGAATATGAATTAGTAAGCCTAGCTCTTCTAGGCCTTCCCAAAATCTAACATAACAGTTACCGGGATGCGATGAATGGGAGGGAGAAATTATCAAATTTGGAACACTTATTGTCTGATTTGGTATAAAAGATAACACGAAACACCAGAGAGAGGACTTCATCCAAGGGTGATGATGAAGAAAAAATTGCATTGGCTAGAAAAGGAAAGAAGGTAAAAGATAAGAAATATCAAACCAAACCAGAATCCATCTAAGGGGGAAAGATGAAAGACTTGTTCAAAATTAAAATTCTCAACTTTCGTGAATTTGTGCACTATGCCACGAAGTGTTCACACAAAATTTCGAGAAAGAAGAACTCAGGAGGAGGAGCAGGTGAAGCCTTGGATTCACAGTTCGAGCTTGACTTCACCCTTATCATATGCATGACCAATACAGTGATGCAGAGCATATGGTACTCGGAATATGGTGCTTCATTCCACATGATAGGGTGTAGAGAGTTTTTCAATGACCTAAAGGAGAAGGATCTCCAAATGCACATTGATATAGGGGAGGAAAGAAGCTACAACGCAACCAATATTTGTAAAATCACCTTTCAGAGGGATTTGGGACCATCCCCTCTTTGACTCGAGGATGTCATGTTCATTCCAAGACAAAAGAAAAAGATCATCTTTGTAGTAGTTTTTGAAGGTCGTCGTTATGATGTGATATTTAGCAAAGGGAAAACATTTCTTAGACATATGGCCACTTGACAAGTGAAGCAGATCAAGGTTCGTGTGAAGAGCCTATATAAACTTGATGTGGAAGATTGTAATGTATTAAGCAGTAAGGCAGATAAAGTGAAGAGCCACGATGCCGGTGAACTTCGCACAAAATACTTGGCCATTTACAACATCGAGCTTTAAATATTATGTAACAAATAACCACTGGCCTCCCTAAAGGAGCACTTGAGCAACAAAATGTTTGCAAAGGATGTACCTTGGGGAAGTATGAAAAATCCCCATTCCATGACCAAGACAACAAAGCACATGCAATCAGAAATTACCCACTATGGTGTCTGTGTACCTTTCTCGTCAACCTCCATTGCCATACATAAATATTTTTTAATTTTTATTGATGACATCTAGAGGAAGTGTTGATTCTTCTTCATGCGGAAGAAGGATGTGTAGAAATTTGCTGAATAATGAAGTTTATTCGCTGCGATTAACCTGATCATACATCAATTCGAATTGCATGCATAACACATAATCGCTTCTACCATTAATCGTCACATGCGGAAAATAAAACAAAGCGACAAAACATTAAATCACACACATAGAACGCAGCATGTACGGGGAAAGCTTATAGTTGAAAACCCCCAGCTATATGTATCATATAATGGATGAGAAACATTCAGCAATACATAATACAATACTCCTCACAAGTACTCAGTACTATCTCATATGCTGAACACAAAACAAGCTAGATCTGAAACTAGTCACAGGTTCAAATCCTTCTGCTGCTCTGCCTGCCTCTACTGCACAATCCAAAAAGTGAATATAGCTGAATGGAATTCGAATTCACTTAGTTGGTACAGCGCAATCATCATTGGCATCATCATCCCACTGATTGTGCAAATCTCATGCACAACTGATGTACAACTGCTGTCAGTCTCACCCTTTCATCTACCTCTTCCACTGGTCTTTCACTGAACTGTCCATGCACTGAGTTAACTGATGTGTTCTTTAGTTGAATAATGAGTTAATAATCGGTGAATTAAATAATATTTAATTCACCCAACTCATCTCTAGTGTAATCTCCAGTTAAACTGATCACAACTAGTTCAACTAGTTAACCGGAACACAATCTCCATTAACTCCTTAATCAACTCCACCAAAACTCTGCCACATGAGTCTAACTGAAGTCAACCATGCAATAGCTCAAATAACCCATAGGAAATTCGAATTTCCTTATGTCAGCTGCATGCCCCACCTCCGGGGGTCAAACTGAAGTGCTCCAAGAGGATAAACTGAAGTTTATAGTCCAAATATTATTAAGGGTAAATAATATTTGACTGTTCTATTTTTAGCCTAGCAATCTAAAAATAGAAACCACCTGAATGTCTAAAAATAGAGGTCCATCTATTTTTACCAACATGACCAATCTTCCAAGAATAGCATACTGCAGCTCCCGGTACATGATCCATATGTCTAAAAATAGACATAGTCTAAAAATAGACTTTTCGACAAAAAATCACATGTGTGGTCCCCTCCTAGTTTAGGTGATCACTTTCCAACTAGGATCAGGAAAGATGTTTCAGGAGGCCTCCTTCACTGTTTCTTGTTGCCATTTTCAACAGGATGAGATATTCTCCAAGTTTGTATAATTCAAGGCATTAGTTGAGAAAGAGACTGGCAAGAAGGTGAAGGCTTCCAGGAGAAGCAATGGAGGTGAGTATGCTTCAAATGACTTCAAGAATTTATGTGCGAAATAAGGTATTCAAAGAGAGATGACAACACCCCACAACCCATAACATAATGGGGTAGATGAGAGAAAGAACTAGATCGTTGTTGGAGCAGTGAGAGCTATGCTACATGACCAAGGCATACCATTGCATTTGTGGGCAGAGGCATATAACACAACTTTCTAATTGCATAACCTAAGTCCTCATCGAATCTTTGGTATGATTACACCATAGGAGGATTTCTCGGGGAGAAAGACAGATGTGTCACACTTAAAGATTTTTGGAGCCTCTGTTTACTGCCATGTCTCCAAAGAGTTTGGAGTTTTTGTGGGTTACACTGAAATTCCTCACACCTACCCTTTGTACTTATCTTCCCTCATAATGATATTTGTGTGAAGGGATGAAAATTTTGATGAGGATAAAGTGATGTGGTGCTCTCTTGAGAGGTAGCTTTAGATCCCACCGGAAGAGGATATTTTAGCTCCAAAGGAGGAGCTTCACGAAGTTGTGGAGCAACTGCAATTTGAGGAGCAGAGAGGTGGAAGAGTGGAGACATCCACTCAAACATAATCATCTAGAGAAGGCATAAAAATAACCAGGGAAGATGATATGCTTGTGCAGGATACGAGGGAGAATGCGAGAGCTCCTTCAAATTTGTGCAGATAAAGGAGGTGACCTGAGAGGTACAGTGGCTACATGGATCTAATGACTGAGTTTGTAGAGATTGAGCTATCATCTTTTGAGGAAGAAATAGAGAAAGATGTTTGGGTTGATGCAATGGTGAAATAATATGAATCGATTGTAAAGAACAATGTTTTGGAAGTGGTCAGAAGACCAACAAATAAAGCAGTTGTGGGTTCGAGATGGATCTTCAAGGTTAAGAATGTAATATATGGAAGCATAGAGAAGTGTAAGGCCAAATTTGCGGCCAAAGGAGACTCTCAAGTTGAAGGAATTAACTATGAGGAAACCTTTGCTCTCGTAGCAAGGTATTCATCCATTAGATCAATTCTTGCATTGGCTGCACAATGGGGTGGAAGATCCACCAGATTGAGAAATATTGTTTTTACATCCATTTGGTGGAAGATCCACCAGATGGATGTAAAAACAATATTTCTCAATGGTATTATTTAGGAGGAGGTGTACATCAAGCAACCATAAGTTTTTGATACATTTGATCGAGAGTCTCACATGTGCAAACTCGTTCAAGGGGACTGCATGGAACCGATATGCGAAGAAACATATAAGCCTCTGGGTTTGTATGCCACAATTTCCGTGAGAGCTTCCTTGTATGTTGAATGCCAAAACCCCTCGTTTTCATTGAAGGACTGAGGAATTCATTGTTTCTCTCCAACAAGCACATGATATTCTCTTTCATGATGGACCAAAGATGTACCTTTCAGATGATAATTCCAATGCAGAGCTTCATTTACCAAATGTTCACCGATCCAATAATTCTGAACCGTGGCCTATATTTGCATGGAGAACATGGTGACGTAGGTTTGTGTGTCAACAATAGTTCCACTGGCCATAGGTATTGCCATACGATAGTTGTCATGGATTATTTTGTGTCCACACTCCTTTTGGAACTTGTATAGAAAACTTCACTGGAATTGTGGGTCATATCTGCTAAGATTGGAGTTATTACGTGGATCCCGTGGCCACCATAACCTTTGCAAAAATTGTTGCAACATAGTCAGTCTTCCACATCACAATCTACATCCATTGTTTGATATTACACTGCATGAAATTTTAATTTCCCAAGATTCATAGACTCTACCGGTCCCATTGGCATAATCATTTCGGGAACTAACCTCACAGTCATATCATTATCAATATCCTGCATGATTATGAAACCAAGTATACCGCCAATTTAAAATGCGATAAACGGTGGGATGGGCCACGTAATGCTTGGGCCTAACCTTGGTGAAATCACATAATATTGACACCCATTTCAAAACCATCTAAGTAATTATGAAGTACAACTAACCAATAGACCATGTGTACACATTTCCATCAAAATATCCAAGCGTACTTTGAGTATCACAATACCCATAATCCATAAAATCTGCAGATATTGGCAACAACATTGTCGGGCAATGTGGAGGAAATTATGTGCATCTATGGTTGGTGATGCAATATAAATTAATAACAACGCATTGGCGGAACAACTATTTCCATTAATGTATGTATTCAACAAACAATTTTTTTGGCATACAATAGTTATAACTTGCCTTCCCATAATTGTGGAGACTAACAAGACCATAAACGTCGTGATGCAACGTGTTATAACGGTTCCCACGAAAATTCATCTTAACCGAATCGTGATGCAACGTGTTATAACGGTTCCCACGAAAATTCATCTTAACCGAAGTTCTCTCCATCAGTGATGATCAATGATGAAAGAAAGAAAGAAAGAATTTATAATGTCCACGAGGTTAAAAATAGCTTATGGGACAGATTGCTTCTCTATTTGATTCTTGTATTCGGCACTTTTCCTGTAAACAATGTAAAGCTATGACAATTGATGAAATAACAATGTAAAGCTATGACAATTGAAATAGTTCTTCATAAAGGAATCTCTTCAACGGGGGAAATTCCACTATACAGAGTCGACTTTTACTGCCGCAACCAATGTCGCTTTTCCGTTGCCAACCATTAGCCAGTGGAGGAGGGACAACAACACCATTCTTGGCCATCTTTCTGATTTTTGTGATATTTCCTTCTGTTGAGGTTACCCGAACTCCTTTCATCCCTCAAGAATTTATTTTCCAGATGCTCCTGTAGAATAGCGCTCAACATGCCCAACATAACGTACATATTAATTTTCATTAGCAAGGCTTTTGCCTCAACGATGGTGCACTCCAACTGGCACTCCATGAAGTATTGAAAGTTTCCGAAGAACTCATTCCATATTCTACAAAGTTTGATCTCCATTGTTTCGCATACAACAAATCTTCACATCTGGATTTTCTCCCGTAGTCAAAAGAGAGAGAATTAATCAAGCACTTCGATATTAACTTGTGGGATGTCTTTGAAACATAATACTATATTTCTGCACAATCTGCATACTATAACATGACTCTATTTGTAAAATTTCTATTGATGAATCTACATCTCAACTTTTCATGCATTTTTTTTTTTCTAGTTACTAATAAATGTATTTGGAGGTTTTACATATGCAAGACAAACAAATCAATTTCGCAGATATGTTATGGGAAGGATTTCATTGAAGGAGAAATGTAACCCATTTCTTACCGAGCCAATCGAATGGATTGTTGTTTAATTTGATTTCACCATTTTCTGTTTCTTGAATAATATTTGTTGGAATGACTTTTTCGTTTTTGACGGGTTCCTGCATAACCTTTCTCCAATTTTGTTGACGAAATTTTGGATACAACTTCCAACATTTTTCAATCAAATGACCACTTTGATGACAATGTGTGCAACAATAAAGTGACTTCTTTTTGCCATTAACTTCCTTATGATTTGGCGATTGGCCCTTTTATGGCTTTTCCTTCAAAATTTTCTTGTATAAAGACATTATCTCCCAACACTTCAAAATTTTATGATTATATAGGCCAAAAAATGAAAATGGAATCTTATGCCAAAATTTACGAATACCACTACTATGCTTTTTATAATAAAAAACAACTTTGATATAATCAGGCTATACCTTTGATGATTACCTTTGTCATGACTCTGATGAGGTGGAAGTTCCTTTCGAAACATCATTTGCTTCAACAATCTTGGAACTCTCTCCAACCTCTTCTTTTCCATATCCAATTCTAGCATATCGAGGGCAATCTTCAACCACAATGGGTTCTATTATGCCTTGGGTAAGGCTTCCCAAGCCTTTCCCTTCATAATCCATTTTTAATAAAAAATTTGACCCAATTCCTCGAGTGTGCTTCTCAAAAGAACCAAAACAAACATCTTCTTGAGAGGAAACTGAATGTGTAAAAGTGCTTCTTACCTTGTTTACCTTAGCATTCTAACACTTTGGCAGGGCCTCTTCTGAAGCTTGTAAGTGCAACTCCGTCGCTTGAAGTATGTCTTGAAGCTCTTTCTTCTCACTTTCCAATGCTTTCAATTGTTTCCGCAACTTATTGCTTTCTATCATCATCATACAACTCCTCTACCATTTTCTTCATGGTTAAGAATTATTTAAACATATTTGAATCTTGATAAATATTTGCAAAGAAACCATGAGGAAAAGACTCATTTTTTGAAATTGACATTTAAAAACTTAAGATATTACCTTCTTAACTCGTTTCCTTCTTCTTGCTTTAATTAAACCTGACAAATGTGGTGAGCCCTGGGATTGCACCAAGAGTGCTGCAACTCCCAGGGGTTGCCGTACTATACCTTATCAACTCGGGGTTCGTACAAACTTGGAGGTGATGGTGCTATATACACAACAGATGCATTTTTCCCCTTGTCATCCTCTTCCGCTCTTTGAAAGGGTGCTACTTCTAGGGGTTCTCAGTGAAGTCTGTCACACTTCAATGAAACTAAAATAAATTGCAGAAAGGAAATGACAAAAATGAAACTAAACTAAATTTCTGAAAAGAAATGACAGGAAAGGAAACTAATTTAACTTGTTGAAAAGAAATGGGAGAAAAGAAACTAATTTAAATTGCATAGAGGAAATGACGGGAAGGAAACTAATTTAACTTGCTGAAAAGAAATGGCAGAAATAAAATTAATTTAAACCACACTTCATGCTTCTAACCATGCAACTATTCATGATCTAACTAGAATTGAAAATGTGTTGCTTTTAGCTTGGAGGAAAAAGGGATAAAGATGCTAATGGAGGGTTCGAATAGATAGCACAAGGCTTAGAGGTGTGGAAAGAAGGGTTTGAACTATATTAAAGCTCATAAGATCACAAATATGATTTGGAGTGGGAGGCTTGAAATATGTGATGACAGAGTTATAATTCGCGGATAGAAATGTGATATGCGATGTGCGAAATCACAAAGATGGAGGAGAAGCAGTAGTGCAATCGGGAGGAAAGTGCGAAGTGCGAGATGCGATACGGCCGAAATTGCGAAATGCGAAATGCGATGGGTGACATGGCAGAGGAGTACGGTAATATCACAATCGGGGTTTGGAGGTAGAAAGTGTTAACGGAAACCAATAGAAGATGCAATTTGTGATTTGCGATGGGGATAAAAAAACTGCGAAATGCGATTTGCGATAGGGATGATGTGGCAGAGTGCTACAGTAATGTCACAATTGGCGGTTGGGAGCGGTAAGTGTTGACAGAAACCAATGTAAAATGCAATTTTCGATTTGTGATGGAGATAAAGATTGTGAAATGTGATTGCGAAAAGGGATTGTGGTAAGTCTTAAAGGAAAAATGGAAAAGGTTGCGAAGTGCGAAATGTGATAGGTGACGTGGCAGTAGGACTAGTGGTAGAGTGTGATGACAATATTGCAATTAGTGTTGAGATCGGTAAGTATTAACGGGAACCACATGAAAATGCGATTTGCGAAGTGGCAAAGTACGAAGAATTATCACAATCGGCGTTTGGAGTGGTAAGTGTTAACGAGAACCAAAAATAAAAATTGCGATTTGCGATAAGCGAAGTACGGTAGAGGAAAGTTTGAGGAGCAAGGGCGAAGGTCGAATTCCAATGGTTTTCAAGAGTTTTGCGTTAAAAAAAAAGGGTAAGGCAATCGTGGATAATAAAAACAAAGGAGTAAGGCGAGCTGAATGGTTTAAGTGTTTTTATGAATAAAAATGTGGGTGCGAAAGTGAGAATAAGCGGGAAAAATCGAAAATGGAGGGTGTAACAACAATGCACAGATTGTGAAGACAAAGATGGAGAATGAAGTAGGGAGGCACCACAGAGCTGCTCTGGGGTTTTAATAATAATTCCTGCAATAAACCTGCTAACATATGTGCAAAGAAACAGACAAATGCGTAAAAATACGGTGCAAAGGAAGACTGAAAAATGGTAATGCAACTCTACTTTTAATCTTAGAAACAGTGAACAGAAACAGTTTGTGGGTTTGTGGGAAATTTCGGCCTCCTCGAGCTCTATTGACATAGATGAGAAGGGGGTCTTGATCCACAATTTTTTTGGTTTTTCTCCTCTATTTTATTACTCACAAGCAAATGAAACCTACAACAACACATTGAAAGCAAAACTAAACAAAAATGAAACTTAAAAGCGGATCTAACTAAATGACAGAAACAAAACTAGCTAAATTACAGAAAGGAAAGAATAAAACATCAAAGAAGCTGAGGCACATGGATTGGGCCCTAAACTATGAGCCTCGCTCCTTGAAACTAGATCAGTAAAACAACATCTTCCTACTCATTGCATTACAAAAAATACAGTCTTATTCCATCCCAAAGGTCTTAAACAACAAAAGCCTAATATAATGGAAAATAATGGCATGGGATGGAATGGAAATGGAATCGACTAGCATCGAATGGATCGAAAAATCAACCAGAAATCGACCAGAATCCACCCTAATTAGCTCTTGATCAGCTTTATTTATCTTCAAGGGTAGCTACCAACAACTCCCTAGAAAATAGTGATTGAGTCCACTTTGACTCCAAGTAAACCATAGATTGAGTGTACTTCGTCTTCAGTTTGCTTGGCTGCCTTTGATAGTTAAGGAGGGTGGACAACCCTCTTGAATCTCTCCAAGATTTCTCAATAATTTCTTGATATTGTGCTCATTTATTCTTCAACCTTAATCTTCTAGTGGCAAGGAGAAGGTCCCTAAATCATCTCCTTCTCCAAATCTGCATAATCTGCCCAATATTCTCACAATATTCTACAAAAATAACCAATATTAGGCACAAATACGCAAGTACCTTTAATCCTTCCTAAGAACATATTAAAGAATAAGAAAAAAATATTAAGTGGATAAGGAGAGATTTAATCTATCTTTTATGTGCATACAGAAGGTTATATGTGCCTAAGAAAGGTTAGATGGGCCTTATTTTATGTCTAATTTACAGTCTCATCATCACCCCCCTACTGAAACTGTTTTTCATCCTCTAAGCAACCTATCCATCCTTCCTGCCTTCTAGTTCTTCCTGCATGCTGTCTTATTTAGTTTTCTGTTTATTGGCCCATGTGATGCTCCTCATGCTAATATTATTGCTATTCTTCTTGCATTTATTCTTGTGGGTGCTGCATGGAGGTCCTCAAATGCCTTAAGTAGATTTGTATTTTGCATGCCAAGAGGTGGTGGATCCACCTCTTTTTTTTTTTTTTAATTGCATGCAGAATAAACTCACAGTTATTTTTTTCTGTGAACAAAGTTCTCCCTTGGTTACCCCTTGGCACTCCTTGTATTCCATTACAATGAATTGATTACTACCCACTTTCTCAAGTCTTTTTACTTTTGTCTTGTTCCTCTTCTTGGTGGAAAAATTGAAAATGCTACCATTTATTGATAACTAGTGGGTTCACTAATGTATCTTGTGAACACATAACCAAATATGTGCTATGTAGTCAACCAACTGAGCCAAGCTATGATTAGGCCAACCAAATTATATTGGAAGGAAACTAAGCATGTTTTACGGTACCTAAGAGGCACTACGTAGTTTGGATTATGGTACAAATGAACATAGAGAGTGAAGTTGTGTAGCTTCGGAGATGAAGATTAGGCAGGGAGTCCATCTGAACAAAAGAGTACATCAAGTGGAATTTTCAATGTTGGGTCCGTAGCAGTTTCCTAGTAAACAAGAAGCAAAGATTTGTGGCGCTCAACTCAGCAGAAGCAGAATACATGAATGCAAGTCAAGAAACATGTGAGGCGATTTGAATGAAAAATATACTTGTGGGACTATTTGGCCAGATGATGGATCCAACTGTGATCTACTGTGATAATCATAGTTGCATCAAGCTCTTTGAGAATTTGGTATTTCATGATCGATCCAATCATATAAGTATTTGGTATCACCATCTACGGGACTGCTTGCAGAGGAAGATAATGTTGCTACAATACATTCCGACAGAGGAGAAATATGTTGACATCTTGAAAAAGGATTTGTCAAGAGGGAAGTTTGAGTTCCAGAAGTGCAAGATAGGGGTGGTTGATAATCCCTTTCTTGCTAAGATGGAGTGTTGAAAAATGCAACAAAAAAGTCCCAATTTGATTTTGCCATGGTGAAATTGAGAAAATTCGAATGTCCACATCAACAGACAACTTGGATGCAGTTAACTTGTGTGACATGTCTCTTGTCACTTAGTTAGCTTAGTAAATTTGAGTTAGAGGGCTTGGATTTGAGTTAAGTAAGTGTGATTTCAAATTTGTAGCAATCATGGTCTATTTTTTCAAGTTGTTTTCAGTTAAACTAGTTTTAATTGTTGGAGGAACTATGGAAGGTTAGTTGTGCAATGAGACAAAAATCTAACTCAATTATAATCCAATTAACTAATCAATCGACCCAAAATATCTACTGCATGCAGATAATTCAAGTTCCCCAGTTATGGTGGAGATTCCAAGGCAGTGTAACATCAATTGTAGACTAGTATTGAGTGTATAGGTGTTGCATGCAATCAAATGATTAACCTTGGGAATTGTGCAATAAATTGGAGGAAAATTCCTAAATAATAGGGTCCTGATTCCTCAGGATTTTCACTAGAAAATAGGGGCTCAAGCAGAGGCAAAAATTGTCTAAGTCTGCGGCAAAGCTTCTCAGTGAGTAGAGAGATAGGTTATTCACTTGCAGGTTGAGCTCAGATTGAGCTAGCAATTGTGATACGTCTCTAATATTAATGCAAGTAGACATAACGAGTTTTTAACAATTGCTTTCCCCTAGAAAAATAATGTCCATTTGTGTAATTTCTTATTGCACGATCTTATTATTTTTCTAAATGAATTCTCCAGAGCAGTAGAGTAGGATCGTGTCTAGTGATTTAGATTAAAATTTCATGATCAGTTACAATTCTACACCATAATTTCGACAACATATGCCTTGATCCGTAGTCTTGGTGCGTAAGCTGAATTTAATTGTTGTTGTTGGAATGGTAAAGAGATTGAAATATTAAATTTTTTGAAGGAATGATTAAAATGAATTGATATATACATGTGCATGTAGAATTCTGATTTTGAAAATTATGCTGAGATATAAAACATGCATATTTATATCCAGAATTTTGAGATATGTGACTAATGAATAAACTGAGACATGTGGGAAGTAGAAGGACAACATGCTTGGTATAGCATGTCAAGGTAGTGCATAAAGAGACTCGGTACAACAAGAAAAGAGTCACTTATAAGAGCTCTCAAACACTTGATACAGTAGAGTATAATGCTAAAAGAGAGGGAAGAGGAGGGGGACATCCCCTCAAAACACTTTAATAAGCATTGAAGCAATTCCTCCTAGGAGAAATTGGAGGGGCACTACAAGTCTAAAATACTACCATGAAATCTTGAAGAAGGCTTGGGCTGAGCTTTTATTCATGGAACATTGAAAACAATTGAACTCATGGGGATTGAATTTTTGAGATCATTGAATGTTTTTTGTTTTGTGTGATGCATTTCTTGATTGATTTTATAGTTAATCTAGCATTTTTTATTGTCGAATTGTCCATGGCCATGCTATTGTTTTGCGGTTCTGTCATGAATTTCCTTCTTTTATTGTTGGCCTCTTTTTCGTTGAATTTTTTTCCTTTAATTTTCATGTTTTGGGAGCCTTGGGGAACATTCGTTGCATGTGGTAGGAAATCCACGAAGCTCTAGAATAAGATAGAGGGAATCCAACATAATTGCGACCAAGAACATGAGTAAATTACGAGTATTTCTGGAAATGGGAAGATGGGCCAGAAAAGGCCATCACTGGAATACCTTGGAAGGTTGTTCTTAATATGGTAGCAAGTGTAAATGAGAAAATATAAATGATTGAAAATTGGCTACACAAATAGTTTTGACATAAAACAATAGCTAATGGTGCTGGAGTAAACAATAAGGTGCAGAAGGTAACTTGGAGGAATTCAGGTAAAATAATTCCTTTGACTAATGCGTGCTTGCATAAAGGTAGGATTTCTATAAACTGTGATTTTAATTGACATATGTCACTGTATGTTATGTCCATGACTAAGTGAATAGCAATATGACATCCAAGTGGCTGGTTTGGTCCATGGAGATAATGGACAACGATATGGTATCCATGAAAATTTCACAAAGGAAGTTCTCTTAACATTGAATCTAATTAAATATGCAAATTTATGTTCATGATCATGCTTATATATGTGTATAAATGCCATTGTGTCTAACAGGGTATTTTTAGGAATCATTCTTTTATAAGAATAATTGTATACAATTTAATTAATGTAAATTCAAATGGATGAATGGGATGACATAAAAAATTTGTCCAATGAGATTCTTGGTTGAAAGAGGAATTAATGGGGCAAGGGAAAGCCCTAGTTGATTAATGATTTTAATATCATAGGAATATGAATTTTATATGCCATGTTGTATCATGTATATGACAAGGAAATGATGATGATTGTGCAGACATGTATGTTAACTAGTAATTAGAATCCTTGATCACATGATTGGGCATGTACTCATATAAACGCCATGTTGATGCTAGAAGAGAGTTTGGTGGAGTAGAAAATATTTGATGATTAGATAGCTGAGAAGCCCTTTTTTTAGATGATAATCACAGAGTAAACTCATGATATTCCAACTGAGAAACCCATGAGGCTTGTTGGTTGATAATCAATATGGAGTGTTTGTGCCTTATAGGGTTTATAAATCCACTGGAGACTATGCCGGTTGAAAATTTCTAAGAGGTAGAGGCACCCAGGGTTCATGGACTGATAACAACTAATGGTAGTTCCACGAGGTTGGGTTGAGAACACATGTGGGATTTCCTTTTGGAAGCTACTAGATAGTGCACTCTTATTCCTTCATATGTAACACGGTTGATAAATCCTCCTAATATTAACTATATCTCTCTCTCCAAGGCTAAACTGAGACTCTATGTTCTATGTATGGACCCCTCCATTGATTTGTATCCATTGTGGTGTAACAGTGAGGAGCTGTTGAGAACACGTGATAAATGGGATTTGTTACTTGTTTGTGAATGGTTGAGCACCCATTCAAGGGATTGGATCTAGAGATGAAGCTAATGGAAGACCGCAGGTAGCAGGATTTCTGCACTGAGTACTATGCCTTGGGGTTGTGAAAACACTCCATGTTGGCAACCTCACTCGGTGGTTAATTTGGAGATGTGTTGAATGTGGTTCCTTGGGGGCTGAGAAGACATTCAGATGGGTTAAGCCTAAATAAAAATGAATATAAGAGTTAATTTGAATTATTGCAATATATTTATGATGAATCTCATGAGAGATTGTATGCCATGTTACAAGAAAACATGGGAATTTCCCAACTTGGGTGAATGGAGCACGCTATAGGACAAAAAAGTAAAAACTGGATGATATCAAAGTGCTCAACAAGTTGGATTGGGTGTAGAAAAATATCCATAAGAAATGCAAAAGAGCCATGGAAAATGGTTGATTTAATACACTCTTATATGCTTATTTAGTTTTGGGAAATCAATTGTATATGTGATTTGTAAATCAAGTAGTAATTATGAGGATCCAAACAACTTTGCTTGGTTTAAAGAATCTTTTAATTTTTATTGGGACATATAACACCGATGATGGTGTTCCTCTAAGGGGGAGGGTTTTATGACATCCCTATGGGTTAATTCCCTTTGTAAACATTGTAAATAATTTCTTGTACTTATTTAAACAAAAAAATTGAAAATGTTAAGGGAAACCAACACATATTTCAGAGTTTGAGGAAGGAAATTGCTTGAGGAACTTGGTCATGTTAAATGTTAGTCATGGAAGTTGATAGTTGTGTTTAATGGAGTTGATTATGTTATTAATTTAATTGAAAACAAGGAAAAACCCATGTTCCTGTTGGGAAAAAAACACGAGCAAGAAAAGGACAAAAAAATATCGAGAGTATGGGTGATATGCAGAATTATGATCTATGGATAAATAAAATTCCCTAAGTGTGGTGCTAGGCACTTAGAACAACAGATTAAAGAATTTTCTACCACTTTCTCTAAGAATAAATAGACAGACAAAAAGATAAAATAACCTACTTGTGATCCAAGTGCTTCCTATTCTCCTTCTATTGCTTTTGTTGTAGCCTCCAATCCAACTTAGATCGCTAGATTGATTCCTACAAATATAAACAAAGAACAACAAAAAAATTGCAATATGCAGATGCCTAGTTATCTTAATCACTTAAATTGATTAAACATGAAACATATATATCATTCAAGAGTCCATTGCATGAGAAATAGAAACATAAACAAATAGATATATTGGAAAATGAAGAACAATCTTTATTAAAGAGTAGAAGGGGGAGGTTACAATCAATGATCGATTTGATGTCACCAACTCTAGCTTCATGCCAGCCTCATCACATTCAACATCTCACCAACAACATATCACTTCTTTCACTCTCTCAATTGAGAATCCAACAACATTTCTTCACCAAAATTCTTCCTTCCCTAGCACTAGAATCGGTGCTCAATTTATAGGGCAACTGAAGGTAGTTTCTCAATGAATGAATTTCTAATAATAGTCAAGGCATGTTCCCAAGCTTAGAGGGATTAAATGGACACTTGGATTCAAACTTTGACACATATGGACTCTTCTAGAAGGCACTGGCCATGTGGAGATTCCGAAACAATGAGAATTTCGCTCCCATTTGACCAACACACCCTTGAATGTTGGGAAGTGCATTGTAGTGCACTCTTGAATGGAGGGAGCTGCATATGCAACACAGTTAGTCCCTTGAGAGGCAGTGTTGGTGAGTTCAGAAGTGATATAACATATACTTAAAACCTTGGAAATCTCACAATAAAAGCCATGAATGATTTGTTTTTCTCTTAGGGCATATAGTAACTGAAATGATAGGGAATGATAGACCCTATTTCATTTGTCCTGGGGATGATGTCCAGTTTGACCAGGTCATGGGGGATGATGCCCAAATTGACCTATAATAGTTGTCCCCTAAATCATGAAGTCAAAATAATAACAATATTTTGAATGAGATGCTTTACGACATGATGGGTTGGAACTGAAGCGGAGTGGCGACCTGCATCAATATTACAATACATTAGATCATGATGTTTTCATTTTGATCACAAATTTCTAAGGGAGGCATTCCCATGCTCAACACATAAACTATCTAATAACATGTACATAGTGTAGAAAGTCATCTACATTGGAATGTTGCACAATACATACATGCCTATAGATATAGGCCTATGTTCGGATGATGATATGTATGTAAGGTCACCGTATAGATGATGTGTACAAAAATCTTGAAATCACAGCTCGGATGGCTGAAACTAGATCCAAGGTCTTCTTATCTCATTGACTCAATCATTCGGGTCATTAGGAGAGTTTTGAGGTCTAAAATGGGCCTCCTAAGAAAAATGTACAACAAAAATACACTTTATAAGAACCAATAGGATTCAAGATGATGATGTCAACCATGGGGGATAATTCACCATATTTTAAGTAAAAGGGTAAAAATATTAGAAAATAATAAAATAATAAAACTACTTTTTCAACTTGTATTTTAAACTTATCTCCCAATGTTTTTGCTCAAATTTCGAGTGGGAGTACTCGTTGGATGCAAAATTTAATTCCTCATCCAAAGAGTACCCATGTTGCATACTTTTGGTGGACCTTACTACATGAAAAATGAGAAATACATAAAAAAACGTGATTACAATCACGTTTTTCATGTATTTCTCATTTTTCGTGTAGTAGGACCCATCAAAAGTATGCAACATGGGTACTCCTTGGATGAGGAATTAAATTTTGCATCCAACGAGTACTCCCACTAGAAATTTGAGTAAAAAATTTGGGAGATAAGTTGAAAATATGAGTTGAAAAAGTAGTTTTTTCATTTTTCCCTCTAAAATTTGATGATGTCATCAAATCTTATTTGATTTTTTCCACTATTATTTTATAATTTCCTTAGGAGGCCCATTTTAGACCTCAAAATTCCCCTAATGACAAGTCTAGCCATGCGAATATATGATTTGTAATTGAACATGGTAAGACATCGTTTGATTACCAACCAATGATGTGAGTTGCTAACAAATGCGAGAGAACCACCATTGATGTTAATGTCTCTCAAGGTACTGCAATACATCTTGTAAGGTGTGAATAGATGATTTGATGTCGAATGCCAAGTAAAATATTTCAGTCAAATGTATGGAAGCGAGGATCTTGTCGATGCTGTAACAAGCCTCATGGTACTTGAAGCTGATGTTTCTAAGTAAAATTACTAGATGATGAGTTGATGTTGACAGGAAGCCACTTTATCGCCAAACAGGAGCTAATGATTTCGGGGAAAAAATGTGACTTGATATAGCAATGGTCAGGGATAACTGTCATGAAAATTAAGGTTTATGAGTATTGTAGAAGGATGAGTATTCATTGGATGACTTCTCTTGAACATATCGGCGACACTGAGATGAGTTGGTAGCATTGACCCAAAACCAAAGTGAAGGTATGATGAACCATAGGTATGAATGAACCGTCAAGAAGATTACCAAACCCAAACAGTCACGATGATGGAGTGAAGTGTCATGTTCAAGAGCAACCTGCTACCGTGAAAGTTCTGTTCACTTTCCCAAATTTTCCCGGTCATTTGTCGACTAGTACCTCTTTATTTTTTAACAAGTTTGAGGAGGATAACATATGCTTGATCTATAATTCAACCCTTCGGGCGAATATGCATCGCTATTTAATAATTTAACGAGTCTAGCGATAAATGAAACTCGATTCTTTCCATGATCGACAAGCCCGTCACTATTTTATGTTTTAACGAGCCTAACGGCAGTGACAACCAGGTCCTTTTTCATAAGTAATTTTTCGTAAAGTTGCCGCTCAGATCTGAAAAAGTGTAAAATGTTATCTCGGAGAACCTCCTAGCCATGTTCGACTACGGTTTTCCTTTTTCGTAAATAATCTATATCAGTGCCGAAAAGGGTTAAACTTATACTAAGTAGATGTCAATTCATTTACTTTTACGAGCTCGAAAAGACAAGTGCTCGACAATATTTTCACATTATCGGAGTCTGAAAATAGCTAAAATAAGACTCCAGGGGTTCCTTTTTCACTGTTATAGAAGCTCGAAAAAGAGATAAAAGTGCGTTTCAAGTCCTTTTTCATTTTTATCAAAGCTCGAAAAATAAGGATAAAATTATGCTTTGTGGTCAAATCATTTTCGAAATAAATGTGCACGACTAATCTTCTATATCAGTTGTAAACCTATTCAGAACAACATCAAATGGATTAAAAATACTTGTTTCATGATAAAAGATGAATAAAACCATAGTCACAACAATGAATAGGATTTTCAAATAGTCAAATGACTAATTAAAAGAGTTTTTAATATCCATTTTTACCATTTGAAAGTTACCATTTGCATTTTTGAGCTTTGAACCTGTTTTTGCCCTTGAACTTTAGCTGTTGATTGCAATCAATTCTGTGGATGATTTTCCTCGCCGTTTGATCCAAGTTGGCGCCATAAACCTCCTCTTCCTTTTAGTAGTCTTTTATTCTCATTTCATTGCAATTTTTTAGGGATTTGGGCCCCTTAGGGTAAATCTATTTTCAAAAGAGGGAAATGCACCCTTGGATGTCGAAAGCTACATTGGAATACACCTGAAATGAAGGCTAGGTGCATATTAAATGCACTATCTCTTGTCCAAGGCCACGTTGGGTGCAATTCACTTTTTTTATTCTTGCAGTGTGCCGAGATTTTGCCTAGTTTTTTTGCATGAAAAGGGTCCTAATGAGTTTTATGGTTGTATTTCAGGGATTCAACGGACAAAAATAACAATTAATTGGAGGGAAAGAGAGCATGATGAACAAAGCATGATTTTCCTTAATGATCCGGGTACTGTAAGAGCCCTCAGAGATTGCGGGTTATTGAAGTACTTCTGTCTATCAGGTATGAGGCAATAGATGGAACGATTGGAGTTCCTTGTTCGTGCATGGGATCCGACAATTGAGGCATTTCATATTGGGAACAAAGAGGTCCTAATTTTAGTGGAGGATATCTATTTTCTGACATGCTTATCTAGGAGAGGCCTACCCATTTCTCTCTTGGGATCTGCTCTCGAAGGAGAGATGACGAGACTATATTTTGCAGTATTGCAATCCAGGGGCAAAGCCTAGCAAGGATGGGAAAATAAACATACGCGATGTTCATGATTTACCATTAAGAACCATCTTATTCATGATCACAAAGATTTCTGGTACTGCTACACTGCATGTAACGAATATATCTTATATGCAGGATGTGCTAGAGTGTATGGAACCAACAATTTTCAATTGGGTTTAAGCCGTACTTTCTCAAATGAAAGAACAACTAAGCAAGGCAAAGGGAGGAAGGAAGAAAAATTTCAACTATGGTTTGATCCTCATTTATTTTGCCTTAGAGTGGATTCCACTGATGTAGCTTCAACATGTGACACTGGGTATATCTAACCCTAGAGATCCGAGGATGCAAAGATAGGTAGAAATGATGGCTAGACATGCAAGCCAATCGTCCATCGTGTTCTCGGCTGCATTCTTCGCCTGGTTTAGGCGATAAATTATCACCATTAATGACTATGCATATGCAAGCATCGACTTCCGAGGAGATCCAAATTTAACTTTACCAGTGTTTGGTCAATTTAGTGTGTCCTAAATTGCTACATTAATTTGTCAATCCGGGATTCGTAAGCTGACGAAGTGTGGCGCACTATATGTGCAAGATAACCTATCTCTTACTTTTTGTCGTTTTTGGTTTTTTTTTCTTTTTATCTTGGTTGGTTTCCTAATGTGAGATGGAAATTCTAAAAGACAAGTATGGTTATGATTTTTCAAGGCAATGATGTCCTTTATAATGATTTCCCAAACTTCAAACTTCAAAAGGATTTTGAAACATACAATGACAAAATTAGTTCCTAAAAGGAAATGAAAATGTGCCACTATTCTAGTTAAACAAACAGTGAACTATTGATCATGAAAACCATTACCCTTGTTGTTGTCTAAACACAAAAGAAACTGTACTCAAAGAAAAGATTGCAAGTAAAGTAAAACTAAAATCAAATTACATCAACTCATATTCTGACCCCTCACCATTATTCTCGCTATGGCTTTCGGAGGTAATCATAAACAACTTGAGCAGTCTGATATCTAATTTGCAGAAAAATAAACCAATATCAAATTACACACTCATACTTCAATCCCTCACCATTAGTCTCGCTATGGCTTTCGGAGGTAACTGATAATGACATGAGCAATTTAATATCTAACTTACAGAAAAATAAACTAATATCAAACTACACACTCATACTTCAATCCCTCACCATTAGTCTCGCTATGGCTTTCGGAGGTAACTGATAATGACATGAGCAATTTAATATCTAACTTGCAGAAAAATAAACTAATATCAAACTACACACTCATACTTCAATCCTTCACCATTAGTCTCGCTATGGCTTTCGGAGGTAACTGATAATGACATGAGCAATTTAATATCTAACTTGCAGAAAAATAAACTAATATCAAAATACACACTCATACTTCAATCCCTCACCATTAGTCTCGCTATGGCTTTCGGAGGTAACTGATAATGACATGAGCAATTAATATCTAATCTAACTAGTAAAGCAAATGTTCAAAACTGAAATGAATAAAACAGTGCTGGAATTAAAAACTAAGAAAAAGAAATCAGCAGAAGGACAAGATTGATTCCATGTCATTAGTCATTATAAAATGATGTGCAAATGCCCGAGCTGCCTATTGTAATCTGGAACAAAAACATTGATCAGTTAACAACAATATAAAGCATAAAAGATTATGGATAGAAGTAAAATGTAAAGCATGAAAGATTATGGACAAAGATGAAACGTAAATACCATGAAAGATGTAATATATATACACGTGAATGACTATGGCACAATGAACGTAAAGAAATGAAGCATGAAACTATACAGTAATACACAAAACCTCAGCATGTGCAGGGGCACTCTGCACAAACCTCGGACAACAGCTATCAACCACGAATTACGCTGATAAACAGAGTCTTCTTATATATTCAAAATGCAGTCATAACAATGGAAAAAGTGTTACGGCACAATGGCTTTCTTTACAACAGAATTACATTACAAGAACTAACTATTATGCGTATGAGAACGCATTATTTATAACAGAGAATAACATAACTAATTCCCTAAAGTCTGCGCTGATAGAAGACACGTGAACAACCACGTCCAGAAATCTAGCATCATGGCTACCGTGAAGATTAAATCTATGGAAAGTTGCTGTTGGATTCGGCTTATGGAGCCGTTTACAGGTGTTGATATGTCTCCCGTGATTTAGAAACGGCCACGCAAGTCTTCACATGATGAAAAACAAAGTTCTGTCACCGTGGGACTCTACAGTTGACCATCACTTGGCTACCTTTGACCACAGCCTTCTTAGGTGAATTCAAATGAGCCAATAGGACTCGATCCATGTCCATGTCATTTCCAACTTGCCCATGTGGCTCAATTTTCTTGAGGACACCTGCAATATAGACTTTAACAAAATGGCTGCGGAAAGTTGCAGCAGCTGCGAAAAGTGACAAGATTCCGTAGCTAAATGAGAAAAAATCTAATTCAAACAACAGACACAAAACATAGTTAAAAACCACTTTAAATGCTCTTTTATGATTAATATGCAATGATATTGATAGCTTAGGAGGTCCAGGTAAATGGAAAAAGTCTAGAAAGGTGTATAGGAAAGATTCAGATTTGAGACTCAACATACCCCCACTGTGAAGGTGTTGCATGTCCTCATGCAACCGAAATTTTGATCATCCTCTTTCAATTCATATGCCTTGATACTTTAGCTAGTACATCCAGTCCTCTCCTCCTCTTCCTTGGTGCTACTAACATCCTGGGATTCTTCATCAAGCATCTGAATTTGATATTAACCAGTGCTCTACTTAACTTCTGGCATTTCTTCTTCAATTTCCTGTTCTTTTTCTGCCACAGTCCCAGATGTAGCATGGTATTGTCATGAATGATCTTGTCCAATTTTCTTTGTTCCTTTAATGCCTCATTTTCATTTTTAATGTGTCTATTTAAAACCTCCAACTCAAAGACTTCTTGTTTCAATGTTTGGACTAGATCTTCTTGTGCTGTGTGAGGCTGAGTGGATGAAGTGCTGGGACCCGTGGCTGCTCTTTCTAAAGATTCTATATAATCATACACTTCTTGCTGCTTTGGGTCTATCTCGGGTGTCGTTTTCATTGGGCTGTCCCCAAAATGCCGTGGAGGAGAATTGTCTTCAAAATCTGGCTGAAAAGGGCTCATGTCAACGTCTTGCTGAGAATGAGATGGACTATGTTCAATGTCTGACTGAGAATGAGATGGACTATGGCCAGCTGGAGTTTTTTCAGGTGTTACTTCTCCCAAATCAATAAAATGGGGTCCTTTTGTTTGTGTTTTTCTCAACTTCCCTTTAAGCCTGCCGCTTCTTCTTACATACTGTGGACTACTGTCTTTTCCCTTTTGTTTTTCTTTTCCCCTCTTTTTGGCCATAGATGACTGTTCCTGAAGGTGAACTAGTCTCTCAGATAACACTTGATGATCTTCTTCTGAGGAAGGGGTTTGATGCACAACCTCAATGCTTCTTCTCTCTTCAGTCTTTTCCTTCTTCCTTTTAGACAGTCTTTCCTCTCTACTAGTTCTTTCAACTATGTTAGTAGGAGTGCTTTAAGTTTTATCACTTGTTCTCTTTCTTCTACTTCTTTTTGATGTACTTCCTTCAGGAATTTCTTGAGGTTCTTCAAAGAAATTTCTAACTAAAAATTGTTCCCATGTGTCCTTTTTCTCTTTTAACTGTTTTTCAATCAAAATTTTCACAAGACCATGGTGATACAAGTGTGGTTCTACATCCCCTAGATGCTTCTGGACGGTTACAGACATCTTCTTCAAACTATTTAATAAAAAGTATGGCAGATTAAGGGCCTGGTTGTCTAGGAAATTCATCAACAGTCGGGTATGATACATGTACATTGACCCAAAACGGCCCTCACAGGTGATAAATTTTTGAATAACTAACAGTAAACTGGCCCACTCTTCTTTTAAAGCATGAACATGAATTCCTTTTTTAAAAATAGTTACATCCATACCTGGGTTACGTAGGATCACTCTCCAGGCTTCATCACTAATGCTCTTGTTCTTGAACCAACGTTCACCTTCTTGAGGAAGTTCTGTAGCAGCTGCTATGGATGCCTCATTCACCGTAAATTTGAGGTCCCCAATCTCTACCTCCAGACCATTGAAAGACCTTGCAAAAGCTTTTGTCACCTCTTTATGGTAGCCTCTAAACTTTTGAATAAACCGAAGCCACTTTGCCTTTTTCAATATATCTCTGACTTGCGGATACCCTTCCATAAATTTGGGTCCTTTTGGTTCTGTTCTCAACAACTGACCCATCCTTCTTTCTGCTATTTAAAACTTGTCTGCGTGAGGAGGGTTCAACGGAGGTAAAACGGCTGAATTAGCGGAAATGAGCACAGTTTATGAAAGAGACCAGTGATTGTAAGTGGATATCAGAGAATGGGTATACGGAATGTAGCGTAACAGAGAACAAAATGGGGTGAAGTGGAACAGAGAAGGATTACGTGAGCACGGTGGAAATGCAGCTGTGAGATCAATAGAACAGTAGGAGGAGTAAAACGCATCCGGCAATATTTAAAATTGGGTGGCTGTAGAGTAGATGCAAGCACGTTTATGAAACGACTACGGATTTTGTGCAGCTAAGAGAAGTCGTAGTCAAATCAACTACGTTTCTTAACTACAGGTGGAGTATCAACGTATAGCTGAACACTAATGAAGACCGGAGGCTTGATTATGAGGCCGTTTAGAAATGAATGCAAGGATTGTGGGGGAATTGTATAGAGATCGTGGGATGGCTACGGAGTTATCAACGCAATCATTGCATATAATGGAGCTATGGTTTATAAATATGTAAAAATGTGCTTGAATGCCATTTGAAATAAATTTTTACTCATACCTTGGAATTCTTGCCATTTTTCATTGGTCTTCAATAAGTTTCTCCTCATTGATGTCTTTGAATGCCCCATGTCTTCATAATATGTCTTCATACCTGCATTTGATTTCATGATTGTGGAAATAACATCTGGCTGTACAATTTTTGAAAAACAGAGTGGTGGCTGCAGAAACTGCTTCTGGCTACGGAAACTAGTGTCAGCTGCGGAAACTGACACAACAATTATTTGGGTGAATGGAGATGGATAGATGATAACTGTTTGAATGAAAATGGTCATAAAAGAAATTTTTATTGATGAAATGAAATGAAATAGATGAAATGGAGTAAAATGAAATGAAGTGGAATGGAATGAAGTGGAATGAAATGGAGGTGGTTGTCATAAAACTTGTGAAATGAGAGAGGGAGAATATTTTTTTGGAAAATATAGGGTGTCAGGTGTTCCTGATTTTCACCCTACATTTTCTGTATAAAACTGCCAATCAGTGATTGGTTTTCAGGCTTATACAATTTTTTTTTTTTTTTTTACTTGAAAGTGAAAAGAACAAAGGCTAGGCTGGTGGAGAAGAAGGATTCTTCTTCACTAGCCTTATTGCAGAATTATCTTGAAACATTTTGACAAATTCCTCTTTTGAGAGTGGCTTATGATAGATCTTTAATCTGTGGCCATTCACAATAAGGGGAGTTTGAAATTCATCAATGGTCTTGATTCTTACCGCTCCATTGCTAAAGATCTTGTCAATATCATATGGCCCAAGCCAATGAGTCTGAAATTTTCCTTTAAAATCTTTAAACTTGGAGTCAAATAGCAATGCCCAATCTCCTTCTTAAAACTTCTTCTCTTTGATATATTTGTCATGCCATTTAGCTCTTTGATATTGAACTAGATCAGTTCTTAGAATTGCCTCTTGTCTGATCTCATCTAGCTCATTCAACTGCTCCATTCTATGCTTTTGGGCTTTTGATAGATCCATCCCCAACTGAACTGCTATCTTGAAGGTTTTGACTTGGAACTCAATGGGGAGCAGGAAAGAAACTTCTTTCCCATAAACAAGTTCATAGGGAGAATGTCCTGTTGTATTTCTCCATGTAGTTCTATAGGCCCACAAGGCTTCAGGAAGCCTTTTCACCCAATCTCTTTTGTGAAGATGAACAGTTTTGGTGATGATATTTTCAAGAACTTTGTTTGTAAACTCCACTTGACCATTTGCTTGCGGATGGTAAGGAGTAGATTTTCTGTGCTTGATTTTGTATTCTTCCATCAGCTTCTCCACCAAGTTGGATGTGAATTGGCTTCCCTGATCTGTCACAATTTCTCTTGGAACACCAAAGCGAGTAAAAATATCCTCATAAAGAAAATTAACAACTGAATTTTCAGTAGCAGACACTAATGCTTTAGCTTCTACCCATTTAGTAACATAATCAGTACAAACCAATATATACTTCTTTTGCTTATATGGTGGATTAATAGTTCCTATGAAATCTAAAGCCCATTTCTCAAAGGGTTCGATGAGTACCTGTGGTTGCAATGGCATTTCATTTGAAAGGGTAGGTTTCCCTACTCTTTGGCAGCTGTCACACCTTTTGACATATTGTTTTGCATCTTTGAAGAGGGAAGGCCAATAATATCCTAAAGAGAGGATTTTATAGGCTGTCCTTTTGTCTAAAAAGTGTCCGTCGCATGGTTCATCATGAGATGCCTTGAGGATATCAGGCATTTCATCTTCCCTGACACATCTTCTGATCACAAGATCTGGCCCTGTTTTAAACAATTCGTTAGAAATCCATGAATATTTTGAACTCTCCTGAATAATTTTTCTTGTTTCACTTGGAAATAAATGTGGAGGCAGTTTCCCTGTAACCAAATAGTTAGCAATATCTGCATACCAAGGAGTCTTAATAGTTACTGAAAACAAGTATTCATCAGGAAACTTATCCTCTACAGGAGAATCTTCTTTAAAATTCTGAATCCAAGACAAGAAATCATCTACTGTATTTTGTTTTCCTGGTCTATCCAACACAGTAATATTGAATTCCTGCAAAAGTAGGAGCCATCTTGTCACTCTTCCATTAGTAACAGGTTTGTTCATTAGATATCTAATTGCAGAATGATCAGTATGAATAAAAGTTTCATAGCCTGTTATATAATGTCTGAACTTATTAATTGCATGAACAACAGCTAAAAGCTCTTTTTCAGTCACAGTATAGTTCAACTCTGTGGGAGTCAAATTTTTACTGGTATAGTAAATGGCATAAGGGAATAAATCCTTTTGACCCAACACAGCTCCTAGAGCTGTATCTGAAGCATCTGTAGAAATATGGAAAGGGAGTTTCCAATTTGGTCCTCTCAAGATAGGTGCTTCAGATATTCTTGTTTTCAAAGTTTCAAAGGTTGATTGACAATCAGGATCCCATTTAAATTCACAGTCTTTTGTAAGCAATTTGAAGAGTGAAGATGCTATTTTAGTGAAGTTTTCTATAAATCTTCTATAGTAACCAGTAAATCCTAGAAAACTTCTAACATCTCTTTGACAATTTGGAATAGGAAACTTGGAGATGACTTCAACTTTTGATCTATCAACCTTAATCCCATCTCTTGAAATATGATGCCCCAAAACAATACCTTCAGTAAACATCATAAAACATTTTTCATGGCTTAATGAAAGGTTTGTTTCTTTACATCTTATAAGGATTTTTTCCAAATTTTCTAATGCCTCTTCAAATGAATTACCATAAACTGTAAAATCATCCATATAAACCTCTACACAATCATGGATTAGATCAGAAAAAATTCCTAGTACTGCTCTTTGGAATGTTGCAGGTGCATTACATAACCAAAAAGGAAGCACTCGGTAGGCAAAATTTCCCCATGGACAAGTAAATGTGGTCTTATCTTGATCTTCAGGTGCTACCTGAATTTGATTATAGCCACTAAAACCATCCAAGAATGAAAAGTACTTTTTACCTGCGAATGTATCTAATACCTGATCAATAAAAGGCAAAGGAAAGTGATCCTTCAAAGTTGCTTTGTTCAATTCCCTGTAATCAATGCATACCCTCCATTTACCATTCTTTTTAGGTACTATAACCATAGGAGAAACCCATCGGCTATCTGAAATTGGATAAATGAAGTTTACATTGAGTAGTTTTTGGAGCTCTTCTTTCACTATCTCCCTAAGATTTGGATTCATCCTTCTTTGAGGTTGTCCGATTGGTCTACTGTTTTCCTCAATATAGATATGATGGATGCAAGTCTTAGGATCAATACCTTTCATGTCAGTATACTCCCATGCAAATGCAATAGAATGTTTTTGCAAGATTTTGGTTAGTTCTTCTTGTTGTGACTTTTCCAAATGTTTGTTGATATTCAATGTTTTTCCTGAAAAAATCTCAATGGTAGAACTACCAAACTCTTCCATAGAGTAAAGAGACATTTGTCTTGATGATAAATATTCTATGTCAGATTCCAACTGAAATTGTGTGGGGTCATATTCTGAAGATGTCTCAAAATTTTTTAATGTGTTCAGAATTTGACTATCCTCATTGATTTCCAAAATGGTAAAGACAGGTTGTATAGTGTCCTCATCATCAACCCATTCATTGTCTCCTACTTCTGTGATTTCTTTTGCTGGAGGATACAAATTGAATTTCTTTGTCGAATTACCATTAGAAATGTACATATCCCTAGATCTACAACTAATGAAAGCATCAACTGTGGCTAGCCAAGGTCTTCCTAAGATAAGTGGGTGCCCTCCTAGATTACTCTTGGGAGTCAAAATCATAAAATCTACTGGATATTCCCAAGAATATAAGGAGGCTGAAATATCTTCTAATACACCATCTGGTTTAATAATTGATCGATCTGCAAGTTGCAGTAAAGTAGGTTTAAAAAGAAGGTTAGGAAGTTTTAGCTGGTCCATAGTCTGTCTACTCATAATGTTGATAGCAGCCCCTAAGTCAATCAATGTATTTGGAATTTCCATCCCATTTATATGTGTCTTGACAATTGGACTACCTGGATCTACATACTTCTGCATGGTAATTTTTCCCATCATAATATATGCAATTTTTCCTACTAGGTGGATTCTTCTTGTGTCTTTTAGTTTCCTTCCTGGTCTTTTGAGACTCAACTCCTTTATTGTTTTTGCTAGAATAGGAATCTCTCGAATGGCTTGTAGCAAGGGAATCTTGATACAAACATTCTTTAATTCATCTAGAAAATCATAGCTAGGCAACAAGATTTGTTTTTCCACCCCTTTATCAATTTGTAATCTTTCAGGGAAAGGAGGTGTGGATGAAGATGCAGGTTGCTCAACTATAGGAGTTGTGGCTGTTAACTTTTCTCTCTCTTTTTGAATGTTTGAGTTTTGAAGAGATGCTTCCTCAGAATTCTTATTGGATTTAAGAGAGTCCTTCTCAGAGGTATCTTGCTCTTGGACATCTATAGAAGGTTTTTCTAAAAATCTACCAGACCTGAGTTGTACATCATTGAGAGGAACAATCATATAGGTAGGAAATTGTTGTCCTTCTATCATGTAAGTATTCTGAGGATTTTTATTGTTAGGATTTGGCAATGGCTGAGTTGGAAGTTGATTTGTCTTTTGTTGGTATGGAAGCATGAGTTGAGGATTTGGATTCTGCTGAGAAGATTGTTGTTGTGGAAATGGCAATGAAAGTTGTGGATTTGGGTTTGGAAGTTGTGGAGCTTGTTGATTTTGAAAAGATGGAGGATATTGATAAAATTGAGCAAATCTCCCATAAGGATTTTGCATCCCTTGTACCCATGGCTGATATGAATTTTGAGGTTGGGGCCAAGGTTGTTGCCAAGAATTCCAATTTGGTGGGGTTTGAAGATTCATAGGGTTGCTAAACCCTTGAGTTTGTTGTCCCTACCAAGGTCTTCTTGCAACAAAACAGAGAGATTCTACTGAATTTGGATCTTCTTGAAAGACAGCTTTGAGTCCAGGAATTGAAGGACAATCCTTGGTCTCATGATTCTCTGAGCAAATCATACATGTTTCTACAACTTTTGCATCCAAGGGACATTCCCTTAAAGCATGTTTCTTCCTACATTTCAGACAAAATATGGCTAGAGCATCAGTTTCTGCTTTCTGCTTGTTTTGAATTTTAAGGGTGTCTAGTTGTTCACTAAGGCTCCCTAAGATATCAGTTTTGAATTCATCAAGCATATTGCCAATCTCTGCCCTACTTACTGATCCAGTTGCAGATTTGTTTGCCCTGATAAGAGAAGGATCTCTAAGCCCTTTTCCCGTTTTAGATTTTCCCCTTGAGAGATGGACACATAGTTCTGTTATGTCACGAAGTGGAAGTTGAGAAATGTCTTCTTTCCCCATCATGTTTAAAATATCTATCCATTCATCTCTGATGGATTTTAATATAAGGGCTTTCAAAGTTTCTTCATCTAAGTTGCTCATCTTTGCTCTTTTTAAGTTGTATTGAAATCTTTCAAGTAAATCTTCCAAATTTTCATCTTCTTTTTGCATCATTTTGAATACCTCATCCTTGTGATTGGTGGGCATACAATAGTCGAAGTATCTATCCAAAATTTTTTGTTTCATATCATTCCAAGTCCTAATAGATTGGGTGGCTAATCCCATGAACCATTTCAAAGCGGCTCCCTTCAATGTTGAAGGAAACAGCTTGAGTTTTTGAGAGTCTTCCATATAGTCATAGGTTCGGCACACGACTTCAAACTCAAACAGAAATGTTTCAGGATCCTCACTTCACAATCCATAAAAGTTAGGGAGGACATATGGTGAGATATTTTTCATTGTTGTATGAGTTTCCTCATCAACTATAGGGAATCCAAACAAGTTGTCTCCTTCCCTATTTCTTCCATTATTTCCTTCACCATTGTTGTCTCCATTGTTTCCTCCTCCTCTACCTCTACCTCTAAATCCATCTATTATTTCTTCTGCCATGATAGTTTCTTTAGAGTCCTTAAAGTCCTCTAGTTCTTCTATCAAGGGAGGATGAGAGGGAGTCTCTTCCTTTTCTAAATGAGATTTAGTAGGTGGTATAGGAGAATCCTCTAATTCAGCTGCTCCTTGAATTCCAAACATCTTAAGGCTAGGGGTAGATGGTGGTGAATCTGGTCTATGCCTTGAAGAAGATGGAGTTGTGAAAATCTAACTCTTGGCTTTAGCTATAAACCTTCCCCTAGAATCTCTTGCTCTATGCATGTCATTTTTTATTTTTTAAAAAGTTGGGCTAATAATTATCTTTCTGATCTTCCAGGTCACACTAGGTGCAAGAAGAGAGCATACTTAAGAAATTACTGAACCAATAACTCTCTTTTCTGATCCTCCAGATCACACTAGGTGCAAGAGGAGAGCATACTTCAAGAAGTTATCAAGTTTTCCCTTCTTTTTATATATATTTTTTTAAGAAATTGGCTACCTAGTTACACTTCCCCGGCAACGGCGCCAAAATGTTTGGTCAATTTAGTGTGTCCTAAATTGCTACATTAATTTGTCAATCCGGGATTCGTAAGCTGACGAAGTGTGGCGCACTATATGTGCAAGATAACCTATCTCTTACTTTTTGTCGTTTTTGGTTTTTTTCTTTTTTATCTTGGTTGGTTTCCTAATGTGAGATGGAAATTCTAAAAGACAAGTATGGTTATGATTGTTCAAGGCAATGATGTCCTTTATAATGATTTCCCAAAATTCAAACTTCAAAAGGATTTTGAAACATACAATGACAAAATTAGTTCCTAAAAGGAAATGAAAATGTGCCACTATTCTAGTTAAACAAACAGTGAACTATTGATCATGAAAACCATTACCCTTGCTGCTGTCTAAACACAAAAGAAACTGTACTCAAAGAAAATATTGCAAGTAAAGTAAAACTAAAATCAAATTACATCAACTCATATTCCGACCCCTCACCATTAGTCTCGCTATGGCTTTCGGAGGTAATCATAAACAACTTGAGCAATCTGATATCTAATTTGCAGAAAAATAAACTAATATCAAATTACACAATCATACTTCAATCCCTCACCATTAGTCTCGCTATGGCTTTCGGAGGTAACTGATAATGAAATGAGCAGCTTAATATCTAATCTAACTAGTAAAGCAAATGTTCAAAACTGAAATGAATAAAACAGTGCTGGAATTAAAAACTAAGAAAAAGAAATCAGCAGAAGGACAAGATTGATTCCATGTCATTAGTCATTATAAAATGATGTGCAAATGCCCGAGCTGCCTATTGTAATCTGGAACAAAAACATTGATCAGTTAACAACAATATAAAGCATAAAAGATTATGGATAGAAGTAAAATGTAAAGCATGAAAGATTATGGACAAAGATGAAACGTAAATACCATGAAAGATGTAATATATATACACGTGAATGACTATGGCACAATGAACTTAAAGAAATGAAGCATGAAACTATACAGTAATACACAAAACCTCAGCGTGTGCAGGGGCCCTCTGCACAAACCTCGGACAACAGCTATCAACCACGAATTACGCTGATAAACAGAGTCTTCTTATATATTCAAAATGCAGTCATAACAATGGAAAAAGTGTTACGGTACAGTGGCTTTCTTTACAGCAGAATTACATTACAAGAACTAACTATTATGCGTATGAGAACGCATTATTTATAACAGAGAATAACATAACTAATTCCCTAAAGTCTGCGCTGATAGAAGACATGTGAACAACCACGTCCAGAAATCTAACTTCATGGCTGCCTTGAAGATTAAATCTATGGAAAGTGGTTGTTGGATTCAGCTTATGGATCCGTTTACAGGTGTTGATATGTCTCCCGTGATTTAGAAACGGCCATGCAAGTCTTCACGTGATGAAAAACAGAGTTCTGTCACCGTGGGACTCTACGGTTGACCATCACTTGGCTACCTTTGACCACAGCCTTCTTAGGTGAATTCCACTGAGCCAATAGGACTCGATCCATGTCCATGTCATTTCCAACTTGCCCATGTGGCTCGATTTGATTGAGGACACCTGCAATATAGACTTTAACAAAATGGCTACGGAAAGTTGCAGCAACTGCAGAAAGTGACAAGATTCCGCAGCTAAATGAGCAAAAATATAATTCAAACAACAGACACAAAACATAGTTAAAAACCACTTTAAATGCTCTTTTATGATTAATATGCAATGATATTGATAGCTTAGGAGGTCCAGGTAAATGGAAAAAGTCTAGAAAGGTGTATAGGAAAGATGCAGATTTGAGACTCAACACTCATCTATGGGAACATGACGAACATAACTGTCGGACCTATGACTTAATGATAGACCAAGGAAACCTATACAGGGTGCAGGCTGACCCTTCTTCACCACTATCTCCCTCAAGCAGAAGAGGCTCCCTAGCAAGAGGTAGGGGAGGGGGAAGGGGTGGATGCACAAGTCTGGGAAGAGGGAAATTGATCTGTTACAACTGTGGAGAAATAAGGCACTTTGCAAGGGAATTTCCGAACCTTGCATGACAATCTTGCTGATATTATAGACAATTGGATCACGTGATTGAATATTTCTGAGTACTGATAGCAAAAATGCAAGAAAAACAACGGACACCAACGCAGAATGTGCAGAGGGTTATGGTGGAACCACACAATGAGGGACCAAGTATTAATATCATAACGTGCAATGACATGGGTATTAGAGGAGCTGAGGAGAAAGCTGGGGCTAAACCCCTTATCTGAAAATATGCTATCAAACAGGAAATCTTGGACTTACAAAAGGAGAAAGAAACCTTCATCGAAGCTCACAAATAATTTACCAAGGATGAGGCATCTACTTCCAAGGCTCCAACAAACCTAAGGATGGACGACGAAGTTAAACCATTTCTACAGGCATGTATGAAGCTGCTACACAACCAAAAGGCAGTATAAAATATTCAAGCACTGATAGACAGCTATGGGGAAAGAACTGACCCTCCCACAGATGTTATATATGTTCACAAACTGTACAAGCACAAGAAGCACACTGGGCGGGAAATGCGGCTAACAACGCAGATTGGTGACTATGAAATGGATAAGTTCATCTTGAATCTGGGGTCAGATGCGAACGCCCTGCCCAAGAAAACATGGTAGAGGATGGGAGAACCTAAGCTATAATGGTCTACTATATAGCTACACATGGCTAACCAACAAAAGATCATACCATTAGGGAGGCTGTCGAAAATTATGGTAGATATTGCATGAGTTAAGGTACATGCAGAATTTGAAGTAATTTAGATTGTGGAAGATGCGTACCCTTATCCTGCAATGCTGGGACTGGATTGGGCGATAGACATGGGAGGCATTATCAACTTAAAGAAAAGGAGCATGGTTTTTTAGAATGAGGGTATGAGAGTGATAGTCCCTCTAGACCCAGCGGAAGGAGAGCGATATATAGAACTGGTGCGCAAAGAAGACGACGTGGATCATATTTATAAACTAACCACCCGGGACGAGGATTGGATTAGTCCTACAGCTGATGGTGTGCTGTGCTGGGAGAAAGACAGTGAATGCCTCTCTGACTCCGATGAGGAGATAGTAAATTGGTAGAATTGGTTACATGAAGTATCTGCACTACGATGTCTTAGGATGATGAAAAGCTTTCGGTGTATCTCCTCAGAGGTAAGAGAACTACCCTACTTTGATGGCTTTGGTAGTATTAGGGATTTTTTGTGAACATTTGAAGTCGAATTCCCAAGGGAGAGAAGAATGTGGGCGCTTAACATAGCCGTGCAGGCAACCCCTACGTGATGGTGGGAGACTCATAAAGGGACATTCTAGGATTGGGAGGAATGCTGCGAAATGATGATCCTATGGTTCGAACCCCCAGTTCACCTATGCATAGAGACTTTCCTTGGCCATGGATACCCATGCAAGCACGTGGCCACATGGATGGAGGTATGGTGTGAAAATACCATGGACGAATGGGTCCACTTGTTTATTCATGCCTTGGGGCCAATCCCCACTGCGTGGTATCTGGATGCAGAACTACATCAGTGCACCTTCCACTGGGAGACCATGAAGGATGATTTTGTGGGGATGTTTGGGTTGATAGGCGGAACTGAGGCACTAGACGAGGCCCTGTAGGATATAGATGCCCCAGTATTTGATGAATCATGGCCGCGTGTGGAGTACAGGGCACCAGCTTGGGACATGCAGATGCGAGATATTGTTTACTGCCGCAATCTATGAATGGAAGAATGTGATGAAGACCCGTGAAATATTTATATCTCAGAATCGGAGGGAGAATGCGCAATCGTTGGACCTCCGTTGCAGATTATCGATGTGACCAAGCCTCTTAAGCTAAAAGAAGTCAACATTGTAACAGAAGAACACCCTAAGCTAGCTAAAATTAGGGACTACTGGATGATGATACTGTTGGAAAAGTTGTTGAGCTTCTTATGGAGTACCCAGACCCGTTTCCTATGAAATTATCATAACTCAAGGGGATTACAGGGGATTTAGGGGTCATGCACATCACTTTAAAACCAGATGCGCGCCCTGTTAAGCAACGAACTTACCGGTTGAACCCAAACTATAAGCATAAAGTCAAGGAAGAAATTGACAAAATTATAGCTGCAGGTATCATCGAACCGATAGAACAGTCAGATTGGGTAAGCCCTATGGTGGTCCAGGAGAAAAATAATAAAGGAAAAATAAGAATCTGTGTTGACCTACGCAAATTAAACAATTCCCGCATTCATGATTCCTTCCCTATGCCATTCTCTGACGAAATTCTCGATAGTGTGGGAGGGCAGGAAGCGTACTCGTTCTGTAATATTCCCAAATGGGGAAGAAACAATATATGAACACAATAATGGAAATAATAGTGAATAAATTAACACACCATGATATGAGACAAATGTACAACCATATTATTAAACATATCATCAAATAATAGGCACAATATCTTGAGGATCAAGTTACTCAAAAAATACAAAACAAGCCTCTACAAGAAAAATATGTCAACACATGAGAAATAGCTGCCATACAAATGCCCTGAGCTAAGACAACGTAGTTTTAGGGCATAAACTGCTGCATAAAGATGGATCAATGTAGATCTTCTATTATATAGATTAAATAATGCTAGGAGTGAATATCTAGCCTCCTAGACACCTTTCCAAGAGAACCCGTGAAGGGTTTACGGAAATACACCCAAATACAAATGGTGATCTATAGCCCTAGGGCTGAAGCATCACTGCAACTGAAGCTCCTAAAATAGAAGGCTGAAAATAATATGGATCTGATCTAGATCTCCTCCAAAGGTATCCTCCAATGAAATCTGAACCCTTCACCTAACAGAAAACTATTTAAAAGATCCAATAGATCTTCCTCTGAAGTTGCCCTCCAAAATAACGCAATTTCAGACTGAAACTGTGATGTAAATAATGGGAGTAGGTTGGCCTAGTGCTAAATATATGAAATGTGCTCAGAATCCCTCCTTGCTCATCTCCCAAGAGAAGGAATCCTTCCTCCTATGAGAAACTATCTTAGAAAGTGGTTTTCTCAACCCTCCACTGCAACACCCTACAACACAACACAAATCTGAACAAAAAATACACTGTAGTTGAAGACTGATGCTTGGCCAAAATTTTGGATGTGTGGAAATTATCGATCAATACTCTCCCAAGAGGCCTCTCAAGGAAAGAGGTGGGATTCCCGACTGGGAACACCCTGTGCTAAACAAAAAAATAAATCTTAGCTAAACAACTGAAGAAAGCACAGGTCTAAACAGACATATAAAAATAATAATCATAACATAATCCCCTATGGATGCCATCCTATTCCTTATAAAAAATGTGATCCTTCTCAACTTGGTTCCCACTCATTAGGGTTTCCACCATCATGCAATAAATCTCGCTCCAAAACTGTACTGTCCCACCATTAATGCCACTCCATAATAACGCTATTTGATTTGGTCAAAGTTGACCTATTCAACATGCTCCGACCCCTTTTCACACCTAAGGGTCTTCAATATATATTTTATATGACCTCCATTCACACTAGGAGTGTCTTTTATTCCTGCTAAGGAGATTTATGGGTCTCCATACCCTCTTATTCCTCTATCTAAGAGAAAAATAAAAAATTAATATTCCAATTAGCTGTATGATAATTTAAGAATATTATAGTCATCCCCTCCCAAATGTTGCTTGTCGTCAAGAAACTGTAAGGATAGAACTGAAGAGCCTCACATGTTCCTCCTGTAGAATATTCATATGGTAAGTTCCTCAAAAGAACAAGATGTTCTCTCATCAATATGTCCTCAAGCTGCTCCTCCCAAGCATTTAAGCATGCCTTCGGTGAAAATCCCAAATGGCTCTCATCATGAACAAGTGGGACATCCATGAAAGAAACTATATGTGGTCTAAAGGCCTTCTTGAGGCATGGAATCTGAAATAGATTGGGAACTATCATTCCCATGTGAAGCTTCCATCCCCAAGCTATAATCGACAAAAAGTGAGTCACCCTCCAACATGGCAACTCATGAAACATATCATCCACCTTAGGCTCTTGCAAAGAAGGTGGGCTGCATAGCTAAATATGATGGATAAAATTGTCCATCCCACGCTGTCTCTCTCCCCACTTATGATAAGTGTAGAGATGCTGCTGAATATGGGCTGCACTAAGGTTGCCTTCATGAAGCAAAAAGGCAATAGGATCCTCAAATTCCCACTCTTTGGTTCTTGCCCAGATCATCCCATAAAAAATAAATATGAAATTATTATCATATGGAATCCAAATGACAGAGGCGCTAAAGGTTTTACATAGTGCTGGAAGGTACCAACAGTCTCCCAAGTAGTCACAACATAGTTTTTCTAACTGCAGTTTCAGAGTATGATGTGGCAAGTTGTCTTCAAACAATTTGTTAGTTGTGCATATCATCTCATCTACTAGTAAATAGTAAATGGCATTGTATATCAACTGAGCATATAGGAAATAGTACAACACTTTCCCAAAGCCATACAATAAATGGCTATCTACCTCATAGATGTTAGTCCCAAAATGACCATGAAGCTCAAATAGGGGCTTGCCCTCTTGTGGAGCAATGCACTATATAGTGATGGTAAGAAAATGTAAATACTGTGTTAGATAATCATTAAGTGCAAAAAAATAATTCTTACCATGTACTGAGAGTAAGCTGATAATAAGATCCATAAATGAGCCCTTCATAGTGGTATCCCACACTCCCATGAAGAGGGATGAACTATGTGTTACATGAAGATCTTTCTTCTTATGCTTGGAAATCCAAGTCAAGAAGATCATATCATGGTAATAGATGTCTCCACCCACTACTCCATCAATCTCATCTCCTATTTCTTCATCAAGTGCATCATATGTAAAGTGATTCTAGGAACACTCCATCATCAAACCCAAGCTCCCAAGTGACAGCATTGTTGGCCTTTGTGACAAGGCCCCTGTCATCTCATAGCTCCATCCCTTGACACACCACATGTCAAATTCATCAATCATAATGTTTCTATATATGGGAGATTCCTTCCCAAGTGGAAGTACCTCCTGATCCTCTAAGGCTAAGGAGTAGCCCCTTTTCACCATGATAGTGCCATCACCTACTCCTGCAACATTATGCAAATTATGGAATAAAATCAGTCCATACTCTCCCAAGAACATCCAAAGCAACAACATAATGGTTGACATAAAAGATATAATATCTCCCCAATACACCCAAACTCCTTGCTGCCATATGATGCAAGTGTCATGCCAAGGTCCATCCACCAACCAACTCTTTGAAATAGAATATGTCATATGATGACCAAATTCTTTCAAGAGTAGCCAACGTAGCCTTGCCTCCTGCTGCCCTGTGTCATAGATCTACAAGTGGCTTTCCAGCCTCTTGCTCATCAATATCACCCATCCAACCAATGGTGAGTGTCTATCATCATGCTCAAAATTTGTATTTCTCCAATGGAGAATACCATCCTCCCAAATCAGCTTTATATCTTTGCATTTCATGGGATGTTGAAATGCAATCCCCTGGAGATCTCCAAATGAAAACCACTCATAAATGACCAAGATGACCCCATAAGGATCCAAATAAGTGGTAGGTAAAAAATTCTCATCAAAATGTGAAATTATCATCAAGAAGTCCCCATCATAATAATGGAAGATGTCATCCCTCATAAGATGACCTCCATCAATCATCTGCCTATCCTCTGCTATGCATGTAGAAAGGTCATTGGAGTGCTCCAATAATGGTTGGGCCCCCAACCCATCATTGTTGCTCAATGACAAGGCTGATAATCTCCATAATGGTGCAACTGCTGTCTCAAGATCATGCCCAATGTTGAACACATAGTTCTACATTGCATGGTTCAAGATAATACTCATCCCATCCTTCGAAAATCTACACTCCAACCCCAAGAGTTGTGTGCAAATAAAAAATGATACACTAGGATGACTGTATATCTCCTCCTTGAACAAATAAAGGTTGATTAGTGCAGTGATAGTCTACTGTTCCAAATCATCAATGTACTTTGACCCTAGGTCATGCATTGGTACATTCCCACAGTCCTCCATATGATGTGCTGAAGTAATAGAAAATGGAAACATGTGCATACCTTGGTAAAGCTTGGGAACATATTGTACTGCTACAAGGGTTCCTCCTTCCAGTGTGATGGCTTACCCAACTATTGATGATGATGGTTGCTCTTCCATGGCTACATCAACGCTGGTAAAAGTCCCCTCCTCCTCATGCATCTCCAGAATAGTGCATGGGATCCCATATGTCAAGAGATCAAGACCACTTTGCAAAGATGCAAGGGTTCTTTCTCCTGATGCAATTTCTCCTGTAGCAAGTGGTAGTGAAGGCTCCTTCTCCTCTGATTTCTTCTTATCAAACTTCTCGATCAACCTTGGAGTAAAATCTGCATATGCAATCACTTTTGCATGATTCAAATGGCTGCACCACCAAATGTTTGCTTCACCCTCAAGGTGCAACGCTGCAATCTCAATAGCTTCTTTCTCTACTACTGGATGTAGTAGGAAAAATACATCCAACTTAATTTCCCAAGAAATTTTTTTGCATGTGCATGACCCATGACTGATGTATATCTCCTCCAAAGGTATCATCCAATGAAAGGATGAACCCTTCACCTAACATAAAACACTCTAAAAGAGCCAATAGATCCTCCTCTGAAGCTGCCCTCCAAAATAATGCAATTCTAGACTGAAACTACGCTATAAATGATGGGAATAGGTTTTCTTGGTGCCAAATATCTGAAATGTGCTCAGAATCCCTCCTTGTTGATCTCCCAAGAGAAGGAATCCTTCCTCCTATGAAAAACTAGCTCAGAAAGTGGGTTTCTCAACCCTCCACTGCAACACCCTGCAACAAAACACAAATCTGAACAGAAACTACATTGTACCTGAAGACTGATGCTTGGCCATAATGCCGGATGTGTGGAAATGATAGATAAATACTCTCCCAAGAGGCCTCTCAAGGAAATACGTGGGATTCCCGACGGGGAACACCCTGTGCTAAATAACACACGCAATCTTAGCTACACAGTTGAAGAAATCACAGGTCTAAACAGACATATCAAAATAATAATCATAACATAACCCCATATGGCTGCCATCCTCTTCCTTATAAAAAATGTGAGCCTTCTCACCTTCGGTCCCACTCATTAGGGTTTTCACCATCATGCAATCAATCTCCCTCCAAAACTGTGCTGTTCCACCATTAATGCCACTCCTCCATAACAGAGTTGTTTTATTTGGTCAAAGTTGACCTATTCAACATGCTCCAGCCCCTTTTCACACCTAAGGGTCTTCAATCCAGCTTTTATATGACCTCCATTCACAATATGAGTGTCTTTTATTCCTACTAAGAAGATTTATGGGTCTCCTTGTCCTCTTATTCCTCTATTTAAGAGAAAAATAAAAAATTAATATTCCAATTAACTGTATGCTAATTTAGGAATATTACACGTTCACTGATGAGTTCTCGGGCTACCATCAGATCAGGATCGCACCTGAAGATCGCAACAAAACTACGTTCGCCATTGAATGGGGATCCTTCCAGTACACCATTATGCTGTTTGGACTCAAGAATTCCCCTGCCATATTTTCGCGGGTGGTGGTCGCAGTATTCAACGAATTCATCCACAAGTTATTGGAGGTATATTTTGATGATTGGAAAATATTTGGGTTGGTAAAGAATCACGTCTCAAACCTTCACATGATGTTGGATGCCTCTAGAAAGCACTATACACTAGAAAATTTGGCCCAATTTCCGACGGCCAGTTCGTCGCTATTCCGACACATAGTCGTCACAAGAGCGAAAGTTCGAGGCTGGAGAAAATGTGGTTAGCCATAATGTCTCAATTATGACGCTTTTCCAAAGTGTCGCAATATCGACACATTTTTCGACATTTCCAAACAGCTGTCGCTCTTCCGACGCTTTCCAAACCGTCGCTCTTCCAACGTGCAAAAACGTTCGCAATTCCGATGATATGTGGTCTGACTTTTTTACCAGTGCTCTTCCGATGTTCATAAACTATCGCTCTTCCGACGTGTGTAAACTGTCGTAATTATGATGATATGTGGTTCGACGTTTTTACCGTCGCTCTTCCAACTTGTAAACTGTCTCTCTTCCGACGTGTGTAAGCTGTCGTAATTCCGACGATATGTGGTCCGACATGAATGTCGCTCTTCTGATGATTACTAAGGTGTTTTAATACCAATGCTATGTAAAAGTGTTGCAAGACTGACGTCAGGAAGATGTGTCGCAATATTGATGTATAGTTGAACGTTGCAAGACCGACACGTATAAAGCGTCGCAATACCGATGTTTATAGGGCATTGCAAGACCGACACTTATAAAGCATCGGTATCCCGACGTCGGGTTAAATTTAATTTTTTTTTTTTTTTACCAAACTGGTGATGTCTATGAATTTTGTCAATAAAATCAATTTTGATTGCTTCAGTTTCTTTCCAAGAAAATTTAAGTGACAATTCAGTTTCTTTGCAAATAGTATATATTCAAATATCGGACGAAAATATTCACCATTTTTTGAAGTCTCAAACATTGACACTTATTCTTCCAATTTTTAATTTCGGGGAGATGATTATTTCCTTCTTACTAGTAAACAGGAGAAGGAATAAGGTTAAAATCATTCACTAGGTGATATTGATAGCGGGTAAATTTAGTAAATATCAAACCAACTCTTGCAATTTCACCTTATAACTTTGGAAGCTTTAATATCACACTATTTCTGCTTAGGTTATAACTCCATGTCCACTTGCACTCAAACCCCTCACTTCAGACCCAAGGTTGTTTCAAAACCGAGATCCTAGGCCTTATAGAAACAATTTGTTTAACCACCAATCGGGTTTATATTTCCAACCCCGACTATATATTTTAACCCCAAGACCTATCATAACATTACTTCGTGCAACATTCACCTTCGGATTGATTTATTTAGTATCAATGTATATTACCCAACAAAAATCATAGGGCCTTGTATTAGTTAGTCACCAACACATATGGATATCCGCTCATATAATACTCTGACCTTGACTAGAAATTAAATATCGACAATGAACCATATTGGACCCACAACATACAACTCTAAGCTTTGGTTATATTCAAATATAGACATAATTTTGACTCGGGCCGACAGTTCATTTGACATACATTTTCATTAACTATCGCCCCATCCAATGGCTACAAGTCTATCGCGCTACCCTTCAGTGATCCAACTTTAGTTGCGCAATCTCACTTTCTGAAGGTTATCTCTCCAACCTCACGCGATGAACTGGGCCCAGTACTTAAATCACCCTTATCATCTGATGTCAGGGACGTCGTCGCGCCAACATCGATGATCCAACGGATTAAAACGCATATCGCGTGATTTAAATGAACGAGCGTTAATTCACAAAAGTTGCACGATATAAATGGTTTTCCAAAACCATTATTCTCCACGTGTCAGCCAACTATGTAAATCACGTTCGAAATTCAAATACAGGTTACCACTTGTGAACTTGCACGATACAGCCGGTATTCTAACCCCGGTTTCACAATTCCTGCAAGGTTCTGCTTCTCCTCTATTCAAGGTTCCGTCTCCGCCTTTTTATTACAGTTCATTCGATTCGGGCCTTTGCAAGTTTAAAACACTCCATCGCATAGCTTCAAGGTCTAATTATAAAATCACACTATCGATTCCACCATTATTCTGCTTCGGTCTTTCTCGGTGCATTCTTCACAACTATGGTTGATAATTCGACTGCAATTACATTCAAAGCTCGGATTCCTATTCAACTACGCCCTTAACTTTCATAAGGGATCTTCGCCTGTTAGAACAGAGCATCACTAAAACCCAATCATATACAGGATTTCAAATTCAGCCTTCTACACAGAGGTTAAATCAATAATAGAGGTAATTTTGGGAATCGATCACTCTGTGATCGATTCACAGAAACTTATAATCACTGCTTCAAATTTTAACACAGAGCTTCAATATGCACTTCTCATATTGTTGAGGAAACCCAAGAATAATCTTCAAAGGCATTTATATTTCTTGAAAAAATGTACTACTCTAAAAAAAACGACTTTACTTGAAAATTTTGAAGTTATGAAAGATTATTTATTTTTGTTTTTTATTCAAAGACTCAAATTGAATTTAAAAAATATTCTTCTTTTGTTTATTCCAAATCATCCAAAGAAGGAGATATTAAAGATATAAAAAATCCATTGGACGGAACAGGCCCAATAGTAAATAAAAAACCAATTATTCCACACAATATAATGGCCGCTCAAAATTCAAATGATCTAGTTGTTGCATGATATGCACCCCTAAGATTTATTGCAAATCCACATGAAATTCCCCAAGGATACCTTAAAAACTTTCCAAGATACAATGGATAAGAT